>JAUCNO010001758.1:3750534-3812374 GCA_032353835.1 Enteromius viviparus | reverse complement strand
TTTATTTATGATGATTTACAAATATCAAGCAATGTAAGAAATAGAGTTGATCAAATGCAAGTAAATAAAAATGAGAATAGTACATTATGAATTAATAATTGAATGACAGTGGTGATACATTTCTGAATACATTCAACATATGATTACCAGGGCTCGCAAAATTTCAAAATCCCTGGTAGCCCTTTGGGCTGGCACTCATCAGTTTTTGGTAGCCCAAAATAAATTTAAGTAGCCCGAAGAAAAAAAGAAATGATTTTTAATGTATTATATTGTAAAGGAAACAAAACATCAATAAAAAAAAATTTTAAAACACAAATTACAACAACTGTATAAGATCAAATTACAATCAACTCTTTGTTCTAACTGAACAGAAATTTCTATGCACTTGTAAGAGCTGTGTAGAATATTCAGGGCTGCTGCTGGACAAATGGGTGCCCTAAGCAGAATAGTATTGTAGTTCCCCCTCCCTCAAAAAAACAAACAAACAAAAAAAACTACTAGCCTATATGGGGTCAAAATAGAATAAATATAAAAGTAAATAAATTAATTGTAATTATATTTTATTATTTATAAATTACAATTGTAGCCCTAGATAGAAACTATATGATTTTATTAATACAGTGTGATTGATTTTATAGTCATAAGCATTCAGAAATCACACAAAATAAAATGTCCACGTTTTTGTTATTCAATGAAACCATAGTTAAACCATATACCATATACTGCCTCGTTGTTTTTATATGATACATTTTACGTCATGGAAACGGCAATGTTAAGTCAGATGCGTTGTTGTTGGTGGTGGAATCACAGACAATAAAACACATTAGTCTACTAACAGGATTATAAACGTATCTGAAATTAAAGCACCGGCTTCATCTCTGCTTTTTTTTCTTTCTCTGTCCTGGATTGTCCTGATGTCTTTTCACTGATATTGTCTAGTTGTGCTTAAATTATGATTATTTGTATTCAACCGCAAACATGGGTGAGTGCGAGCGCGTGCTCCGGCGCAGATGTGGGAACGCGTGTCACGTCTCTGCGTTTATCTTTTTTTTTTTAATAATTAGCCTATATTTAGCCTATATATATAATATGTGCTTTCATGTTTAGATTTTTCTGTTTATGGAAAATTTTGATAGGGTGGCAGGTCGCTACAAATAAATAAATGTATGATAAACAGATCCTACAGCACAATAACGAGTCCAACTTCATTACTCTTCATTAGCAGCGTTTGTAGCTGGTTTGTAACCAGACCGATAAACAAACACAAAAGACTAGTTAACTTCGGTCCAGGCGCGTGCATCCGATGAAACCGTCCATACACCGTTCGCGCGATCTTAAAGTGAAAGTAAAAAAACAAGAACACTGGAATATCTGTCTCTTTGAATTAAATGAGAAACAATAATTTGACACTGCTTATTTTATAAGGGAGGAAGAAGTGATTTTTCCGCTTGTTCCTCCACAGTCCTTCTAGGACGCTTCAACTAATGAAAGCCACAACACCATTATGATCAATTTATCATTCTCAAATGCTTATGTGGATCATAAAGAGCTTATACACACATTCTTAAGTAATATCACTGACCTGATGAGAGTGTCCAGAACCAAACGCCCCATATGTTATGGCCATCTCAACATCTAACTTGCAAACCGCAAATCTAACTTGATTGGTGGATAAGGGGGAGGGGTTGGTTCATTTGCAGCACTTTTATATAAAAGTGTAACAGTTACCTTCATGGAGAGAGGTGTGTAGAGGAGCGTTACAAATTAAGTTAGTCATGAATGCGAGTATAAAATGAATACATTAAAGCTGTGGTATTTAAATGCAGAGTTTAGTATAAGTTAATTTATTTTTACCTTTAGGTTTTCATTTTACTTTCAGGTTTTAATTTTTGTTGATTGTGTTATTTGCCTTTTAGCTTTTATTTATCTAACTCATTATTTATTATTTGTGTTTACATTTTTTACTTTATGGATTTATTATTTCAGCTTTATTTCAGTTATCAAAAGCATTTTTCCATATTTTCTGTTTTAATTTTAGGTAACAATACAGGTTTGATAATCTGTAGGTTCAGTTTATTATTTAATTCAAGTTTAAGTAGTTTTGTTATGCACCTTTTCCATTTTTATTATTATTCTTTTTCAATATTTCTATTAAGCTTTAATTAAAAATCTATTTAATAATGTTGTGCTTTACATTAAACATTTGCATATTATTGTATTTCAGGCTTATTTCATTTACAAACACAAAATATTCTTAATAACAAACTCCCTCTTTCAGCATCTAATCTAATCACTTTACATAGACACTGACTATGAGTAAACAGAATAAGAGCAGTACTTATCAAAAGGATAAATCATTCATTCATATTTTAAAAGTAATTTGACAATTTTACATTTTAATTTCATTTTCAGACAGATTTGGAAAACTGCTTCTTTTGTCATTTTAAAAAACTATTAGGTGTCACTATATGTTGGAATAACATGAGCTTCAGTGAAGTTTTTCTGGGTGAATTACAGTATTTCAACATCTTGCAACATTTGGTAGTGTAACATTAGAAAAATTTACATTGAATTTAACATTAAATGCAATGGCAAATTAATGCTCAGCAATAAACAGAATTCAGTGGAATTCTTCCTGAATTGAATTCCACTTCCTGTAATTCCAATTTAATTCCAATTCCATTTCCTGTCAGCTGCATGCAGTTCCAATTCCAATTCCATTCCAGGAAGTGAACTGGACTTTACCATTCATTCTCAATTCAATTCATGAATGGCCCCAACCCTGCTGTCTGTGGAAGGACAAAACTATCTTCATTTGTGTTATAATGATGAAAGATGGTCTTACAAGTTTGGTAATTAATGATTTTTGGGTGACCTGTGCTTTTAACAAAACCAATATATAAAACACCATTTATCCACTATTATGGATTCTTATCATGCAGTGTGTAACAGTTGTATAAAGGTCTCTGAATCATTCAAATAGTTTTTTTAAACAAATCCCAAGCCATTTCACGTTGACATCAACATGGAACATTAGCATATTGCCCGCCCACTTGTTGTTTTTTTGCATTGGTTTGAAGGAAAATGCAAATTCATTCTTTGTCACTTTCGCCACTTTTGACGCTAACACTGTAAACAAAACAGCGCTGGAAAAACGAATAGTTTCAGAGTCATTCAGCAAATAAGATAAAAAAAATAATTAATGCATATTAGAAGACAATGAAAGGCATGTCTGTCAGACTGTCTCTGGACACCCCCAATATATATACCTTTCATTACCTATATATACCTATATATATATAAATATATACATCTTTCATTAACAGGGGCACTTTAATTTCAGCCATTTTGGCCCTATAAAATAGGGATCATCATTCTGGTGTCCTGTAGAGTTAACTCCAACTTGTCTCAACACAGGTGCCTGGGAGTTTCTAGTATACCTACACGAGCTGCTTCAGGAGTGTTTGATTAAGGATGGAGCTAAATTCTGCAGGCCCTCCAGGACTGAACTTGCTGACCCCTGAATTAAATGAATAGCACAAATTAAATTGTGTAATTTTGAGCATATGAAAAAAAGCATTGCACATATTTAGTGTGGCATTAGGGTTAACGAGAGCAGATGATACATAATTGTGTCCTATAGAAAAAACACCTACGCATTTATATACGCAACACATAGACGTACTCCTTTTTGATTAATATATGTGACTGTGCATCTACCCACATATACAAATATCATTTATTTATATTCATATATTGTATTTCTAGACCACGCATTAAAATAACACTGATTAACCTATGAAATAAACAATCGTCATTCCCTTTTATTTCAGTAAGAATTGAAAGCAAGTTCAGAAACAGGAGAAAGCGTGCTTCTTCTACAATGAATGTTTTATTTTTTTCCTTTACAAAACTCACTGTCATCTAGAAATACAGTGTACAAGAGAAAAACAAGAGGAGAAGACATTTGCAGCTGAACGCCTGGTTGTCAACAGCCAGTCCAATAATAGAAGTGATAATATAGCAATAATAATGATAACTGCAATAATAGTAACTAGATCATGGATGATAAAGCTTTAAACCAAATGAAATCCCGCTTGCTCCTCGCCGCCCGACGCTTCTTTATATCAAACTAACATTAACACTGATTTCCCTCAGCTCTTCGTGAGAATACAAGGGATACGAGACCTATATACTGGATATGATTCATAGCAGAGTAAAATACAAAAGAACAAAAACGGGTTACATAGCATTTTATTTCAATTGCCTTCAGCCAGTTTTACCTTCATATTAGCGCTTCTTCATTACTGATACGTGACATACTTCCGTGGATGTTTTCTAATTAGTGTCTAAGGCACTTTAAGAAACACGTCATTAAATGCTAACAGTGGAACAGGTTAGTACGCTTTCCGTTCGTCCTCTTAATACTACTAGTGTTCAAAGCATCCCGTCCACAGCTACACTCCCAGTCTCGGGTTACCAAAACTCATTCAAGTGCCTGTGAATGAACGTGTTGAATATTTCCAGTTGCTTTCAGCGCTGATCTCTCATTGACGTCTGGACCGCTTTAAACATCTTCCTTCAAGCTCCAATAAACTTTGCTTTTGGTTTCACTTGTAGTGTATCTAACAGAGCAGCTGGGTTTGAGATGTACCATCATACTGTCACATATACGGGGAAAAAAAAAAAAGATTACATATGCAAAGTCATGAATGCTTCATTTGCACCCGGAATACTTCAGATTTTCTTTCCAGTTGAAATGGCCTTTAATGGCTTTCTGATAATGTGCAGTTCCTCGAATACATCCCAATTCATAAACTCCTAAACAAAGAACAGGCCTGCAGTCAAATGAAGATAATCGCGCAGGACTTCTTGCGTTTTAACTATTTAATGTATTTAAATGTTAATGAGATGCTGAAGCGAGCAGCTTTTTCACAGTTTTTCTTTTTCTGGTCCGTTTCAGATCCGGTCCAGTGCCACAGGATTTTTTTCTTCTTCTTTTAGCGTTGGCTGGAAGCGAACGAGCAGCACATGCATCTCTATCGACCCAATATCTGCAGACTGTGTTTATTTGGAGAACTGTACTGTACAGCTAAAATCCGATCCGTCATGTTAGCTTAGCTAGCTGATGATTTTATGTCGTTAAACTAGACTGGAGTGAACACTTTTCTCTTATGAATGAGCATATTCATGTACACAAAGCAAAGTTGGACATTTAAAATGCACTTCTATAGTGTGTTCTGTCATGAGCGCGGTATTTCTGAGGCTACAGTTGCAGGTAACACTAATTGGCATGTGTTCGCTCGGTCTTGAAGCATCTTGTATTTAGATAAGGCAGAGTTGATGCTCCCTTGGTCGGGAGGGGATAGAAACGGAGGTTTGAGGGTAGCTTACGTCTGAGTGTGTGTGTGTGTGTGCGGAAGTGTTAGTGTAGTTGTGTGTTTACACCGCTCACTGGTCCTCTTTCTGTACCGCAGACCCCACATAGCTAAAGGAGAAGAGCGAGGTGCTGGAGGTGGAAGCAGTGGGGCTGGATGACCACAGGAGGGCGCTGTGCTCTACTCGGCTTGAGCCGGCGGGTTCTCGTTCAGGTCGCTGGCTTTGCTGTCTGCGTCGTCGTCAGAAAACTCCCCTTCCATCTGCATCTGCCTGCGGCCAGAACGACTGGAGGAGAAGCTAACGGGACCTCCACGTCTGCAGGAGACAGTGAATAAGCCATTAGCAGTGTTTATTACCCAGCCCTCTCTATACTATTATAGAATTTTTTTTCAATTTGGATATAGTTTATTTTTTATATACCTTATTAAGTACTACGATTTTAGTCATTGTATGTGCTTTAGTCATTTTTTTAGTAGTAAAACAAAAAAAAACATTTTATGCATCTGTAATGTTTTATATATTTATATTTATTTATTTTCTTTTATCATTCTACTTAGCATTAGTTTATTTTTATTTTACATTTAATTATTCATTTTATTTAAATACTTTTATTTTATTACATTTACACGTTTTTTTATAATTGCATATTAAGTTGCATGTCCTTTTTATTCATTTTTGAAGATATTTCTATTTGGCATGTATTTATTTTATTTCACTTTAGTAGTTTTATGTGCATTTGTAAAATTGTTCTTATATTTGTATTTAGCATTCATTTATTTTGATTCCAGCTTTAATCGTTTGTTAGGCGCTTTTAGCATTTTTAAGTTTTTTATAGTTTTATTTGGCATCAACTCTTTCCCTGTCATTGATCTCTTCAATTAAGAGACACCACCACCAAGATGACTATTTACGTCAATCCATTTCCAAAATTTTGCATTACTTTATTTGTACTTTTAGTAATGTTAATACTAAACATGAGAATTTGAAATGTAGGTTTTGTTATCAATAACAACACTGTACAAACTTAAGTGTACAAACAGATAGGACATGATAGGAATGCATAAATAAACCGGGTCAGATGTTGATACTAGGATCTAAAGTACTGCAATACCTCAGTATTAATGTGTGACTGTATTGACACAGCCCCTGTACCTGAGGCGGTTTTTGAGCGTGTTGACCTCTCGGCTCAGACCCTCACTAGCTTCGGTGGCATCGTCCAGCTCTCTCTGCAGCTTCCTGCGGGAGGCGTTCGCTCGAGTCGCCTCTTCCTCAGCCTCCTCCAGCTGCCTCTTCAACTGCTTCATGCGGGAGTTCGCCTTCTCCATCTAAAAGACAGATAGAAACCGAGTCTCAGATTTCTCTGTTATGAGAGAAAAGCAACTAACAACAATTTATTGTGCATTATGTTTCGATCTGTAAATATGAAATTGAATTGATCTCTGAGAGCAGTGGTCTGAAATCTACTTGACTAAGGTAACGTAATAATTGAGCTGCACATCAGCATATAAGAAGGACTTCTGACCTGAGTAATGATACTACAAATTTAGTTCTGCAATCACATGATTAAATTACCTTTTAAAATACACTAATGGTAAACAGTTGTTTAAAGTTGTGATAAATGTTTCACAATATAACGTTTTTAGATGCTGTCCAAAATGGGTCCAGTACCTTGGATACCAGCATAGTTTGAAAAAAAAAAAGACGTCATAAATCCAGCTAATCAGAAAATGGAAATCTTTTGATTTTATAGGTATCAGAAACTATAATAAAACTTATAGGTTTCATAAACACATGGAAATATGTGACCCTGGACCACACACCCAGTCTCAAGTCGCTGGAGTGTATTTGTAGCAATATCCAAAAACATTTTATGGGTCAAAATTATCCATTTTTCTTTTTATGCCAAAATTCATGAGGATATTAAGTACAGGTCATGCTCCATAAAGGTATTTTGTGAATTCCTTTACATAAATATATCTAAACGTCATTTTTGATTACTAATATGCATTACTAAGAACTTAATTTGGACAAACTGACGGATAAGAGGCGATGTTCTCAGATTCTTGCCAAATACTGTCCAATCCAAACAATTCACCTGCTCTTTGTACTGGTCAGCGTGGCGACGCTCATCCTCCACTTGCATGAACACCTCCTTGAGTTTCTTCTCTGTGCGACGCACAATCTTATTGGCTGCAGCTCTCTCCCTGTGAAGCACACAGATCATACACCATTGCACAAACACAAGTTAGCTCCCGTGGTTTTTGTTCAGTCAGAATATGGCATTAATCGCTTTCTTTTCACTGTTGCATACTTTGCTTCCTGTTCAAGCTGCTCCTCTAGCTGTATAATCTTGGCCTCAAGGGCGGCGATAGAAGCCTTGAACTTGGATTTGATGGATCCCTCAAGTTCCTGCAGTTTGGCCTTTAAATCTTTGTTTTGCCGCTCCAGCTGCTGACGGGCGTTCTCACTCTTCTGGGCGGCACTGCGCTCTCCCGCTAGCTCTGTGTTCAGGGTATCCACCTGAAACACAGACACATCCGCTGTTACTAAACACATGACGTGTCAAATATAGTCATATTAAAAATTAGACTTGCAAAGATCAACACACAGAGCTTTGAGAAAAGCCCATGTTGAGAAGTTTAACTGTTGAAGACAGCTTGATTATAATTACAGCAGCGTCCTCAACACCGCACCTGCATAGTGGTCTTGCGGAAGCGATCGTTCAGGAGCTCCATGTTGCTCTGTTCCTCTTCTAGCTCTTCCTCCAGCTGGGCGATACGAGCCTCCAGTCTCCTCTTCTCATCCAAGAGGGCAGCCCTGAAGGAATGGACATGAATGACGTATAAAACAAGCAGAGGAAGAAATTAATTAATGGTACAATATATCCAAATCAGCATGAAATGGAAGTTGTGATGTTTGGAAATTACAATAGTTTTTAGGGCTGCAACTAATCGATAAAATCAATAATTATCGATAATGAAATTCATTGTCAACGAATGCCGCTATCGATTAGTTGGGCTGCTCACGTTTCTGAGAAGCTCGACCACAAGATGCACAAATACACACGGATACACTATAATGGAGGTTACAGAAGCGTCTGCAGGAAAAAGCGTGCATCCCAAGTCCTCCAAGGTATGGAAGCAATTGACATTAAATGCCTCTAAATGCTTAAATTACGCGAATAACAGTAGAATATTACATTTAGTGATTGCTGTGGTTTTCAGCGAATGCAAATAATAGTACATTTGTAACTATTAGCTTTTTGCATTTCTACAGAGTTTTTTTTTTTTTTGTCCCCTCCAAAGTTAACTAGCAAATCTGTTTTCAAACGGATAATTTACTGTGGTTTTACTTATGCATATATAATTTTATTATACAAAATAATTTTTTTATAGTTGTTTATATCTTACCAACTGAATATGCCAGTGTATTTTTAAACAATATATAATATATGGTTTTATATAGTTATAAGCAAAACATCAAATTAGGGGTGGTTTCGTTTTTATCCGATTAATCGAAAAATAACTGCCCAATTATCAATTATCAAAATAATCGTTAGTTGCAGCCCTAATTGTTTTTTGGGCCTCTCTACTCTGGTGTATATCCAAGGGAAATGCCTTGGATAAATAGAAAAATCTCTTACAAGCATTGCAGCATTCCACAGTCTAATCATAAGCACTCAGTTTCACATCACAACTCTTAAATAAAGTTGCGACTTCTGTTTTACACTGAGTTTGAGAGGTTTACAGCACAACGACTCACTTTCCAGAGGCACTGTTGGAAATCTCATCCGCAAGCTCGTCTCTTTCTTGTTCAGCGTGTCGTCGGGCTCTCTCTGAAGACGCCAGGTCCTAATACCAATCCCAACCAAACCATAAACACAGACTGGCTAGTTTAACCAATCCAACTTAAACTGTGTAGAAAAACAAGCAACAAATTGTTCAAAAAGGCTTTGTTTCAGTGTCGGCTCACCTCTTGCAGCTGCAGAATCTCAGCTTCGAGACTCTTTAGCTTCTTCTCATTCTCTTTAGACTGAGCGAAGATCTCATCACGAGAAGAGCGCGCCTCCTCCAGCTCCCTCTGGTAGTCCTTCATCTGAGCCTGGATCAAAACAGAGAGATGTTGTACGTCTAACATTCTGTAATATCTCTGTGCTGTCTTAGCAACGCAGTCAATGTAGTGTGCATCTGTGTCACTACTCAAAGACTGATGCCCTTGGAGCTTGTGAGGATAAACAGATTATGCAAACAGTAAAGGAGTCATTTCTGTGCATGAAAAGCAGCATTCTGAGAAGATTCTACCTGGAGTTTGCGAAGCTGTTTAATGGCTTCATCACGGGCCTTGTTTGCAGCCTCAATCTGAGCTTCCACATCTTTGAGGTCCATCTCCAATTTCTTCTTGGCAGCTACAGCAAGAGCTCTCTGCTTCCTTTCATCTTCAAGCTCCGCCTCCATCTCGCGTACCTGAAGAAACATGAATTAAAAACTATTTCAGTCACTATGAAGTAATTTGTTGCTCAAGGTTTTAACACTTTATTTTTTAGACAAAGCTGCCTTCAGACTTGCTTTCTTTACTTGAAAGCACATGTAAATTCATCCCCAATAGCTTGTAATCCTCAAAGGATAGATTCCACCCACCTGTTTGACCAGAGCCCTCTTCTTCTCCTCATTCTGCTCATCTCTGGCCTGCAGGTCTCGGTCAAACTGGGCTTTCATGGCCTGCATATTGACCTCCAGACGCAGCTTGGCATCCTCTGTGGCCTGTAGCTCGTCCTCCAGCTCCTCGAGCTGAGTGCGCATCTCTTCCACCTGCTGCTCTAGAGTGCGCTTGGATTTCTCCAGTTCATGCACCTACAGATTTGATGAAAAATTACAATGAGATACTGCCATAACCAGCAAGCAATCAATAAATGATAATTCTAAGATGCAGGACTTTCACATTTGTACAATTATTTTTTAAAGACTTTGATTCTTTGACTCCTCCCATTTTCAAATTAGTATTTTGCTTCTATGTTTGCCATGACACTCTGAGTAAATCTCATCAGTCCAAAACCTTGCTCTAAAATCGGCACATTAAACATGCATATGCTGCGACTGGCTGATTTTGTCACTTTGCTAAGTATTCTGTTGTCACTGATAACAGGCAAATTACTTGACACCTGAAACTTGTTGCATCACACTTAGTTATCACATGCTGTGGGGTGACAGCATATTATGAGCTCTCAAAACTAAAACAGCTGATGAAATCTGCTGTTTACAAAACACCACAGTTTCTTTAAACATCATGATGGATTCAAACCATAACATATGTAATATGCGACTTACATTCTTGCCCACGTCATCCTTGGAACTCATCAGATCCTCCATCTCTGCTCTGAGCTGCTTGTTTAGTCTCTCAAATTCCTCTTTAGCCTCCAGAGCTTCATCCAGGGCTCGGGCCATAGACAGAGCTTTGGTCTCCTTCTCTCTCGCCTCGGCCTCCGCACGGTCTCTCTCCTCAGCGTAACGTGCAGAGATGGTCTTCTCCTCCGCCAGCATCTAAAAAAACGTCAAGAAATGCTTTTGTTAGATTTTTTTTGGTATTATAATTATTATTACATTTTAGTGAAAAACATTTGTTAATTAAAAAATGGGCACTACTTGGTAACCCCCTTTTGCTGCAAACATGACCTGAGTTTATCTTTCAGATACAAATTAAGTTAAAAGACTTCAAATGAAACCTGTAAGATTTCTGTTCATCCACTGAAAGTACATTCCACTAAATCTCAGACGCTAAAAAGTTCTTAAAGGCACCATAAAGGTAAGTTCTCACACATCAAGCAAGCATGCGTGAGCTTCAGTTTCCCATATTTGATGAACTCTCAATATGTGCATTGATTAAAGTTTATTCATAAATAAAAAAAGGCTAAAATTAAATTGGTTCATAATATAAAGTCTTTTTCAGAAGTGATGGATTAAATTAAGCACATTGGCACAATGACAGAACATCTGATATTATGGTCATTTATTTTTTAAACTTGTATGAAAAGTCCTATGGTTCTGGAATGATATGAGTGAGAGTAAATTACAGAAATTGTTCAACCAAAACAATTCATACCTGGTCAAACTTCTTCTGTTTCTTCTCTAGGTTTGAGACGATCTGTCTCTGGTGGTCCAGGTCCACCATAAGGTCATCAAGCTCTTGCTGTAGCCTGTTCTTGGTTTTCTCCAGCTTGTCAAAGGCGATGACCTTCTCCTCCAGTTTCTGACTGGCTCCCTCCATGTCCTTCTGCAGTTTCCTCTTGACCTCCTCCAGGCCTTCAAGAGCTCCCACATCATCCTCCAGCTTTTTCTTGGTTTCCACAAGCTATCCAAGAAAGGAGGATTACAGAGGAGTGCTTTTACTTTCAGATATTTAAGTAGTACATCTGATTTCTGAACAGAACACACGTTTAACACGTTTATGTAACCCACATCTGGTCAAATATGACAGGCATTTGTGAGGTTCTAGCCAACATGTCAGTGTAGAGTAAAACACATAATTACTGAATGTGTCAACTGATGTGCAAGATGTTGATATTAACTGACTTACCATCTCTCCTAATAAAAAAAATACGGATTCATTGCACATACCTGGGATTGTAGTGTTGCCAGTTGTTTCTCCAGGTTCCTTCGCGCCTCCTCTTCCTCCTCCTGCTGCTCCAAAAGGTTGTTCTTCTCCTCCTCCAGTTGACGGATACGGCTGCTCAGGTTCAGCTTCTGACGTGTCTCCTCTTGAAGCAGCTCCTATATATCCACAATATTAAATCAATCATGGCTCAATCTCATAATACATTCACCTTCTCTGTAAAAGGTCTATCTAGTGTTTTTATTAATTATCTATTGGTTTATTATTCCATGCAATTGCTTCATCCACGCTTGCAGGGCTTCCTGTTCGCAGAGACGCGTTACCTGAGTGTCCTGCAGCTGACTCTCTAGGCTGGAGGAATCTTTGGCCAGCTTAATTCCCTTCTTCTCAGCATCTTCCAATAGAGCAGAAACATTGTCCAGTTCCGTCTGCAACAAATGACAAAGAAATAAATTAACAGTGGAGCGATGAAGTACCCTCAATTCTGATCTATGGTTGCATTCACACTTAGGTTGACACGCTGGTCCGAACTGAAGAATTACAATTATTATTTTTTAGTATGGGAGGGAGGAGATGGCATGACAGTATTTCAACAAGAAATAATAATAGAAGAAATGATTCTGATATGAAGTGTAACAGCACTCACTTGTAGTTTATGTGACACAGTCTAACAGCACTGACCTGTAGTTTGTGGGAGCGGTCTGCAAGCTCTCCTTTAACCTTTTCTCCCTCACTGAAGCGGGCCATGAACTCCTGCAGCTGAACCTCAAGTTTCTTTCTCTTGTGCTCCGATTCAGACTTGGCTTGCTGCAAACTCTTCACCTCATTGGTCAGCTCCTTATTATCACCCTCAAGAGTCTGTTTGTTTTTCTCCAGATTTGACTTCACCTAATGTTGACAGAAAGACAGTTTGAGAGAGAGCCAGATTTTGCCTGATCTGCATCAACAGGAGACCATACAACATTCAATCACTGAATGAGGAAATGAATTCCAAACACATCATTCTGACAGCAGACTGGCAGCGTTCCAGTCAAGACACTAGAACCGATATCCCTCACTACAGTAATGCGTCATTTACTCTTCATCTCTGTGGCTTACTCTCTTGGCCTGCTCCAGCTGCTCAGAGATCTCCTCCAGAGCGGTGCCATGCCTCTGTCTCATCTCCTGGATCTGAGACTCATGGTTTTTCAGCTCTTCATCGATGGCCTTCTTCAGCTCTGCCACCTCCTGCTCTCGTTTGCTCCTTCATGAGATAAAGACATATTGTTTGGGAAGACAAGGAGGAGGAGAAACGGTCAGCTCTCTAATTACATTACCAGAAGACTCATTTTAATTGGTTAACCATAGGAAAGTGTGGGCACCAAGGTTTTAGCATTATTTTAGCTTTTTTATGGAAAAACAAAATCATTCACTCATCCTCCACACGTTCTAAACCTGCATGAAAAATATTTTGATGAATGTTGGTAACCAAAGAGTTGACTCTTTTTTGAACTCTTTGCTTACCAACATTCCTTAAAAGGTTTGAAAAAGCTGAAACGTAAAGTAAATAAAAGAATTTAGATTTTTTTGGGTGAATTATGCCTTTAAAAACTTCTATTTTGTGGTCGTGATAAGTTTAGTTGCTGACGCAGACTCTCGTACCTCAGCTCCTGCTGGGCAGCAGTGGTGTCCAGGGTGTCTTCCAGCTCAGTCTTCAGAGCCTCCAGTTCCTCACTCAGATCTCTCTTGAGTTTCTCAGCTTTGTTTCTGGCTGCTTTCTCAGACTCCAGATCCTCCTGGAGCTCAGCTAGCTGGGCCTGCAGTTCCCTTACTTGCTTCAGAGCGTTGTTCTTTTGAGCGACCTCCTCATCACCTCTGTGGAACAACAAAGATGAATAAAAATTATTAACAAAACAATGCATGCTAAATTATATAGAAGTTATATTCTACAAACTCTCTCTAATCCTGATTATTTAAATAGTCCTAAAACTAATATGAGCACTTTTATTCAGCTAGGATACTTAAAATAAATCCTGGCCTGTTGTAAACACGTGCAGGACAGTTGGACATTGTGTTTGATCAGAAGTAAAATAAATAAATACATTTTAAAAAAATCAATGATATATATAAATTAATATAAATACTGTTCAGTTTGTTGCGCTGAGTGATAATTAAGTGTCTTAAGAACTCAATGTATCGTCACGAGCCGCAAGAATTCATTTGGTTTTGTCTGTGTATGTTTTTTTACTCTCAAAGCACTGCCATTATATGTCTGACAGAATTAAAATCTTTGTGTTTTACTGAAGAAAAAAAAGTCACCTAGATCTTGGATGCCCTGGTAAGCAGAAAAACATCACATTTTCATTTTTGGGTGAACTATCCCCTTAAATGTAATATAATTAATGCAACAAGGACACTTGAAAATAAAGTGTAACCCATTTCTGTTTTAAATAATCACTTCTTTTTCATTGTAATTTTATTTCAAAACATTTAAAATATTTTCACAGTATTTCTGCCTTGGTAATCATAACAGATTTAAAATAAAATCATACAGACTGAACGCCCATGTTATATATAAAAAAAAAAAAAACATGTGCAAGCATGTTTTTTTTTTGTGTATATAATGTAATTTAGCAACAGCAATGTGATCCCAATTTACTAAATTTCATGTTAACCAAACAAAGGTCAAGAAAATTTTTCCATGACTAATATATGACGCCAACTCTGCCTAGCATATGTTATTGTTTAGCTAGACGACAGCCAAATCAATTTGTTACTCAGTTTTCCTCAATGAATAGATCTTCACCTGGCCAGTACAGCCTGTAGCTCCTCTTCTTTCTTGGACAGTTGGATCTTTAGTTCCTCAATCTGGGCCTGCAGTTCAGCTATCTGGTCCTGTAGGTCTGTGGTCTCAGCATCCAGCTTTCTTTTGGCTTTCTCTAGCTCCTGTCTAGTTTTCTCCTCTTTCTTTAGACGCTCTGAGGGTCAAACGCACACATAAACATGTAAGACTCACTGCTTTACATTCACTTAAATAAAATGACCCATATTCAACACAGTCCTCACCTTCCAGGTCTACCATCATCATTTCTTGCTTGTTTTTGACTTTGCCAAGGTTCTTGGCCTTTTCTTCTTCCTCAGCCAGCTGGGAGGTCATCTCACTGACACGGTCCTCCAGAAGTTTTTTCTCCTAAAGGATAGAAAGGCAAGGGCTCAGTTTTCTCTGAAATTTTTTTCTTACAGCATTCTTACAAGAAAGGCCCTGGGTTGCATTTGGATTAGGCGGTTTGACATTTGCACTGACCTTTAGGAATTTGGAGTTCTGGTCCTCCAGCAGCAGAATATCTTCTTCCATCTTTTTTATCTTGGCTTCAGCAGTCACCTTCTCCAACTGAAGCTTCTGTCGAGCAGCCTCCTCTTCATCTAGTTGCTCCTCTAGGTCCTAAAGTCACGCACACACACACACACATATCTCTTGTGGTTTCTGGACAGCAGCAGTGTAGGATCTTTTTATCTAAGTACTTGCTGAATTCACTATTCCAACACAAAAATTACAGATACAAATTTAATCTCTCAGAGCTAAGGCCTATTTGAAACCTACAGCAGTTCAAGGACTATATTTGCCCAGTGAAGTCCTCACCTGTATGTGTGACTGCATTTTCTTCTTCTCATTCTGCAAAGATTGGTTCCTCTCCTCTTCCTCCTCCACACGGGACTCCAGGTCATGAAGAATCTCCTCCAGCTCTTGTTTTTTAGCCACTAGGCGAGCCCTCATCTCTTCAGCTTCAGCAAACAATTCTGTCTCAGCCTGCAGTTGCTCTGCCAAGATGTTTTTCTCCTCCAAGAGCTGAAATAAACATCAAACCAGGTCTTTTCACTTTTCTACAACATTTTAGCACTGAATTTGGTTGACAGACTCATTGTGATTTCATAACATTGAGAAAGATCCACTACACTGAGCAAAGCCACAAGAGACAACAGTTCATGTACATATACAAGATATGTAACAGTGTCTTTAAATGGGTCTCATTCTATTGGTTATTAGGCCAAAAACATAGCACCATGTATTTTCAGAAGACATAGGGAACAGGTGAGTGTGTGCTAACCTGCTGGTGTTTCCGCTCCATTTCCACCAGTTCAGTCTCTACCTTCACCTGCCTCTCCTTCACTTTAATAAGCTCCTCATCCTTGGCCTGCATTTCTTCCTCCTGACGGGTCACCTGGAGGAGGGGTTTCACCTACAGAGACACATGTAATGCACGTCCTAAATAAAAATTATTGGCAACAACACTGCAAAGGAGTTTTTAAAGATTCAACTTCTCCTGTAAACACATACATCTGTTTTAGACAGGAACGCAAAACCTGGTCAAATAATTAAAACAGTTATGAAAACGGTCTCTTTCAAAAACCGAGACCAACCTTTGTGAAGAGTCTCCACCACTGCCAGTGGCGTAGTTTCAGGTAGGCAGCGCAGTTTCTCTGCAGGACTTTCAAAGCACTTAGCTGCTGCTGTTTTTTAGCAAAGGCTCTGAAACAAACAACCGCAAAACAGCAGCAGTTCACTGTCAAGGTCTCATAAGAATACATTTTATTCTACACTATAAACAGTAATAGTTGCATGTGGCCAGATTTAGATCAGGCATCTGCAGTTGGACTCACTTGCGTGCCAGATATCCTCGACAGACTGACTGGAAGTGGATGATGATATCTGTTATTTTCAGGTCTCTCTCCTCCTCCAGGTGTGCCAAAACTCCAGTGCGGAAGAAGATCTTACTCTGCCCGATCCGGTAGAGGTTTGCATCAAGCTCCAAGGCTCGGATCTACAGATCAGATTGGATGATACTTGATATTTAGCGGACACAAAATTTTAAATGCTGGTTTATCAACAAAAGACATCAGTAAAACATAACATAAAATAAACTCTATTTAAATGTTAAAAAAAAGACCTAAATTTCATTATTATAATAAAGCTTTTTGGGGAGATGCATTATTGATTTATTAGGTGTGATTTAATTATTATTATTTTTTTTTTTAAAGTGACATTTAGACATACTAATTTATCATTAATAATAATAAAAAAAGGCAGCAAATCTATGGGAAACGTATATGAAAAATTATTTGAAAAATGTCCAAAACAATTACACTTCCATTTAAATGTTTGAGCCAGTAAGATTGTTTTTAATGCTCACCAAGGCTGCTTTTAATCGATAGACAGTAAAAGCTGTAATACTGTGAAACATGATTACATTTAAACAATTCTTTCAATTTTAAAATTTACTTTAAAATGTAAACTATTCCAGAAATCTCACCATTCTCTCACAAGCCTGCTTGCCATCCATAAAACCTTTGGGGATTGCATTAGGAGTAAGGATCTCGTATCTTAGAGGAAAACAGATATGAGAGTTTTATCACTGATAAAATACAGTAATATTAACGCTTCAGCATCTTAGGACACATGGTGCTTCTCTACTCTTAAAAGAGATGTTAAACACACCTCTGTCTGAACTCCTGGAAGACAATACGGTTAGGGAACCCCTGCCTGCAGATCCGGATCCCTTCTAGAACTCCATTACACCTCAGCTGATCTAGAACCAGATGAGGCTCCAGTTTCCCAGCCTAGAAGAATGAAAAGGTGAAAGACGTGCATGAGCACATTAAAGAAACGTAAGTCAAATTTAATTAAACTGAAGGACATATTTACTTCTAACTGAAAGGAAAAATGTCACTTACTCTTTTCTCATGATTAGGGATGATACAGCGGACAAAGTTGGGGTTGGTGTTTCTGAGTGTGGCCATGAGTTTTGTAAGGGACTCTTTATAGAGCTGACCCACAGTGCGGAACATGCCCTTTTTGGTCTTATATGTAGCCCCGAATGCAGTCTCATTCATCCCTGCCACCTGGTCCAGACCAACAATACGGTCCACTACCATGAGGAGTGAGAAAAAAGAAAGATACCAATCGGTTAGTTTGATCAAAGCACTTACAGATGTAATTAATAAAGAGAGTGGCACAGCACAGCCAAATCATGTGAAGATGGACAACTACAACTAAAGCTCTAATTCAACAACACCAAGCAGGAGGTCAAAATACGCTGTGTATTTTTGCATTCATACAAAAACCATTAAAGAATAAAAGGACAGTTTTTTTAATGGTCATATCCCCCCAAAAAAACAGAAAATAACTTTCAGAAAGTAGTACAGTGTATTTTGACTCAATGCCACAAGTTCAGACAGCCAATTCAAGAGCCAATGGCCCATACTATGCTAGCAGGTGCAGGTCCAGTGCTAGGCAAATGGAGACATGAAACAGATGAAGAGTGCCAAGGATAAGACTACATCTATAAACAAGCACAAGCTGCAAAAGAAAGTAAATGGAAGGGTGAACTTCAGAAACTCTAGATCATGTCCAGGACATATTTCACACCAATACCTTGCAGTTAATGGAGTCAGATGTTAATTCAGCAACTACTCATGGTTTCATCAGACAGATTTTTTAAAAACTTGTTACTGAACTCTTTAATATTAAACGACTACACTGATTACACCGTATAAATCTTTGTATGCAGCCACTTTTTACAACTAATTAAATCTGATTTCTTTAAGTGTGGTGAATTTCAATGGCGGTGTGTATTTAGCAGTGCAGTTATTTGTGTTTATAACACTACTAATGTTTATTAGTTCATTCCATTTATTTAAAAAAAAGAAGTTACAAATATATTTTGCCACCAAGTACATTTTCCACTTCAATTCTTGTTACAGAATTACAGAATATAAAAATGTAAATTGATACTTTGCGTAAGTATTTGCTGTAATAAATTGATTGATTATAAAACAAATAATATTTTTGCCACTATTTTTAATTCTACTATAGAAATGAGATTCTCAAAGCAAATTCAAAATAAAGCATTTGGATGCATTAGAGCAATTCAAACTGATGAGAAATGTTGTTGATGTATTTTCCCCCCTTTTGAGTGAAATATAACCCAGACATGTTAATCAAGATCTCTCTCCAAGTAATGTTACTAAATATCTCCTTTCTCCTTTCAGCAACTCAATAAATCAATGTAAATAAACAAGACCCTAATCAGAAAAATTGCACTCATGAATTTGAGTCTGATAGCAGTGTTATACAGCAAAACAAGTCAAACCTCAATCACTCAACACACAAGAAATCAAACCACATATTCATTTTGATTCACTGGGGGCTGGTAAAGTCATTCTTAAGAACCGCTTCCAAGTAATGTTCTGTTTATAATGGGGCTCCTGACGTGACTTCCGTTACCTTCATGGAGAATTTACTGAGCTGTCAGTGTTGACTGGCACAGGGCTGAGCGAGTCATTTGGATTCCAGTGAAACAAGACGTGTATTGTTCTGTGTTCCCTGTCGGAGACACTACAGAATTCCTCCACCCCTCACCCAAACTCCATCTCCCTCACACGGACTATCAAATCGCCGTCTGACACTTAAAACAAACAAGTTGTCTGACCGCCAGAAGCAAGGGCATAAGCACCGTACCACACACACACACACACACACACACACACACGCTCTGACTGCTGTTTGAGGGAATCTCCAAATTTAAAAAGAAAATTATATCATAATGCGTCTTGATTTTTACGGTATTATAGCAATTTTTTTAAGAACTTGTGATTTATTGTAATAGAGATAGTTAACAGCGAAAATATTTAGCGAGTATGTAAACCAAAATTGCTGAAAGGCACTCAAAGAACAAGCAAGGGCCCTAATCCTTATAGCCAGCGCATCCATAGAGTCACCCAGAGCCACTGAGCCAATGTTTGTTATGCAGTGTCAGTACTCTGCATTACGTTACTAAGCACATGCATTCATTTTTCATGCAATCTTCATCGAAGGTCAGTTTGGGCTTCCTAATGAATCAGCCAAGTCACGCTTCCTTCCGGATGGATCCGGCTAACTCTAAAGTTAGCCAGCTAAAGGGACCAGGGCCCAGGTCTACAAGCCATGGGAGTGTTTGAAAGTACACAATGCGCTGGTAAGCAGAGACCTACAGCATCGTATACCTTCACCTGGCGATTCATGGAGGCTAGAGACATCATAAAAAGACGCTCTTTGGATATTCTGAATCTCTATGGTCGAGAGACAGAGAAAGGGGGGGACAAAGGGGGGAAAAACAAGAAAAAAAAAAGCAAAATAAAAAAGTAGTAGTAGAAAACAGCTAGCACATATAAAAAGACATAAATGGTAGTAAACATACTGGTTAGTGCTGTGTAACACAAGTGAGAATAGGCAATAGTCTTCATTGCATTGCATTGGCTTCTAATGTTTTTGGATGCGTGTGCTTTTAATTGAACATTTTAAAATACTGCTGATTGATCTTAGCACACAAATTCTATTTTGTATTTACTTTTAAGTAACTATTTTCCCACAGTAATAATCATTTTATGTTATTCATTATACAGTTATTTTAGCTGGAAATACAGTCAATGCTGAAATAAGACACAATATATGCAACTCTGGACCACAAACATTTTCCATAGTATTTAGATTTTTTGCACCCTCAGATTCAAGATTTTCTAAGAGTATCTCAGTCAAATAATTGCAAACATATTTACAAATCATGCATCAATGGAAAGCTTGTTTATTCAGCTTTTAGATGTTGTATAAATCTCAATTTTGTAAAATTGACACTTATGACTGGTTTTGTGGTCCAGGGTCACATGACACATTCCACTCTGTATTTTTGCATTATTTCATATTTCCTCACTGTTCTAATCTGTAATTAATATGAAGCAGCCCTGTATCTGTAACAGTATTGCAATAGGTCTTATTCACACACCGCCCAGCCCAAAGTTTGACTCTTTGTAAACTGAATTAATAGCTTCCCCCACTACGTTAAAATATTTGCATCAAACCACTGAAATGCATGACAAGCTCTTTTTACAAGACGTGAAACTGAAGACTGAAAACAACAGTCCCTTTCTTCACAGAGTGGGAGTGTAGAACCATAAAAGCACCCATTTAACGCTTCATGTGACGAGGACTCTGGAAGGCACTCGAGAAGAAGACAACTTACCATCCTTCCACAGTTCAGCCACAAACTTATCGGTGGACTGATGCAGGAGTGTGGCCACGTTGTCATTTAAAGGGTCCATGTTTTTCATCAACCACTCATCCGCCTTATAGTCAACCTGCAAAACAGGAGAAATAAACAGTACGTTAACAACCTCAAGATGGAAGGAATGAAATTAAGCCAGGATTGGTTCAATCTGGATCGTTTAATTTAAGAGGTACTGCGGTTCGTTGGATGTTTTCACAGTGTTATGTAACTACTGAAAGTGATAAAGTATGAATCAATGCACTATTTTCCTATACTTAAACAACAGGAAACAAAGCAAACTCTAATTTTCTGACTTTTAACCCAAACATAGCTCAAAGGGAGAGAAATATCAAAAGTTTCTAATTTCATGCAGTATCAAGTTTCTTTTGCAAACAGCTCACTGATCTGAAACAGATGTGGCCTATGGTTAGCACATACCACAGCTGGATGCTGCTACCCTTGAAAGACAGCAACGCAACATTTCACTGCAAGCCAGTGTGACCTGACTAAATCCAATTACATAAGGATACGATGCATTCCTTGTTTCTTTGAAACACCTACAACAGGCCTTCATTACAGAAACCATCACAAGACTGAAGTCAAGAGGTGAAGCCAACATCTAAGCGTAGTTTCATTAATTTTAATGTAGACGTACCCTGCCAGCATAGTGAATGATGCAGAAATCGGCTTTGTCCTTCAGCTGCCGTGGTTTCTGGAACTTGGTATGAGTGCCTTGCTCTTGCACCAGTTTGTCCACAAAGGTTTTATCAGTGGCTTTTGGAAACCAGCACTCCTCATCCAATAAAGCCAACACACCGGGAGGATTTGCCTGGGAATGGTAGCATAAGACTGATTAAAACAAAAGCCAACAAAAAACACTAAAACACTCTTTGCTTTCACGATAACTTCAAATCACTTGAAATTTAGCAAATGCTTGGGGTAGAAAATATTTCTAGCAAATATAGAAATAAATAAAGAAGAAATTCAAGCCTGGGCAAAAATTCAAGAGTGGTGAACGCTTACCGGCCTCTCAATGAGGTCAATGCAGGGCTGCAGGTCCAGGCCGAAGTCGATGAAGCTCCATTCGATGCCTTCACGCTGGTACTCCTCCTGCTCCAGGATGAACATGGTGTGGTTGAACAGCTGCTGAAGCTTCTCGTTGGTGTAGTTGATGCAGAGCTGCTCAAAAGAGTTCAGCTGCCAAGAGACGGAGAGAGAAATATAATGATGATCAAAAATTGTTTGCCCATTACATGTTTAGTCCCAGAACATTCATAATAGATTTTTTAACCAACATCAGTATCTTCAATATCACTTAAATAATACTGCAGCTATGAGTGGGTATATAATTTTGCTATTTACTGTAAACCTTGCAATTGTATCCTAACTGTGCCATAATTACATTACTCATTTCAACAGTTGCATCTTATCTAAAGCAAGACAGTAAGGACTTCCCACAGCACAACCTGAAGAAAGAAACCTTCTTAAGGGCTCAGTGTCTAGGGCAATAAGAAAATTGGTTGCACATTTTCAATATTTTTTAAATTCCATTTTTTTCCATAATTGTTTTTTTAATGGTATAATTACATTTTAGCAATCACAAAAGCCAATGTCCAAAATCTGTTTTATTCTTTAGATTCCAATTTAATGGCCTATTACATTTTATTAAATTAAACAGCTTGTAAAATTATCGATTTCATAATTTTATTATAATAACAAACTTATTTGTTCTGAATAATAAAGCCCATAAAAAAAAAATTTCAAATGCTTTGTTGACTTATTTTTTTGGATGAATGATTTTACTCAAATTTAATAAATCAATAACGCTGGTAATTAAAGAACTATTAACAATTAAATTTATCTTTAAAAATCAAAATAAACCAAACTAAAAATTAACGATTCCTTATTATTTTTGGCAAAAGGTGATCACAATAAAATATAATAATAAAATTGGTACAAAATGTTTGTAAAATAAATACATTACTATTTTGAGAAGTACATTCTGTGGCATAACAGTAATCTAATTCTGTCACAAATTAAAAACTCAATTCATTCTTAATTTTCTCCACAGAAATTCTGTTGTTTTAATCAGTGATGAAACCCAGTAATACTGGGGTATGCTTAAAATCTGTAAAACTAAATAAAATGTGTCCCAAACAACATTTATAATCATTATTTTCAAGTTCTTGCATTTCCTGTATTTTTAGAAACCTTCAAATGACCTCTGATTTGTTAAAGGATAGGGATTAATATCTATGATTTAGCACAAGAAACAGCTGAGTATTAAATCTAAAAGGAAGCCACACCTGGAATATCTCAAAGCCAGCAATGTCCAGGATGCCAATGAAGGAAGCTCCCTGGCGCTTGGTCCTGTCCAGAGCTTTATTAATGCGGTGAACAAGCCAGCGGAACAACCTTTCATATGTGGCCTTGGCCAGGGCTTCCACTGCAAAGTCGGCCTGGTCAGAGGAATAGAAACAGGATCAGGCAAATTGGGTGGGGGCATAAACCTTTACATTTACTAATATGCAAGACAGTAGAGAATCAATCTATTATAACACTGATACAAAAGTAAGATTGGGTTTTGAGAACCAGTTGCAATTTAGAACCACTTCCACTTTTTTCAATAGGACACATGCTTCTTTTTTTACTGGAATCCACGTTGTTATAATTCAAATACCCCACCTTAAAAATGGTCAGCAAAACCTGAAATGACCCTCTAAAGGAATTATTTTTTTAAACATTTCCCAAATACTACCCCCTCTGCAGAATTTGTTCAGTTATGATGATATTTTAATGACAGGAGACTAGCAGTATATTGTTATAAAAGGACAGAGGTGAAAAGGAAATAAGAGTAGAACAAAAGTACAGCAATGATCTACAATCAGGCCAGTTTTCAGAGATAAAAAACTCATAATGAAAACATTACCTCATACTGTAGCTGAAAGGGTGGGTGATTTGACAGATATACAGTGGAAAACTTAATAGCTCATTACCTGCTCTTTAGTTTGGGCTTTTTGTACATAGTCTCTGCCCACTTTGATTCTTGGAGACAGGATGGCACGTGTGAACTCCATAACATTCATGCCAAGCAGGTGGCAAAGCTTTTGAGCAGCTGAAAAACAGAACACACTTGTCCAAAAATGGTCCTCTAATGAAACCAAAAATGGTGACATTCTTTTACGATTTATAGGATTTTAGAAGCATCCCTTATGCACTTAAATGGTGGTGAGAGAAGTTATTATTGGTCATGAATATAAGAGGTATTTCAAATAGTCAGGTCGTTATTGCAATTTACTGACTTCTAAACCCTTACAGCCCATTTAGCAGCCAAACAAACCCCAACAGACCACAAGCATGTCTATAAGTAGTGAATGACTTGGTGGCTTGAACAGATGAAAATTTCAATATCATACCATGAACGGTGACGATAAAAACTAATAAATCAAAATGCCAGTGGAGTACGCTTGCTGGAATGCATCATGACGGTAAAACCGTCACTTTTGAGGCTCTTACGTAAACACGCTTGATTTAACACAACTTAGCACAACTATTCCGGTATTTTCTTTTAATGTGAAACCTATCCAAAAACCATTCAAACTGTCATCATGGGAGCCCAAGAGAAGTCCAATGGGTAATTTGTCAAAACAGAGCAGTGTAGAGCTCCACAAAAACATCTGGCACAGAGGTTAGATTGGAGGGTAGTGTGGATACCAAACACACTTTTAATGCTAATGCACTGCCAAAAGATTTAAGTACTCCACATAATGCATTAGATTTCCATTATTGAAAAAAAAAACCTGAGCTAAAGTAAGGCATTATGCATTTCTGATACCTTTAAAACAGATGAGTACCTGTATTTTCCGGCATAGAGGCCTGGTCGGTGTTTCTCTCCTTCTTGAACACAATATTGCCAAACTGCATGACGGCTGATACCACCTTGAGCATTGCTGCAGTGACGAAGCAAAAGTACAAGAGCATCACCAGTATGTGGGTAGTTGACAAAATATTTTTAGAAGGTCGATGTCCTGCAGTGTGGCATGCTTATAGCTTACAGTGTTTGAACTTTATCTAAGCTGCATGCCTTAAAATAATAATAGGATTGTCAAGATTATCAATGGTTAATGTTAATGTTAATGGAGAGACTGCAACAGTAAAGGCGTGCAAAAAAAAAAAAAGTGTGCAATAACAGTTTATGATGATTTACTAGTATGCATAAAAAAAGCAGCAGTTAATATACAATGTAGTAGAAGAAGCTTTGTTTCATGTATGCTTACATAAGATTTCGTCATGGGAGAAGCTCATTATATGCATGGCTTCCATGGTCTCTTGGAAATTGTCCTTGTCCTGTTGGCCAGGAATGGGAATGTTACCGTTGGAGAGGAAGCGGTAGTTATTGAAGCCCTCCAGGAGTAGATCAGCTGCCAGAACAACAAGAGCATTAACACAGCTGCAATCTTCACTAGACAGCAGACTGCACCATACTCTCCATAACAGTCTGAAGGTTTCACATGTTGAGAATATCCAATGCCTGCTTCAGCACTTGCACTCAGAATGAAGTCTTTCAATCTCATTGCTAAAAACCTTAACCATTTACAAAAGAAATACTCACATCTTAGATGTTCTCCAGCACCAGCCAACAGCTGGTAGAAGACATGGAAGGTACGTTCATCTTTGGCTTGGCGAATAGCCCTGGACTTTTCAAGAAGATCTTTTGACTGAGTTAAGGGTAAACGCCACTACAATTTACAGCTCATTTTACGTCAAATACAAAGATGTACACATTTTTCATAGCACTTTATTTAAATGGAATCAAACGAATATACAAACATTAGAATTAGTTTGATTGATTTTTATTTTTAAAATACTAAGTGATACTTCTAATAATACCCATACTTCTGCTGAAAAATAAAGACAAAGAAATTCACCCATTTCAGGCATTTGATCTGGCAGCTATTTGCAGCATCGTTAAAATGGAATATAATGGTTTTCAGATCAGGATACAGGTTTCAATGTTGGCCCCCACAATGTAACCGGTTACATCAAAGTTGATGCGGATGAACTTGCCCTGTGGAAAGACAAACATTTTAGATGAGTATTTTTTTCCATGACGTGTTTATACTGGTCATGCTTTATTAACCATACCACTGCATCATAACTATTATTATATATGTGCCTAATCAACATGTCTTAGTATCCAATTTGAGCTGATGATTATCTGCTACTATTTGGACAGAGGGGATTGTGCATGCACAATATGCAGCACGTTTAAAAGGTCTATTTGAAATGAATGCATATTAACAGCATGCATAAATAGCTAACTAACATGCTTATTTGCAGCAAATGCTCCCAAAATAATTACTCAAAGACCTGAAGAATCGGAGTCCTCTGTGGCTTTTGATTTGTTTGTATGCTTAAATGCTTTCTGCTGACTTTGATGCATGCCAGCTAAAACTCAACCAGCTGACAAGAGGAGCTGATGCAAGACAGACGGCTAGTTCTCTCAGATCGCTGAATGTGGATTTTAGTGAGTGTGCACCTAAATGGCCCTTTCCAGATGCTGCATGCGTAACATAAATGTGATTGTAAAGCAATAAATAAACAATCATTAATGTCTGCAAGAATGCAATAAAACAATCTGGCAACGATTAAAGGGTCATGAAACACTACGCTACATTTTTCTGAGATGTTTTTATGTTGAACTTCAATGTTAGCATGCTTTATTAGTAAATGAAGTAATAAAATGGTATTGGTTTTATTTCTGCAATAACTGAATGATTTAGTACAGCATGAAACTGAGAGATGACACAGTAAGTGAAAGAAACTCTTACATGGCATAAATTGTCAATTATAGGCCTTGCGTCTGCCAACACACGATTCAACCACACTGTCAGTGAAACCAATCTTTATAACCTCCTGATCAAACTGATCAATGGCTCACATAAACAGCAAAAAATAAAACTTAAATCAAATGGTCTAAATCCAAAGATGCTGTTGTTTTGTCTGTCCACACCCACTTTTGTGGTGAAAACTAACCAGTGCTAAAACAGGGTTACAGTATGAAAAACAGGAGTCTTTACAGACCAACTTACAAAGCGTGAAGAGTTGTCATTTTTCACTGTCTTGGCATTCCCAAAGGATTCCAGAATAGGGTTTGCCTGTAGGAGCTGACGCTCTAACTCTCCCTGTAATGCAAAAGTCACTGGTTACAAACATTTTATATTTAAATACATGATTAATGGAAGTTTCATACAAGACCAGACACAAAATTAACTTTAAAGTTCAAAGGCTAAAAAGCAACACAAAATGTTTGTGAAACCTTGAAAAGAAAGCCAGTGAAAGTGTTCTATTTATTCCCCAATAAACAGAGTAAAAACAAAGAGAAACATTTAAAACTTGCAAATTTGAGCATTTTAAACATTAGGCTACCTTTGAACAGTATACTGCAGATCACCTTGGATTAGTTTGTATCATTAGTAAGGTCTTAATCAAAGGGTTCCTCCACCCCAAAATGAAAATGTTGCCATTAATCGCTTCCCACCATGTCGTTTCAAACCCATACAAGCTTTGTTCGTCTTCAAAACACAATTTAAGATATTTTGGATGAAAACCAGGAGGCTTGTGACTGTCCCACTGACTCATGACACAACGGTAATATACAAATCAAAGCATAAATACACGTACAAGATGTATCTTTCCATTGCATTTAACAAAGAACTGTGTATGCTATGTGTGTTCTCAGGTGCTGAGACACTGAATAAAGCCATTATTTGAGTTTTCTTTTCTTGTAGCTTCATTGAACCACTGATGGCAGATGTAGCATTTAGACAACATCTTTCATACTTTTTTCTGGAACTTGACAGTTGTAATTGTTTGCCAGTCAATGGGACAGTCACAATCTTCTCGGTTCTCATCTAAAACATATTTTTAAAATTGTGTTCTGAAGACAAAAAGCTTTTACTGGGATAAGTGATTTGCATTTTGGGGTGGAGTCACCATTTAACATCCCCTTTTTAATACCTCAAATGCTTTGGAGTAGGATGACTGACTCCAAACTCAAAAGTTCCATATTGTCTTGATCACAAACACCATTTATTTACTGTATTCTTTAAAGTATTTTGTTGAGATGGTGCAGCAAACAATGATCAGCTTGCTTCAATAGCAAAACCATTTCTCTTCATTTGACCCTCAAACCAGAAGCAGATCATCTGGATGGAGTAAAAATACACTACCCTACAAACCTAATTAAAGCTTGGGTAGCCATGAGAGCCTTTTTGTGCAAATTCTCACTGCCTGCCTGAAATACAGGCATTGGGGGGTTGGAGAGGAAACTCCTCAAATTAGCAACGACAGACGCCCAAAGCCCCACTGTGCCACATCACAGAGTTAGTCTTCATCACAGCTCCCCCAGCAACAAATCTGGAACACCCACCCCCTTACATCCTCTAGTAACCCTCAGTTTTGTCCACACCCACTAGATAGGAAGTTTAGACAGGTGTCCCATTGTTCTGGCATTTGTAATGAGGCGGGAATCAGTATATAAGAGAGAATGACCACTGTGAATTTATACTGTTGCCATTACGTAACCCACATGACGGTAAAATAGATATATTGATATTAGTTTAAAATTGTCATGTTTATGGAGATTTTATTATTAAAAGCCTATAAAACATGGTTTAATAGTTGCTATTCTAATAACAGGTTTCACTCTTCTAAAGAGGAGAGCAATTAACCAGTGATATGACAAAATTGCATTAGCAATGGTCATTTTTAGCAAATTATGGTCTGATTAGATTAAGTCATCAAGGTACTTTCATCATTATATAAAGCATGCCAAGAACTACTGGCATTCGAGCTGCTCTTTGTAGCAAGCAGAGCGCTTTGTAAATGGACATTCCAGAATTTTCCAACTGCATGGATGGAGCAGAGTCACATGTGATCTGACAAATGGGAATTCAGCACTGCGACCACTGCACCATCATGCCGTTATTTTTAACATTTTACAGGCATGTGAATTTTTCGATGTCACCCCCAAAGGAAATTTTTTAGTAAATTGGATCCACAGAGAACAGAAAAGAATAATTAAGAAAGCAGATGTTAAATGGTGGAATGAGAAGTTGTTAGTAAAAACGAATAAAAAAAGATGAGGGTAAAATGAATAAAAATGACTGCTTACTATGCCCAAAGTACAGTAGCGTGAAAGGAAATGGGAAAATACAAGGGACTACAAGCTACTCACATAAAACAGGATTCCATTCTGTAATCAAATCATTATCATGGAAACAGAGGTGTTAATGTCACAGAGGGAAATACACAAACACACGACAGACAAAACACACAAGCAAGGGGTGATTTAAAAGCTAAACAAAATCTGCTGTGAATATATGTGAAGAATACTTTATTGGTTTATGAATGAGGCTGGTCTTAATAACAGAACTGACTCAATTGCATTAGCTTTTTTTCCTTTAATACCTCTTAGACATCAGCTCAACGAACATAAATAAAATGTCAGATTTTCACATCATGCAAATATACATCACTACACCTCAGCTATCCTAAACTAGTTAACTAGGTTTCTCTCTAGTATGTTTTATCCAACACTAAACATGTGCTCACATTCAAAGGCATTTAGAAAATTTGACAATATATGTACAAATAATTCAAATGTAAACCCATTAAAACAATGTGATTATTTCAAAAATATCCCAAACTGCTGAAAATTCCCCCTTGGATTGGCTAAATTCCATTGGTGTTTATACAGCAGGTTAGTTTCGCATGCACAAGCAGAGCAGGTATAAAAAGCTTAAAGGGAACTTGCCTGGAGTTTGACTGCTTTAGGAGATTCTGGCTGTTTGTATATAATAAACAAATGTAATATGTTAGAAGGCATCTGGGCCACATTCTCCAAGTGTCTTAGACCACGGGACAGATCCAAGCCTTTAGTATGTGGCATAAATTTGGCCATGCGAATACATTAAGGCCAATAACCGCAGCATGTAAAACTCTTCAGCATGATTGCATATATTTCTGAAGGTAATACATGTTAATACAAATTAAGAATCTGCGCAAGGATGGCAAACTATAGCAGCGCTGCAACCACTAAGATGTTTTTTTCAATATAGGCCCACATGTAATAATTACACACACACACACACACACACACAATTAAGAGCCAGCAGTTATTACTACATGACCATCTAGACAACATCATCAATACATTAGAATCTACACAAAACCATCAATGACATACAAGTGCATGTTATCCACTAATTTGGTTAAAATTACTCTTCTAGCAAAAGCGCCCCGATGTCATTGTAGCTAGATAAAATAGATTACATATGAACAATTACAAATTAAAGAGTACACTATGAAAGCTTCAACTGTAAATGCAATACAGATAAGTTATAAAAATTGAATTTTTCTTTAACAACCTATTTGTAAGTCAAGATGCTTAAAATCACCCACACTACAGCAATAGATGATTAGACAGATGTCTTCGCTAATTGCATCACACCCACATTTTTCTTTAAACGGCATGTCAATAGTCTAGCTTCTAAAAGGGCATCTAGAGAGGTATCAATTTTTTTCATTCCATTATCTTTTGTAAACGCTGCCTAAAGATGAAGATCATCCCTAATTATATAGTTATCTTTTGTAAACGCTGCCTAAAGATGAAGATCATCCCTAATTATATAGTTTTCTTAAAACAGATTAACAACATCTAATGAAAAATCATATGTAGAATAATATGTAGTTTCGCATATGATTCTCAAATAGACTATTTTTTAACCTGTAAGCCTCAATGCTCAGTACTGCCCCCTACTGAGGTGTGACAGTTTCCAAAACACAATTGGTAAAATTCAACAACGTTGGCATGAATGATTGAACGAGAAGAATGGAACTCACTGGAATGTTGTGGTCCTTCCTTCCTTTGTGAGACGAAGCAACGTGAGCCAGGTACTGGATGACTTTTTTGGTGTTTTCTGTCTTTCCAGCACCTGATTCTCCTCTGAAAGAGAAAATTCCAATCAAAAGCAAACATAAAAATATCATTAGAAGAATAAAGCATCCAAATAAAACAGGCTAAATTAAGCATCAGGCCGCATCCTGTATCTCAGGTCTGCGAGCTCTGCTGTTTGCTTTCACAGCTGCAGCTCCTTTCAGCAGCTAGGATTCTGATTGAGGAGGATTTGGTCTATAGTGCTTGTGTGTCACACAATTAGCTTTATTAAACAAACATTAAACATTTTTTTAATAATATTACCGACATTCGTTATATGTGTTTTGGTCAAATTTTATAACACAATGATATGAATGCGAGAAATACTGTTCTTCACAAGTATGATTCGAAATTCTTCTCCCCAATCTGCCCATAAATGGAAAAACAATCTCTAGAAAGACAGCCAAAGTTTTTCCACAAAGGCCTGTCAAGTCATTCACTTAATATTGGCTTCAATCAATAAAATAATGGGTGAACCACACAAAAATCCATGCACTGTGTGTACACTATATATATATATATATATATATATCACTTAAAAATTACCCTATTCATTGTTACTTATGCATCTAGGATTAAACCCTTAACTCACTAAGAGTATTTCATGAGAACCTCTACTGCATATACAATACAGGTATGCCAGAACAAAATGAATAGTAAAGCACTATATACATTGGCATTATGAACAGTGTAAGATAAAACTATCAATAAAAGGCAAGACCCTTAAAAAACAGCCCAGGTACAGCAGCTGATGATTCAACTGCCATCTTTGCCAAATGCATTGCATCCCACTGTTTATTGAGTTTAAGATGTCATGGAAACCTGCTATCATCTACAAGCGCCTCTTAAATCTCCAGCATTTTATTCCATCCAGAAAAAAGAAGATATCCTCATGTTGTTCAAAACTAGCAAGACGTATTAGTTGGAATCTACTAGAAGATTCTTTCATGGCTTTCATGCTCCAAAAGGAATATGAAAAGCAGGGATAATAAAAGTAGTCTGCATGATTGTACGCTATATTCACTTCGTCTGAAGCTGTAAATTGTCCTTGTTCATTTATAGGCTGTTAAGTGAGGGATTCCCTTAACCCTGCATTCCATCTACATACACATATGCCTTTATAGCGGGTGTGCAGAATGGCATGTGCTGCAGTCTATCGACAGGTCAGAAGGGGCCGACTTTGAGAGAGGATGTTAAAACACACATCTCATAACCTCTTACAGTGCCATTAAGACACGAGAGAGGCTGTTACTCATTTACAATGTGCAAAGACAATAGTTCAGGCTTAAATGGATCAAAAGTTCAAATATCTATAATGGAATTCTTTAAGACGATGGAATAGAAATATTTGCCGTGGGTCTGACTCACACAGTGAATGCTCTAAATGCCGAACAGCTGCTGATATTTAATACCACAATGATACATGACTCATGTTTTCAGGCATAGCTGTACATGTATGATTCCAAAAAAGCCCATTCCTGTGCAGCACTGCGGACGTGACATCACTTCCATCAGCCCCGACTGATTGACGTAACCTGTAACTGCTGAATAGAGATGACCTAATGGTTACTCACGTGCAAAGAATCGATTGGTCCTCACGATCTGCAAAAAAGGAAACAGAAAGGAAAAATGGGTCAGCGTTTTCAGTTCAGTTCACCTGAGGCTTTAATTCAAAATCAATCCACTTTGACATTTACAAGAACCTAAAAACAGCAAAAGACAAACATCTCAAGATACAAACAAGACATTGATGCAATCTTGCAGAAACTAAAAACCATGGTTTATGCCTACCAAATTATTATTACAATCTGCGGTCATATTTGTATATACTCAACACTGAATATTATGACTACTCAGTCTTTTCAACAGATGGAAAGTTTTCGTGAACGAAAATACAGCAGAGGGAGAAAGACGGCTCAGTAAAAATGAAAATGAGTGCCAACTGAAAATACAGCGTTGGCCCAAAAAGCAAGCCAAAAAACATCTGCAAAACTCGTTATGTCACATCTCGTCTATATTCAAAGTAGGTTTCCCACTCATCTGTACATCTCACTTCATAAACAGGTTGGTCTTCCACATAACAGAATGGATTTTGCAATTTTGAAAGTAAAGGCTTTAAAAAAAACGCAAGCAAAATAGTTTCACAGATACTAACCCTCTGCAAGAGGAAGATAGGGGACATTGTGTGACTGCTTATTTGAGGATGGGTTTAAAAAAAGGCATATCTCGTATTTCTTATATGATACAGATTGACATTTTACTCATTTTGATGTTTTACCTCCAGTAGGACCAAAACTCTGCCCTACTTAAGCATTTCATTTCCCAGGCACACACAGTTAAATGTCCACACAGGTAGCCTATATGCCAGATATACTTGCATAAACATTATCCTATGCATGAGAAATCCTTTGATGTGTTTTCAGTGAACTGATCTCTGTAGCATCAGCTTACTTTAATCAAACACTGATGCATACAGACTATAGGTAATAGGGTTTGAGTGCTAGTTTGAGACTACATCCAATACTGGCCACACAATGTCAGGACACACTGGGTTCAGGACAAGCCCAGAAAAAGAACAATCTGAATGGAAACAGATTAGCAGATTTAAATGTACTACTTAATGCCCTGCAGCCTCCTCCTCATACAGGACATCTGATTCAATAACCTCATAAAATAAACGACTTCCTCCGCATTGTACAGCAGTTACAAAACACTCACAGTACTCGTCAAGCTTTTTGTGCGTCACACAGGAGTATGTAATCATTTGTATTACAGCATCCTCTTCAAAAGGATTTTGATTCACATGAATATATTTCTGTAAACCAGGAGCAAACGAACACCCACCCACCCTGGGAGCTCTACCAAGTGATCAGTTGGGTGGTGTCTCAGTTCCCGAATCTGGAGCTGCAGAATGTTGCTAATGATGTAGATAAATACCTTCATGTCACTGTTAAACTGTTGCTCTTGCAGTATCAGATAGCTGCTGAGAACAGGCCATCCTTAAAAACGCCAGGCATCTGTGTGTGTCTGGTGGAACCAAGAAGCATTAGATAAGATAAACCTGGCCGCCCCAACCCAAAAATGGCCGCCATAGACATCTTTTCTTTTCAGGAGGAAGTCACAGCTTTTAAATGTTTTACATTTTGGCATGCAAATCATTCAGAACTGTTTTCACATTGTATTGCAAGATTTTTTGCACGTCTCTGTGTGAAAAGATTGCAGGAAATCGATCAAAGATCTCCAATAAAAAAAAAAAAACCCAGCTGTGCTTTTGAAGCGCTGCTTGTAGACTGATCAGTGCTCCACTAAAGCAGTCAGAATTATGATTGTTTCATACATAATTTAGCATCCTCAGAGGACTTGTGGAGAAGCTTCATCAAGCTCATAAAATGTAGAAGTCGTTTAAAATGCCACAACCAGTTTGCTTCCTCCTTTCTGGCATGGAAAGGAGTCAGTTGTGCAGTCCTCTAATGAGACACAGTAGTATCTGAATAAGTCTACCTATGGGAACAGAGGATGCCTGAAGATAAAATAGTGCTGACTGCTTTCCTGTTCTGACAGCAGGAGGTCAGGGCTGTCTGGGATAAAGAGGATCTACAGCTGGACACATCCTCAGTATGGGGTTTCCTCCACCTGGACTCACTAAAAGTCTAACATTCAAAAACCCGCCCTCAAATAAGAGGATAATTACGTAACAGAATACGGGAAAGAATGACAATGCCATAAAAGGAAGCATGTAACAATTCTTAGAAGAAGATCTTTTGTTTAAAAGCTAGATAGCAGAAAACACAAGGACTCAATAATTGAATATGTCCTTGTGCATTAAATCAACAGAAACCGAATGTTGGATTGATATCATCATAAGCAGAGCTAACCATAAGCTGATCAAAGACAAAGATTTAGATAAAAGGTTCAGTGCTCAGGTTACAAGAACTGGAAGCAGTTCCAGGGTGGAGACGCTTCCTTTTGTGTGGCGTAAAAATCAACCTCTCTGAACGTTCATGACAATATCTGCCTTGGATACAGAGACACAGATATGGCAGCCAAGGATTCTGAAGAATGGCCTCTCCTATCAGCACAGCTGCAGAAAAGGGAAGCATATAATCAAGTGAAGAGAGGGCTCTTGACTACTTTTCACTGCATCCTTTGTCAAGACCTAAGCAACTCTTCTCTGAATAACGAACGGCTGATTACAGAGATTCCAGCATAATTTAGACGCAGACGTAAGATTGTATGGAAATAATTAGAAATGTAACAGATCTAAACATGCCTTCAAATATACATATTATCTTTGTAATTTGAAAAGGTTTGGTCAGCAGATCATACCTTGCATACTTCCTGTGAAATTTAATTCACTCGATTTGTTCCAAACCTACTCTGGATGATGTGCGGCCATGATTCTAGTGAAATTAATGTTTTTGTTTCAAATTCTGAAGCGTTTGAGTCACATTTTGAATGGAGGTGATGTTGTTACACTACTCCCGACAGGTTTTGGGAAAAAGTTTCATGTATCAACTGTTACCGATCAGTGAAGACAGGTCAGTGTTTCCTTTCTTTTCCAGTCCTTGAATATTTCCATGTCATGCTGTAATTTTGCATTTAATTTGCAGTATTTCACTCAATGGTTTTGTTTTCACCACATGCCTGTGTTTACAGCGGAAGTTTAACACAAATAGTCATCAATAAGTAAAGGTAAGTAAATAAATAAATATTTAATCTTTTAAATATTTTCACTCAGCAAAAATGCATTGAATTTAAAGTGGTAATAAAGACATTGTTCAATTATAAGTTCAGTCGTACTTTGAACTTTCGCATTTTCTTATTAAAAGAATATGGTTTCTTAATAAATAAAAAACATCAAATCAGCCATTTAGAATAATTTCTGAGGAACCATGTGACACTGAATACTGGAGTAAAAACTCAGCAATTCAGCTTTAATAAATGACATCTATAGACACGTCAAACCTATAATCAGACTCTCTCTAGTTAAAGTCAGGGTAGTCTGCGGGTCTGGAGGACCGCTGCGAGCTTCAACTCCAAGTTCTCACTCCGTACCCCTCAGCTGGATCACCACACCCCACCCCCCTCCATTGGATTAACCTACGACAGGACACATTCCTCACATACCAAACCACATCGCTGCCAGACACCAGAGAGAGGAGGTGGACACAGACACAAAGGAAAAGCCTGCCAATGCTAGGGCCACAGACAGTAACATGGGATGCACAAACATTCATTAAACTTTCTTATGTGCATGTGCCAAAGCTAGTAAAACTCAAAACGCAACTGTTTCTAACAAATACAGTTTACTGCAAAATCTCATGGCAGTACTGAAATGTGGCACAGTTTTTGGACACTACTCATAGTATGGAAAATTTATCATGCACAGAAACAACTGCAGTTGACACAAAAGGCAATTCCAACAAATAAAATAATTTGTTTTGGATCAAGCATGAACGAGGTCAATGCATCAGAAACCGATTCTGATGCCAAGATCTGATCCATTGAAAAAGAACAAAAAAAAAACTGAACTGAGCCTCCCATCAAGCCATAAACAAGATTTACCACAGCTGAAAGAAATTACTCTAATACTCAATGCCAAAAGGGCTGCCAATAATTTCATCTAGGAGCAGCATAAGTGTAGGAAAATATTTTAATAATGCATCAATTTATAATACGTGGTGATGATGGTTCTAAATTTGAATTTGCAATGAGTTTGTGTTTACATACTGATCAGACAATCAAGTCTGTTTCACCCCTCATGGTGATACAGAAAGGCAGTGAAGTGCAAAGTAAACAAAGCCTGTCAGAATGATTTCTCAGGAAGACAGAAGGTCTAGCCCTGAATAGCTAAAAGTGTATCTGGCTTAATGCAAAGAAAAGTGTTCTTATAATAAACAATCCATCATCGACTAAGGGCAGGCAATATGTCAAAAAATAAAAGTGTTAGGGATTCTTCACTAAACTTTAACAGTTAATGTTCTTAAAGGGGTCATCCGGTGCCACATGTATGTTTACAAGATGTTTGGACTGAGTGAGTAAATTCAGAACTACTCTTATATTGAAAGATTATGGCATGCATATTTATTCTCACATGTTATTTGACCACATAAAACAGTTTACTATTTAACAGTATGAAAGAATGATGTCTGATAAAACATTTGTACTTTCAACAGAACATTTTTATATGAAGCAAACTACATTTGCAAAAGTAAACAGATTAGATTCATGAGCTCATAGACATTAAAATAAGCGGCCCGAGTGAATCATTCATATGAAGTGCAAAAGCAACAAGAGGGCAACTACAAGCATCCGCAACAGAATAACCAGCCCATCTGCTGCAACTGCTGTCCGCAGGAATTTATCATGTAGCTGTTTGAAGCGACAAGCTCGTCAGTCGCTCACTGAGAAATGACTCACTAGCTACTCAGTGAGCCGAGCCAGATATGGCCTGATCAGAGGTGACACAAACTACTGGGGGCTGCAGCTCTATTACACAGAATGCCATCATGATTGAGTGTCATTCATTTTTATTAAATTACAAACAAAACATCTAGAGACCTTCAGACTACACATACTCTCATAAGAAATGCTGCACAATCTTATTATGTCTAAAGATCTACCCACTATGAGGATACATTACAATCTACAATAGGATTAATTCAAAACAGGAGATTAATTCAGGAGACATGTTGTCCTTGCAGGAATTAAATAATAAAGTATATCATGATATCAGCTGATGTTTAGAAAGCTAAGAATATATCATCTGCTTTTGTCAGTGGCTCAGATCACAGAGGCATTATGGGATACTGTAACCATGTAGTGTAGGAGGGCAGTTGTTTCCTGATCCTGTTGTGCTCAAGGGGTGTGTTTGGCAATGTGGGCAGCCAGCCTCAGACTACTGCAAAAACAAACACCTCAAAGGTCATGGCTGTCTGACACAAACAAGCCTCGTAAACTCTGGACCCCTGATGCTGTGCGGATGTACAAACAAAATAAACACTTATCTCAAGAATAATTTATACATGATATATTTATGCATACTCAAACACATCTTCTGTATGGGACTAGATAAGGGCCAAAAACATGTATCTGCAGGAACAAAACAAATAAATAAAAAGAATATAAACCCATTATAAGTCAAAACTTCAGAGAGCCGCAATACTAATTTTCTTCCTATTTATCTTTTATTAACCACTTCTCACAATTTTTATTTTTTTTAAGAACTTTAATAAAGTTACAATGATTTTGGCACAAATCTAGGTGTAATACCATATTATTTTATAATAATTGATAATAAGGTTGGGTAAAGTCGACCAATTTCACATCGTACAATGTCTAATGTGAAACATCGCGATGGACGATGGCATCGTCATTGTAGGCGGCGGTTGTTGGGGGGGGTTGTTTAGTTGTAACTAAAACACCAAGCCCCACCCCTCGTGCGAGCAGGTGAGAGAAGATCAAGCGCAGGAATGATCGCGCACGAGTGTTTGAATTGCGTGCGGATGACATATCAAGCACACACAAGGGTTCGAAATGAGCTTACATTTCTTCGCATGCACGTCTGTTCTCCTCTCGCGGAAATGATTTACCGCGCTCGCTTATTAATGGCATAGATTTGCCACCATAGATTAAGTGTGTTTTTCGCGAGCCATTTGCTGCTGCTGCGGAAGGGTGGAGGATCGCGATGCCGGATCAGCATCGTGATGCCCTAATTAATAATATCATCACAAAATCTAGCAAAATAGAGTTATATTGCCATCATTTTCAGAATACAGACTGCATATAATTAGATGGTTAACTCAAACAACAGGCAAGGTTTAAGAAGCAAAAAACTGCTGCATGAGAAGGTAAATTAATATGTATCATCTACACTATTTCTCGGTTATCCTGTCTAAGAAGTACCGAGAAGCTGATTTGAAACAGGTACAAATATGCTTTTGAGCTCCCTTTGGAATGTCTTTGAAATATAGAGTCTCTGGTCACTGTAATCTACACAAGATCTCTGTTCCAGTGGACTCAGAACCAGATGAGATCTCTCTGCAACAACCTGGGACAAGTTCAAAAGGATAAAGTCATGAAACACATCAATGCTCGTTAAACATGTATTAGTAACAGGTGGGTCAAAAACTCAGCAGAACAGTAACTATCTTAGCACATGACAACCTATTCCATTTCATTCCATGCCCAACTGATAAGTTAGGGGGCTCGACATCACAAAATAATCGAAATTTAAGTGTGCCTCTGCACTGAGTTAATGTGGTTCTGAGATTGCCGTTTTACAGGCTGTAATTATATGTTTCAGACATAACTGTCCAGTCAGTAACCGTGTTTAGATTTCATAGCTTCCATATGCCTGGAAGAGAAGGGTGCCACTAACATTTTTGGAAAAGGCCCAGTCAGTATAGCCACTGGAGCGCAGGAATGTCACTGTCGAAGTGAAGATAAAAAAAAAAAAAGAGACAAATTAAAGACAGATGTGAATGGATGTGTGGTTGTGTAAGTCAGTGTGTCCAGAGGCATTATAAAATTTACCTTTTCTACATTTATTATAAAGTCCTGTTTAACCTTTAAAGCTGCATGTTAGACATGTTATTAAACAAATACTCTTTTACTAGACCAATACAGGGGAGTAATTTATCTGACCGATTATGTTTTTATACTTCATAAGCAAACAAACCTCTAACAGATCATGCTCCTTATATTATCTATAGCCTGAAACCATGAAGTTTGCTAACATACAGAGTAATATAAAGGCTCTTTCTGTTCAAATGGGAAAATTCTAAAATCTCAAAAACTGCTTGCCACAATCAATTAAACTACATTTCAAGTCATCAAAAATCTGACACAAACTCCTTAAGTGTTGATTTTTTTAATGCTCAAATGGAGTTTAAAAGGCGACATCTTTGGGTATCTAAAGTCTAATAGTGGACTAAATTTTTGATTGATTAAAGGTCTACCAAAAGTAAGTGCGGATATCTAGCAATGAGAGATATTTTACACAGTATTTACTCAATTCTCACACAAATATCTGCTGGACTGATATCGGCTGATAAAGGTTGGTCACTTGAACTACTGTATCACTATACAACAAAAACCAAGCAGAAAACTCCAACAACACAAGGAAACGTGCTGGCTTGTTACCATTACGCCTTAGACTTTATCTTAGCATACCATATCAGATTCTTTGATTAAACTTTGGCCTGTTTTGGAGCTCTAATTAAAGAGTGTAATAGAGTGGCATGCAACCATAAATGTGATTGTAACCACAAGTTTGCTTAAAGAATAACTGGAAAGAAGCCATAACGGAGAAAACATCTCAAGAGGAGAAGTAAACAACTTTGTTCCGCAGCCGTAATCTCTGGAGCTCTAATGATGCCGGCGCGTGCAGCATAGTTAGGGGTATTTCCTCCAGAGGCAGCCACCAGGATCCATTTGTCCCGGCCACACTTGACCCAGCACGTCAGAGTATGTACTGCTCCCCTCAACCATTGGCACACAAAGGCGACATTGTACCCCACAATGCAGGTCAGCCTCTCCTTCCCAGCCTGGGACGGCTCTTGTTCACTGGCCTCTGACAGATTAGGACAACTGGTCTGTCCTTCTATGTGAGAGTCAGCTTTAGTAGGGAATTCAACATAGCATTGCAAATGCGTCTCCATTTCCTGGACAAACTTCTTTGACTCCATTTGGTAAATTTTTGGCAGTAGTGAAAATTTACTAAATGTAGGAACTCATGAAATGTTTTACATTTTACATACGTGACATTTACTGATACAAAAAAGCAATTATGTTTTGCATATAATTATCAACCGTTTAATAGTCTTTCAAACTATTGCAAAAAAATATTTCAAATAAATGCTCTTTACTTGAATTTTTAATTTCTCACAAAAACATAAATTTAATCAGTTTACACACAAATACATTAGGCAGCATAAACATTCCCAACATTGATAATAATAATAATAGCTTATTGAGCAGCAAAATTGATTTTTGAAGGATCAGTTGAGACTAAAAAATATATGGAGTAATGGCTCCTAAAAATTCCGCTTTGCCATCAAATAAATTAATTAGCCTACATTTTAAAAGAATTGGTGCAGTCTACTTACAAATCTCTTATTACAGCTACATTTATTAAACCATTGTCAGAAATACATTTGTTTTGTATTGATTGTATAAACTCTAAAATAAAATAGAAAATTAAACAGAGGTAAAAGATTAAATGGTTCAGACACACATCACTGCCAAATGCAATCTTAATCTGTGACACACAGTTGCCCACTTCAATACCCAACTGCCCCAGATTTACTAAAAGATGACTTAAAGATTATGACAGAATTACAGTTGACTGAATCAGAGAATTACATCTCCTGGTCTTGCCTCACAATCAACCATAACCTATCTGCTTCATTGAGAAGAGATCCAGTTAGAAAACGCAGGAAGCAATAAAAAAAGCTCCAACTGCTCAAGAACAGGAGCGATGGGGCTTACTTTGAATGACCTCCTGCTGTGGTGAACAGAAGCTTAGTATAACATGATAAACAACAGAGCATTGTATCCAAATGCCTGTCTCAATAATTCCTACAGTATTTCAACACATCTAAATTACTTCTGGAGTCACCTTGTAGTTTAGAAGTAGCTGAAGAACACAGTGTCTGGTGGATGCATTATCTTTCATTTCTCACTTAAATATACACAGATCCACAGCTGGGGCAAGACAAACCCAAGCCCACCACAGTCAATACAAAAAAATGCAGCCCTTTTTACTTTCCGTTCTCTTGGCTTATCTGAAAACACCAGACGTGGTGAAGAAAATTAATTTATATATCAGAGTGGAAAAACAAACTGAAATATAATAGATACCGCTGGAAATAGTGACCATTCCATTTCTGCCGCTCTACGTCACATGATACTATGAAACACAAAAGTACAGCCAATAACATTAAAGGTTGGCTGAAACTGCTAGTAAGTTCAGGGTTTAGAGAATCCTGAACTACTAAAAAACAGCAAAGGTGGAGCATCTGTCTGCTTATTTGAACAACGTGGTGGTCTCATCAGACATAGCAAATCGAGCTGGGTATCGTTTAAAAAATTCTGAACCATAACTTTTTTGATACCAATTTTATGAAATCGGTTTTCATATCAGACTTAAAACCTCAAAAAAATATATCCAACACAATGAATCAGTGCAAATTAGTTTTAATAAAGTTCAAATAGTTTTCAGTTTACACATCTGTTATGAAGTGCATTATACTACACTAGTGCATTATTATTTATTCTTTCCATAGCCTTATAATTTTTGCCCCTCTGAAAATTTTGTATATTTAAATTTTTTTAAGGCAGAAAACAATTGTCTTTTAATTAATGAAGGTTTAATTTTATTGTTGGAAAATAAAGGGGATTTTATATTACGGTTTAAAACACTGAAGAAATAATTTTTATATTAGCCTACTGTGTGCATTCCACTGAACAATAGTCATACATTTCTGCTGCCATGTCCAAACCGAACTTTTATTTTGACGGCTTGCCATGAACACCTTTACAGTTCTGCGTGTACATTATATGACAATAAATTTATTCAAAATGAAATGGTCATATGCTCCTGAATTAACCCTCAGAGATGTTATTCATGTAGCCTACTGTATTAATATCCTTATTTAGAGAGACGCAATATGTTAATAATACATCACCGGAAGCGTCACGCGCAGGTCAGTATGCTAGTAAACAAAAGCACGTGTCTGCACCATACATTAACAAAGAGACACGCAGAATTCATCTATTTACTGTTAAATATTGACAAATACTATTGAAAGCAGGAGTGTGCTCACTTGTGTGTGACTGCTCTGTGCGTAATACAGAAAGCACAAATTAATGTAGAGACAGAAATGACGTGTAGTAAATGATATAAATAACAAGGCTATTTTACACACTTCTAGTCAAACACACTGACTAGTCCTGCAGTCTTATTGGCTCATCAACTTACGCTGATGAGATTAACCCCTTTAGGTATCGAAATTGGGTACCGAATGACGAGACGTTTTTCGATGCTCGGTTGTATCAAGACAATTTGGTCGGTACCTAAACGAAAAAGTATCAAACTCGATACCCAGCCCTAATAGCAAGTGCTGAACAAAGACTGAAAACACAACATGCCCCATTTATTTTTGCTGCAATAATTCTCAGTGGAAATGCAGAATTCAAATATGTTTTTTCTGTAACACTTGGATACACTGAGACAGCTCATCAGATTGAATACTTGTTATGGTCTTACCTTGAAGCATGCATCTGTAGGCCGATTCAGAAATGGCGTAGATATGAGGTGGCATTTCATGCCTCTTCTTGCCCCTGTACATCTCGATGATGTTCTCCGAGTATATGGGGAGGTTTTTGTATGGGTTTATGACCACACAGAAGAGTCCTGAGTATGTCTGCACAGAAGAGATCCAACAACAGAGGGAAAGGAAATTAACACTTAATTAGTGGTCAACACCGAAATGGGTTTTTAAAATTAGCTAGACAAACAGCATCATACATATATTTGATAAAAATCAAACAAGTATTCATAAGCGAAGCCTGCCACTTGACATAAATTCCAACATTTTCAAATAAAAATAAATAAATACCAAAGCGATTCAAAAATAATGGCAGGTCTTTGTCTCATATCCTGTAGTTATGCTTTAAATTGTTTATTGGTCCATGATCATTCAGGGATTTCTGAAACCGAATACTTCAGAGTAACTTGTAATATATCCTAAAATAATAGTTTTTCCCCATTCATACAGTTTCAGTTAATCTCCTTCATTGCGAGCATAATCTGTATTTGGACAGACTGATAAGGTTCCCAGATAAAAGTCCCAGCATTTTAACTACACCACTCCATTTCCAGCTGAGACATGGTTGATTGCACAAAGCACTAAACTTAGTATTCCCTGCACAGCGACAACAACTGTATCATCATCATCATTTATCAAGGAGTTATACGATTAAAATCAGAAAATTAAACATTATGATTTATAAAATGGAATACATAGTATTTTAGATATGGTGAGTGACCTCTTAAAACACACTAATTAAGAGCATCACACTGTACATCTCAAAATAAAGATAATGTTTTTTTGAGTTGCTTTAATAAAAAAAAGTAATTATGAGCCAAATTTGAATGAATTACTATATATTTTCTATGAGTTAAATTTAGACAGGTGTCAATTTGAAAAAAAAAAAAAGAACATGCTGTGATGTTGCCAGTTGCATATCAGTAATTTCAACAAATCATTAATGGTGTTCAATCATTGGCTGTTTGATGGCAGATACTGATATTACAGAAAGCATGTTGGCCTAAAGTAGATAACGCATGCAAACACTTCTGCAATAAGTGTTTTTATATTTACTAAGATAATTAGAAATAAGAAAACTGAACACATTTGGGGGGGATAATCTGAACATAAACATTCTCATATATATATGTACACATATACATATACAGTACACACACATATATATACATCAGTTGGTAATATTGGCCATTGAGATACATTGGTGGACTGCTAAAAATAACGTAATTATATACATTTTTACGTCATTGAAATGCAACAGATGCCACAATTCTGCACTGGAGGAGGCGGGAAGATTAAAATCACAACGGAAGACAATAGTGATGTAGGTGGTCAGTGGAAGGATAGTTAAAAACTGCTAAAAGCATGCTAAGACGAGCAGTGTGGATTCTTATTTTTGCAAAAGTGCGCAGCGTCTGACATCACGTCTTCTGTGCATGTGGGTCACTTCAGGGCTGTATAGGGTTTACACATGAGACTAATGACAGTCGCATTTACATGACAATGTGAACAACAGTGCAAAAAAATCCACAATAAAATGGATTTCAGCAAGAAATCCGATTTGAGCATTAAGACCTACAGTGTGAACTAAGATCTATAAAAATTAATGAAAACTTCTCAAATTAAGCATATAGAACAAAATGAAGGTGTTTCTCTTGAGAAATGCTTGCATGCTTTCCCTGCCAGTGCAGCTGTCCTGCAGTGAACCTGCACTTCATTACAGAACACATTTACAAGATATTAGCCCTGACTTTCAAGCGGTTTCATATACGAGGCTGTAACTGAGAGCAACCTGTGTTTGTTTGGTCACTGCTGGGTGATCCAGACACATGGTGAGGGGGCAAGTCAGGGGAGAGGTAATCCCTGTCTGCCTGCGGAAGGGTCCTTCTATTAGGGGACATATATACAGTATGTGGGTGTGGAGGAGTTTTGGAGGTGCATGGAGGACAGATCTGTCTACAACCCACTCCTAACTCCTAACCCTGCCAAACTAGATCGCAAGCCATAACAATAGACTTGGGACTCAGGAGACTTGTGGCTGGAAAGTTTTTTTTTCTGCAGCATCACTCAAAGTTTGTAATGGAAGAAAACAGCTTCCATTCTCAGCTATACACAACAGCAATCATAAACAATTTAACATCCTACACTGAATAACTATATAGCACTGCGTCAGCTATGAGTCAGTCCCAAACATCTAACAAATGTTGACCATCTAACAAATAATTTGTTTATATTAGTTGAGTATTTATCAGCTTACGAAATGCCATGTATATCTAAGAAATGCATTTGATCAGTTATGACTTTAAACTAGGGCTGGTCCGAATACCTTTTTTTGAGCTTCAAAGCTTCGGTAGTAATTAATATTGAATATTCGAAGCTTCGGTGGGAGGGGCTAAACATATTCTTCTCTCCTATAAAGGCTGTTAAGATAAGTTTTGTCCGCAATCAATAAAGTGGATCCACACAGCAGTTTTCGGCAATTTTGTATTTAGATGAATTATAAACATTCATGATGATTCAAGCACTAATGAGAACCATTTTATGGCCAAAAAAAATTCATTCAAAATTCAATTCTTAAAACTGATTTTAAATTCTTAAAAAAAAAAAATCTTAACATCTAACTCTAACCCACCAAACAAATATTCAAATAATCTAATATTCTGGTCCAGCCCTACTTTAAACCAGACTACTGTAATTTGACAGCAGTTCTTAAGATTGACTAATTGTTCAGGCGACCCAACCCACACACACACACAAGTTGATTTTGAGTTTCTGTGTATAATTCTAGCATGTTATTCCCAAAAACTTTTGTTTTTACAAGTTATAAAGAAATTAGTATATTACTATTTTTCTTAACATACAAGCAGAGCTCTTTAATAAAAAAACAATTCAACAGTTGTGATCCTATTTTATTGTTCTGCATCTCCCATATTATGCAAGAAGCCTCTCATCAAAACACAAAAACTGTATAGCCAAATATAAAAGGATACTACAATGGTCTTTCATTCTTATTTATTTAATTCTAACTACGGAGCAAAACAAGCTACAACTACATATATCTGTACATTTATTGTCCCAATGTGACGGAAATAGAAACATACCATTTCTTCTACATGTGACGTACATCCAAGTAAAACTGATTACTGAAAAAGAAAAAAGTAAAAGTGCATACTTGGTTCAGTTTAGTTGTTGTGTGAATGCAAGTTTGCAGTTGAGTGCAAGATACTGTAAGAGCTGGGCTTACGCAGAAGAAATGAATGATTAGAAATTACAAACTAAAAAAAAACATGTTTTAAAACCAAAAGTTGGAAAACAACTGGAAAATATTTGTTTAAACAAATCCATAAAGAGAAATCAAGTCTAACGTGTCATCGCCCATCATGCTATTCAAGAACAGAGGGGCGTGGGAAGGCAGAGAGGAACGTAGCAACTCCACGGCTCTGCCCACACAGCAGATATAAGAGCACATACCACACACCAGCCTGAGGTCTGGTCACCAGCCACGCACTCAGAAAAGAATACACAACCTTTAAGTAAATACGTAACACTATGCTTTCATTTTGTGGGTTATATTTCTTCAAACATAAACAGTAATAAGGAAGCCGAGAAATCTGAGGAATGCAGGTGCTATCAACAATCAGTCTGACTATCTTGACATCTTACAGATATTAGAAGCCAGCTGCAGCTCCATGCCAAACACAAAGGTCCTGTTATAAAACGTCAGGTTTTACTAGGCCAAGCATGGGGGCCTCTACAGCGAATTACTGTAGCCTATAAGATAGGAGCACAGCAACCACATGAAACCAGAGGCTTAAACACCAAAAAATGCAGGGGACTAGGCTTACAATCCAGCCTGACTGTTTTCCAGTAAGTGGGTATGGAAGAGTGGTCTGCAATCTCTCATCATTGTGTAAAATGACAACAGTGCCCGCTTTCATAACATCTGAAGTACGGCCAATGGAAAGGATCGGTTACCGACAACATGGAAAAGCTTTCAATGATGGGAAATTAAAAGTGACAAACGATTAAAAAAACATTATGAGAAAAATTATAAATTCCCTTCAGTGTTTTCAAGGATGTTATCTAACTGGGTGGTAACATCAACAGAAGTGTGAAGACAAGTAGCTGCTCTCATTGAGATTTCATAATGACCTCATAGCAGCTCCTTAACACTAGAGGAAAGGAGGAAATGATGGGGCTACACTTCCAAACAGCTTGCTTCACACTCTCTTTCTCTCTCTTGAATAATAAAAGTCCCTTGGATCCTCTCTCCGAATGCATGCTATAAAATGGGTCAAGATCACAAGGTAAGACAAACTCTCATGAAGCCCCCTACAAGAACTGCAAGTTATCAATGAAATCGATAACGACAATAAACAACAATGAATTTGATTTAGCAACAGATATGCATACATGCACAAAAGAAAAAGATAAGAGAATAACATTTCTATGGATCTATCTGCAACATAACAGAAGACAAAGACTGGGTGGCTTTGGGAAAAAAATGTAAAAAGTAAGTGATCCCAAACATGAGAACACTTAATATCGCACCCTTTAAACGTGCTTAAAAACATATCATTTGACATATTCATTCACTTTATTTGTCTGCTGAAAATTAACGTGGAACATCTTTAGATCAATCAATAATCAAAATAATCATTAGTTGCTGTCCTATTAATGCATACCCGCAAAAAAAAACAAGGTCAGACGTATAATCATCACACTTACGTATATGAGCCCAGAGTAGTAGCGATCTTTCAGGTTGTGTAAAACAGATGCCTCATTCAGGCAGGTGAGCTCTGCCATGTCCTCCACTTTGCTGAACTTGGGCGGGTTCATCTTCTGGATGTCATCTTTGTTTACCATGGCCTTCTTGCCATTTTCAGCCAGCTCAACGAGCACTTCCTCTCCGCGTTCCTCTCGGATGCTGGCCGCCTCGAACCCATGCCGTTCAGAAGGAACCCACACCAGCTTTTTGGCCGTCCAGTCTGCCTGGGAAGCTGGGTTGTAGACCACGGCCCGATCCACAAAGAGGTACCGCTCAGGGTCCTCTTGCCCACTCCGCTGCGCCATCTCCGGCATGAGGAACTAAAAATAGGCCACCTGGAAAAAGAGTTAGAGGGAGTTAATGACGGAAGAGCAGAGATTCACTTCGAATTTATGCGATATGACACAGCAATGGCAAATGACTATAAAGAGTCAAAAATTGTATTGGTTTTACAAGGATGCACTATTCTTGCATACATTCATTAAATTCAATGACATTACTGCTGTGTGAATTTATATCTCACTAGCCCACTATTAGTTGATCAATATTCATCAAATACTGCATTTTTGCAACATACAGCTGAACAAAGTTCATATCGTCATGAATCAGCTGTATGTAAAACATTGTCTAAATCAGTGTAGACATACTAGCTAATGTAAGTTTAATATGGATCACCTCCAGTGGCCTTTCACAGTCGCATTAACACAAAAAAACAACCCAATAACATCAAGAGCCAGATGGTCTCGGTCTACTCTGGCCTGCAACTTGACTTAGAGTTACTGTATTTTTCAGAGAGAGGCTAAAATAAGACAAGCAGGGCAAAAAAATGGGTCATGTCTGTTATTTCACAGATGAGAGCCATTATACGCGTGATGAATCCCTGGTAACGTTAAACTGAAGCGGGCCGGACAGTCCCTCAAAATGTATTCGATGATTAACCACCTCAAAAATACCTTTCTAACGTTTACTGACTGACACCGACCGAAGAACATTAAAATGAACGACAAATATACAACATCCGTACGCATACAGATAAAGCGAAGAGGTGACCGTTAACACGAGCTGAAGTTCGTGCCTGCAAACCGGGAGCTGCACGCGACTCCTCCTCATCACCATCTCCCGTTATACGGCCCGCGGCGAGGCGGACAAACGTTTTATAAGTGAATTAGCCGACATATGGTGCTAAGGGCTGCCCAAAGCTAAAGGATTGTTTAATTTGTAAATGTATTTATCTGCTTAAAAGAACCGCAATAACAAACTCGCTAACGTGGGCTAGCGCTAGCTCTCCCCGCTGCTTGAAAAGTAATGCGAAAAATAATCCGTTATACGGCAACGGAAAAAATCGGGCAAAAATTAAAAGACGTATGGACTTACCACGGGCTGTCAGCTATGAGACCTAGGTGCACGAAGAGATGAATAAGTCGCTATCCAGCGCGTCCAGTTTTTATAATCCAGTTCTTTTGAAAGTCGGCCAAATATTCCCTTGTTTCGCCTCTGCACTGATGCCACCGTCCGCAGCCCTGCTTCTCTGAACTCCTCAACCGAACTCAGCATCGCACTCGCCTGGGCCCGCCTCTCAGTCGCCCTCCGGTCACACCCACCGGCTCCCTTATGGAACGGGGATTGGATTGTAACGGGCCTTGACCACAAGCTATTGGTTTGTTAACATTACACCCCCCCCTCAACAAAAAGTGATTGTTCATGCAAGCTTTCTTCTATAGTGCTTAAGGCCGTGAGCGTGAAATAATGACCAAAATAGGGCAGTACATCTTTTTAATAAATGCACAAGTACATATATAAAAACTGAAAAATATATAAAAAAAAAATATTAATTCAAATTTGAATGCATAAAAAACGGAAAATAATGCTAAATAATATATCATATATATTACATAAGTTAAATATAATGTAATAATATTGTTTACAACATACGTGTTTATAAGTACATTTTCTGGTGATTTCTGGTCGATTCTTTTGAACGGAGAACCGTTTTTAACAATTCAGCAGCTTACGTGACGTATTCACCTGTCATCTTGGCATGCCATTTTACACACTCATCTTTTTTACGTTATTTATTTTTATTTGATGTATTTATTTAGTTTCTGTTTCGTATGTGTGGAAATAAATCTAAACTAATAAACTAAAGCTGTAGATGTTTTCCTAGTACGTTGAAACTTTTCGCCACATGTTGTCGTTTCGGAACTTGTTCAGAATCAGTGAAAAGATTCGACTCTTATGACTCGTTTATAAAAATGCTAATTGTTTTGCATATCAGTGTAAATTATTCGTTGTATTAAACTTTATTAAAGTTTTATTTTTAACTATATTCACGTAAACCTTTTAGGTAAGTGGGAGATATTTTAGTTTTAGTTTGAAGATATTATTATATCATTATTATCGTGGATGAATGTCTGGTTTTTGACGGTTTTTTTTTATTTTTTATTTTTTACATATTTCAGACTCTCAAGTAAACTGAGACTTTAACCAAGCATCTGAATGAACTTTGAGGGATTTGATAGTCCAGGCCGCACAGCGCCCTCTGTTGCCATATATAAAAAGAAACCCTACGTTTCCATTCAAACGTTCAACTTATCCCTACTGGAGATAGAAACAAAGCGGTAGACATATAATTATCTAGTTTAAATATAGTACATCGACAAAAATAAACTTCAAAATGTTCCTGTTACTCCCTCAGAGCAATTATAAATGGACTGTGCTTTAAATTTCGAAATGACTTGTTCATTACAAACATAGAACCCAAATTAAACCCTAGTACACCAACTATAAGGCGGCTTGGCATAAAGTGTGTGCATTTTTCCAATTAATGATGACAATCTTAAAGAAAATATATTCAAACTTATGTTTTATTTCATTAGTTGTAAAATAGTCCCACATGATGGTTCGTACTACAAAAACAAGATCGTGTCAAAATCCAAACTCCAGCCTCCTCCGCCACACAAACCTTTACAGTCTGCAAACAGAACAAGTCAAAATAACCGAACCAGCCTCAAGTATGTCCCAAATAATAGGACTGATCCACAAATGCTCTAGAGCCACTTCCCATCACCTTTCCTGAAATAACTGCACCGACTGGATTGTAAAATGACACCCGGAAAGCTTCTCAATCCAGTCCGAGCCTAGTTTTGATCTGTATATCCAGTCAAACAGACAATCTATTGCTTGTGAAAGATAAAGTGATAATATGGTGGCCATTGGCAAGTGGAAGTTATAAACTTTTTCAGTGGGTTGAAGTAGCTTTAGTGTATCTTGGACCAGACCTTTAACCAAATCCTGAATGAATCAGTTTCTAATATTAACTTGAATCATTACAACTTAAAATGTTTGGAAAATCTCCCTGCATTGACAAAATGTAGTTAGACATTAAAATGTGGAGGAAAAAAAGAAAATGGCAGGAATAACGTATGACCTAATGTCATCTTCAAATGTGACGCATGGCAGTTAGAGAAAAAGACTTATTAGCGTCACAACAATGGAGTGCTTAGGAACTCTCTACACTGAATTCCCATTCTAATGCCCCTGTAAGTAATGAATTTCTCAACGGATGTGTTCGCAATCCTAATCGTACAAGACTACTGACTACTTCTCAGATAAGGAAGATGTTTTTTTTTTTCAGATCCCTGAGAAATAGCTGCAAAATCGAATTAAGTTTTTTCCCCAAACATTTAATCTTATGTAATGCAGTTTGAAATGAAGCTTTTGGCCAAATAAAGCATTTCAAAGTCAACAGTACATGTTGTGAAAAACGCAACTCTACAAAAGAATTGCGAAGTTTTTTTTTAATTACATTTTGAAAAAGGCATTGCGTTCCAGTTGAAATGTAAATCGAGTGCTCCAAAAGAGTTTATAGATTCATTATGAAAGTACAAATTTGTTGCACTCGCTTAGAGTCCAAATCTAAATGACATTCCTCCGTAACAGAGGGAGGCAGAAATGTTTAAACACAGGCTTTAACAGGGACTCTTGATCAAATCAGATGAGGACAAACAGTAGGGCGAGAGGGAAATGTTGACGTTTTTGCTCTTCGGGGGGGGGGGTTTCGTGAGAGGGTGGAGTCGTGTCGCCTCTATTTAGCTGCCACTTCATTCTCAGCAGGTTGGCCTGTAGCGGTCTCTGCAGTTTTGGAAGCCTATAAAAAAAATGCATTAGAAAGACACACGAATGAAGTTTATGATGGTTAAAAAAAAAGTTAAAATGCACCCATAAAAACCTACATGGCTCACGATGACTTATCGATATAATTATCGTGAATGTGGACAGTCAATGTCCAATATAACAAAATTACCACAAAGGATGATAAGAACACTGATAACCCATAATGATAACTATAACAATATAAGCATCTAATAGCATTCTAATTCTATGAATTACATAGTGCTTTTTAGTGGAAACTCTCCAAAATGATCGTGTAATTTACTTGGCAGCCAATGGGACATACACAAGCCTCCCGGTTTTCATCTAAAATATCTTAAATTGTGTCCCGAAGACAAACTGGTTTGGAAGGACATGGGCATAAATGTTAATTTCGGGGTGGAGTTTTCCTTTAACTGCAGAGATCCTTCTGATAAGCAGAAATGTTATAGTGCATTAGGATGGATGCAATACATTTATCATTCTTGATATGAACAGGTTTAAATCCACAGATTTGGCATCTCTATAATGGCTAAAAGCTTGTTTTTTTTGTTTCATTCTGTTGAAATTCTTATTTTTTATTTAATAAAACATTTGTTTGGGAACAACTTCTTCCTAAAGCAAAGGCCTTACCTTCTTTTTCTTCTTCTTCTGTGCCTTGCGGCTTGCAGAGCTCTGGATCAGAGACTGAAAATGACAGAAGCAGCCAAAACATCATAGCAGGAAAATCCTTTGTTTAGAGTACATTTAATCAGAATAGATGGGTGTAACATACCTTTAGTTCAGGATCTTGAACATCATGTTCAGACTTATAGAGTTCTGCTTCAAACGGTCCACTGGTGATTCTCAAGGGCCCATTGGCCATCAGCAGCACTGTGAACTTGAACTGAGCCACAAATTCACCTACAGATAGAAACGGGTGGAAAGAGAGATATTCCAGGTAAAGAAAGAGGTCAAATCAGAAAGAAATGGTTCGATGATGATGATGAATCTGACCTTCTTTCTCATTCAGCACACTAAAAGGCTGCAGGAGCTCGTGTTTGGCACACTCCACCACTCCCAAACGAGCCTTCCCTTCATCCTCAAACGCTCTGCAGGACACAAAGACTACTTTGTTTACCAAATCACCCTGAGATCTAAACCATCGATTTATCCACCAAGTCATTGTCCTAGCATTCTCATGTGATACAAATTTAAAGGCACACACGTCATCAAAAATCAACAGCACTGTTCTCACATCATTCGAGTCAAAATATACTTCAAAAACACCTGCTTTGTTCTTCAAAGAACAGAATATCTCATTCTTGATTGGAGTATAGTGCTGCTGCTCACCTAAGAGTGAAGGGCATGGCGTCGAAGCGCCTCTCCACCTCACTGAAGAACATTCTTGAGGTCTTCATTTTCAGCCCATACTGCTTACTGGGATCCCGTTTGTAGATGGTTGTCCTCTGGCCGCCATCTCTTGCCTATGGGTGAAATCATACAGGTTAAATATCCATTTGTCTTTACAGCATGAGATGTATACCATCACTGTACTATATCACAATATACACTGCACTGCAATCATGCAGAACAGATTTAAAACGCCAGTTGTTATTCATAAACGTGCGATTACTTGCCTTTCCCTCTCCTGTGCTGATCAGCACATCCACGGCATAAACCTCATGAACTTCAAACTCTGCCTTCTCGTGGTCCTTCCTGTTATTAAACAAACAGCAGAGATTGTTGTGCTTGCCCCTGAAAATCTCCCTGATTGCTTTTAATGTGATTGCTTGCTGCTTATGTCAAAAGAATCCACCCATAAAAAAAAAATGATGGTCCCATTTGTAATAATACCGAAGTACTTATCCCACCTTTAACTGCAGATATTGTAAGCCATTTTTTGATTTATTATTATTTTTATTATTTTTTTTTTTAAGTATAAGGTCTGTGGCTCAGAGGTGTTGTAAAAAAACGCTTGCTTGGATATACATGTTTGAGAGCATTAAGAAATTCAATATCAGGGTTTGAGTTCTACCGTTGCTGATCTGTAGGGTTCTGGATAATGGTCTTTTCTCCATCAATAACATGTTGCTTTAGTTGATGGGACAGCATACCTATCCATGAAAAAAAGAAATAAACTGTTAATACCGTCACCTGCAGGTACTTTCATGTTTGATGTGATTAAATACAATTAGAAATTGAAACATCCAGCTTTAGTTCATCATAGTTGATGTTCTTTATGTATGTGTTGTTGAATTTATCAATGTTTATACATAAATCTGTTCACCATAGGAAGCGATCTTGGATTAAATGACTCAATTCATATGGATTACTCTTAAATCCACTCCATGAAATCTTAAATGAATACATTTTGAACTTTCAAAGTAGGGACAAAATTCTCTTGGGTTTCATTAAAAATAACTTTTATTTTAAAAATAAGTGAAAACACAAAACATAACACGATAGACATCATTTTGGGTGAACTGTCCCTTTAAAACATACCAGTTCTAAATCCAGTCCCATTTCTGTACAAATAATGAGTTTTTAATTCTCAGTTTTGCAGAATAATGAGTTTACGAACCACCACACCTTCCAACTCCACAACATTCTCTGGATGGATAATGTTTTAATTGCGGTTGGGCTTTTCCAAAATCATATAACAGCCATAACTCACCCTCAATTGGATTGCACTTGAATGAGTGAGCAATCTTATTCCAGGCCTCCGTTACTTGAGAGTTCTTCAGAGGTAAATGGGTACACAAAAAAAAAATAATAAAAACACAGACAGTTCTGTTACATGCCAAGGTGCTTTCAACTAATGTTCTCACAGACGTTTAATAGCTTCAACCTTAACTATTCTCCTCTTTAATAGTACAGTACGTACTAACCTGGTTGCCGGGTTTGACGAGACGCAAAGCTGCTTCCGCACACAGGTGTGCTGCTTTGATGACATCGGCCTTTCTTCCTGTCACAGGTGCTTCCTGATAGAAATCAGAATCACATTACAAAACTGCAGGATATTCAGCCAGAACATCACTAGATTTGTCAGGCTTTATTGCTGCAACTTTTGTGATGCTACTAAATAAAGTGGCATTTTCTCTGACTTATATTATTTAGTAGAGAAAACGGACCAATCAGATGTTTAAGATTAATTGATATAATTGAACAATTAGTAGCAAATTGTCCAGATATCCAGCATAATTGCCCTTTTAGGCATCCATACAGCCATGACACGTAGTAGCGGTGGGAAAGAAAGGCATTTCCATGCACACAAACCTTAGTAGCTCCAATGACAAAGCTATGAGCCACGTTGGAGATGAAGCCGTCGACATGTACTCCTAAATCACTGTGGAGAGAAAAGAGAAATTTAGAGAAGAAAATAGAAAGAAAATACATACAAGTGCAGGGAAACCAGAGCAAAGCTTATGTGCTTTTCAGAGAACAACACAATAAACGGCAAAACTTTGAGCAACTTCAAATAAGTACAATAAAAATGGTCTTTAAAACAAAGTACGGTAACAGGAAATACATTGACATAGGTTCAGTGTGATATTCCAGAACACTTTTTTGTTCCATGGTAACACTAAAATGGTTATTAAGTGTAATATTAACGTGCAAAGTTGCATGTTTGGATCACAAAGAAACAAGGGAACAAGCAGGAAGACACAATCGGAAGGGGTAGAGACGGAGAGTGGAGAACACTGCAGACAAGATGGGCCGAGTAAGAGGAAGGAGAGTGACTTGAGGAAAAGGAGAGGAAGGAAAAGACATGGGGAGGTTAGACAGACGCAGACGAACTGGAGAGGGGAGTTTGCCTACATTTTGACCAAATCTCCATCTTTCAGCGTGTAGTCTGGGTCGCTCTTCAGGGGAGAGAAGTGGCAGACACAGTTATTGACTGACACACTGGTGGGGAACGCAATGCCTGCAAGAAAGGACAACCACCAATCCTCAACAAAAAGAGCTTGTGCATAATGAGTGAGGAAAGAGATATTTCAAACGAGGCCTGCAGACTTCTCTGGAGGAGTCTAAATCTGAACGGGCTCAAATTAAAGTCCACTCACTCTCTAACAAACCAAGGATTTAGCCACGTCTGCATTTCTGTCTCACCTTTCTTCATGTCCTTCTCCTTCTTAAAGATCTTCCCAGTCTCTGCCATGATGAAAGCGTCTCCTTTCTCACAGAGGCTGAGAACTGAAACTCCTGGTTTGGCTGCATCGATGACGACCCTCAGCACCTCTTAAAAAGACAAAAAAAAGAGAAGAAAAAGATCAATATTTATGGCCAATAAAGTCCATTGTCTACTACAGGGTTTTGATGTTTGGCTCACAAAGACGTCACTTTCAAACCAAGCAGCTTTCTGTTGGTCAGCACGTGAATGTTCACTACCAACCTGAAACCCTTGCAAAATCCTTATGGAAGAATATCTTAAGTTTCCAGATCATGTGGATTGCTACTGAAATGACCAGAAACTTGGCTTTTTCAAAATGTCATATATTCATAAAACAGCAAGCACCAGGAAAGACTAATATTTCCAACTTTACAATACCATGAGGTCAGTGGAGAGCATTTTTAATGCCTGTGAAGTTATGCAACTGATTTTTATGTTTTTGGTTAAATGTTTATTAACATACTAAGTGTGTACTGTGCATATTTGAGAACATATTTGACCTTAATATATACACGTGTGCATTTTTACATGTATAATATATAGACATTAAACACATGATATCTAAAGAACACCTTAGTCAATTATTCATGTTTAATAATAATGCAGCCCTATTTTTCCGTGCAATTTTGAATGCAGCTGATGTTCTGCACATTGATCATTGCCTGTTGAGAGCATAAAACCACATAAACTCAAGTGGCATTTAAGGAGCGGTCCCACTAAACTTTAGGCACGCTACATTTCTTTGGACACTACAACAGTTGTCTTCATCGAATGCGTGTCTTATAGGTCACGCTGTGAAGCATCAATCTACTATTGGTCACACATCTTCACGTGACATGATCTCAGAGGTCAGAATACAGGGAAATGCTAAACTTCTTCGCATGTGTTGTGTTTACAAGCTCCAGGCAGCATTGGCATACATTTGAATAGAAGCAAAGGGAGTGAAAATTTTATTTTGACACCCATTTAGAAACCATAATGGCTCAAGATGTAACAAACACTTTAGATTTCAGTGCAGATTTTTATTTAATAAAACTCGTTGAAATAGGGTTCTGAAAGAAAACCAGTTGAGGATCACAAGAAATAAAACTTATTTAAATCTACTATAGACTCAACAATGAAGTTTGAAACCGTGGCCTAACTAAAAGTACAAAACTAGGACTCACTGAGAACAGCACGAGCATTCAAGTTCACCGTGCAAAAAAGACAATGTTCTGGACAGATAATTTCAAAAGCCCCGTCAGCATCACCTCACCAGCTAAAAGTTCAGCCATGCTGTTCACTACCTGTGAGAGTAACGCTGACAGATGGGAAGTGAAAGCTCTCAGGGTCACTGATCTGCCACAGCAAGGCAGCGGTTGACATATTCATTCAGACAGCTCACTAATAACCCATGCCTTTGAGGACTAACCTCTACCAGCTGGCAATGCCAAAGCCACAAGTGTCCACTGACATTGCACTGAGGGCTAATGCTAGCTAGCATTAGCGCCAGAATGAGTCCCTCCGTTCGTAGGACTGCGAAAAAAGTGTACATGCTTTACAGGCAAGCACAAGAGGAACAGGCATGCATTTAAAACAGGTCTCATGCGGCTGTATGTTGCGTACGGTCAGCGCGCTTGGATCTCGTGTCCCACGCCGCTCGTCGCGTCCTAACACATGGCATGCGTGAGAAAGCAGCGTGGAGGCCCGACTCTACACCTCCAACACTCAAACGTCAAACTCACGGTTGGCGATGTCACCGCCCATCTTGTACTTGGTCACGACCAAGTCCTCGGCGATGGTCTGCTCTTGCTGCTCGTCGTCGGACATCGTTGCACCGGCTTCCGAAGCGTCTCTCTGGCTGTACGATGAGCGGACAGCAGAAATCAGTCACGCTACCACCAGGCGGCTCGCCGACAGTCCCGCTCCGCCCACGGCCTCCACGCACAGCGTAGCCACGCCCACTACGCCGCAACGTCACATACGATGGCGCCAAAACCAACCGAGGCTTTTGGATGTTTTCCAAAAAAAGGCAATGTACACAACTTTACAACGCAGATTGCTTCAACGCATCTGGCTGTACTGAAAATATCTGACGGTTATGAATTATGATTCTTTCTAATTTCACAGCACACCTTGAAATCGGCATTATCATTGTTAAAATCAATCAAACACAATAATTCACAGCAACACATGTTGAAAATATGCTTATACAATAGCTTACAATTTATATGCTGAGAAAATAATATTATAAAATAATACTTATAAAAATATATTAATATAATTAATCATAATTGAAATACATTATAAATAAAAATAGAATGATCAACTTTAATACTTAAAAGATAATACCACAAAACAATAATTACAAATTTAATTATTAAATATCACATTATTACATTAATACAAAATAAACATTAATTACGATAAGGTTAAATTCTAAGACTTCTGAATTTCTGTTCAATTAATAAGAGATCTATTGTGATACACAATAATAAATCATAAAACAAGTTTATAGCTGAACTGTTCTGTTGTAAATCATTTGTAGTCATACAGTATTATACAGTCAGTGGCATCTCTGAAAATTAGGTTAGAGTCATAGATTCATAACTCACCTACTATGCAGTTCCCCTCAAATAATCATTAAAACACACACAGATGATAACTCTGTCTTGAGCTTCATGGGATATGTCTTATTAGTAATAGTAATAAAACACAAAAGCTAAAAAAAAATTTAATTGGAGAGTAAAGTTTCAAAGATTCGGATTTATATAAAACATTTTATTGAAAGTGTAAGATAAAAGAAAATAAAAAATAATTTCGAACTGTTACAAAGTAGAGAAAATACTTTAGTGTGTACAAAACTACAGTTTTGTTATGAAAGCTTGTTTACTGGCCATTTCATTTGAAACATAACACAAGTACTTCATTATGATTTGTTCAGAAGGCATGCACAACAAACACCTCATAGAAAAAACAACTTTACCCAAATTCAATCAATATGCCATTCAACTGACATCCTAATTTGATAAATTCCGAATGTAGACATATTTCGGAAAATTACACTTAAATTGTGAAATCATTCGAGTGCAATCTGAACAGATGCACAGTGGTTTGGCAGCTGCTGACTGAATTGGGCACTTCATGAACACACTAAATAACAGATATTTAAGATGAACACTCGCTCTTAAATGCACAAAGAGCAAATTTATGGCTTCACTTGATGAGTACAACAAACGTGGCATAAACAGTAACCACACACTTACATACATACATATCCAGATGTAAATATCAGTGCATTCAATGTGTAGCTCATGAATCTGGTCGTTCTGGCACCTCCACCACATCAGCTGTTCTTGTTTAAATGCACTTTAACCGTAATGGCACATTTTTTACATAAAAAATACATTTCCCATCAAAATACATATATTTTGTCAAGATTCCAACAGTTTTTCAGAAGTGCATTATTGAATAATATCCTGAATATTGGTCACAACTTGCATTTGTTCATTCGCATCAAGTTCCTTCACCACGTCTACGTTCGGACAGCATTGGCTTTATGAAACGACCTGCTGTGCCAATAGTCAGGGTTATCAAAAGCTTTATGTTTCATCCCTGCATGTTCTTCTAAATACTCTTCCGGCCCCTGGCTTCGGGGTTCATCCGTCAGCCCAACACTCTCCTCATCTTCTCCATCCAGATTCTGGTATTCAGCTGTAGTTGCTCCACCTGCAGCCAATGAGTCCATATCCTCATATTCATACACTTCTCCTTCCCCTTCTATTAACCCCTGCACCATAAGCGAATTCCTCAGCCGAGGCTGGCGGTTAGTGTACTGATAGTCTTCCTCCACATATTCATCTTCATCGTCTTGTGGTGATCTTCTGAGGGGAGGATGGGAAACCGGTCTTGGGAGGTGCAGTTTGAGTACCATGTTTGTCGGTGGTCCTGCACCGCCACGGATGTCCATATACTCGTACTGAACCTCCTGGAGATCCAGATCCAGGTCTGTGTACTCTGCTTCACTAGACAGGAAATCCCCGTCGCTGTGACTTCTCTGGTCGGTCGAGGACAGAGAGAGACCGCCGCTGCTTTCTGAGCCCTCGATCGACGATCTCTTGCTGGGTCTGCTGGACGCGTGAGATTTGTGATTGCTGTACAAGCCGGCAGGGTTGAAGGAGGCGCTGCGGTTGCGTGGTGGTCGCTGATTGTAATCTTTAAGCTGCCCTGGTATATGCCCAAGAGACAGGGTCTGGTTGTTCATATACTCATATTCTTCACCTGCAATGCTGTGAGCCTCCAAAAAGTCACCGGAGTGGCCCCTCGAGAGTCTCCTTTGAGTACGCTTTGCACGTGACGATGGGAATAGAAGAGTTTCTATAGAGAATTAAAATACATGTGTTTACATTAGTACACATATTTATGCAAGCTGGTAAAAAATATGTAAATATGAAAAGCAAATTTAATGTAATTGCAATTTTTAAAAAATATTTTTAAAGTAAGTCTCTTTTGTTCTCAAAGATATGATACATTTTTGAATGGTAGCGTATTGCCCCTCCCCCCAGAAAAATAAGCAGCAAAAAATATTATGAAAAAATATTACAAATTTACAAGAATTGGTTTTCTACTTTTTATATATTTTTAAATAAAATTTACAAATAAACAAAATCATTAAAAATATAAGAAATAAAATATGTTCAAAAATAACATTATTTAACTTTTTTAACATTAATAAAAAACAATAAATGCTCAGCAAATGAATGGTTTCTGAAGGATCACGTGACACTGTAGATAACACTGTAGACACTTGCATCACAGGAATATACTGGATTTTATAACATAATTAAATGGATCACACTAACTTTAAATTAAATTAGAATTTTTACAATATTTACTGTTGTTGCGATATTTTTATTCACATAAATGCAGCCTTGGAGAGCATTAGAGACATTTCGCTCACGCTAAAAAAAATTGTTTCACGTTTTGAACAGTATTGTGTAACTGTAAGCTTATATCTCTGAATGTGATTTTATTAGTGCTGTCAAACGATTAATCACGATTCATCTCATTCAAAATAAAAGCTTTTGTTTACATAATATACTGAGTATATTTATTATGTAGGCCTATATATAAAAGCACACACATACAGCATATATTTTGAAAATTTATATTTATATAATTTGTATTATAAACAAATATATTTAATGTTATAAACAACATATTTTTCTTAAATCTATACATGCTTGTTTGTATTTACATTTTCATAATAAATATGCACAATATACACGCATATATTATGTAAACTTAATTCTGATACAATTAACTGTGATTAATCATTTGACAGCCCTAAATTTTATATCTGTATTTATTTCTTATTAAAACATGATCTCATTAAAAAAAAAAAAATAATAATAATAT
>JAUCNO010001758.1:3721564-3738524 GCA_032353835.1 Enteromius viviparus | reverse complement strand
AATAAAATAAAATAAAATAAAATAAAATAAAATAAAATAAAATAAAATAAAATAAAATAAAATAAAATAAAATTAATGTGATGGAAAGCAAAATTTTTAAGCATCATTAGTCCAGTCTTCAGTGTCACATGATCTTTAATACGTTGTTTTACTGCTCAAGAAACACACAAAAAGTGTGTATCTTACATCTGTAACTTCCTGAAAGGTCTGTCGTCCTGTGCGGTCTTGAATAGTCTTGATAGCCACTGGGATCTTTACAGTTTCTCTCTCTGGTATCCAGACCCCCTGTGAAGAAACAAATGAAACACAGTTAAAGTAACAGAGCAAGAGAGTCAAACTAGAAAGAAAACATTGTATTATGAGAAGACCCGGAGGAAGTGCTTCAGTAACTGATATGAGCTATTGTCAGGTTTCGGTGTGAGCTCATGTAATGACATCAGAGCATGTAAATACAGTACCTTGTGGACAGTGCCAAACACTCCCGAGCCGAGAGGTTTGATCTTCCGTAGCTCAGACCCCCTCAGAATCCGGGCATGAACCTTCACGCCTTTTTCTCCAGGATCCAGTGGTTCAAAACTCTAAAGCACATTTTTAAACATTAGAAAACTTCACAACAGTTCAGTTTGCTGGTTCGTATGTGTATGCGCACACACCTCCCCGCTCTGCAGATATCTCCTCATGGCACGTTTTCTGCGGATAGTCACACTTCTGCGGTACAGAACGCTCAGCACAAACACTGAGAATGCAAGCAGCACCCCGAATATAACACTGAGCACGATTGCTGTCACCGGCAGCCTGAAGCACAAAACACACTGTTACACACTGACAGACAGCTGCAGGCCGTCCATCACACCAGCAGGAGGAGACACTTACCCAGCATCTGACCTGGACGAATCCACACAGTCATTCTGACCTGGACCCAAACATCTGACACACAAAACATACAGGCATCTTTAACTGATGTGCAAAAACATTTTAGTAATATTAGGCATTATAATTGGAATGACACGCATTACTATAAAGAAAGTAACACTTGTAATACTTCCTTTACAAAATGAAAAAAAAAGGTTTTTTATTTCAAATAAATGCTGTTGTTTTAAAAGTTTTATTGGTTAATAATTCCTGAAAGCTTCTACAAATCTGTTAAATAGCCCAAGCGTTTTCAGCACTAATAACAATATTTCTTGAGAAGCAAATCAGCATATTAGCATGACACTAAAGACTGTAATGATGCTGAAAATCCAGCTTTGCACCACAGGAATAAATTACATATACATGAACAAATATATAGGCTACAATTTAAATCTTTTAAAATAGAAAACATTGACTTAAAATAATTAATAATAATAATTATTGTTATTAATTAAATAATTATTAAATAAATATGTCATAAATATTATCATTTATACATTTATTATTTAAATTATAGAAATGCTTTTAATTTGTCTTCATTTTTTTAATATAAATACACTTTAAATACAGTATATAGAATTTAATTTATTGTAGTGAAATATTATATAAATTTTACTGTATTTTAAAACGAATGCTGCTTTGATGAAAATAGAAAGCATTTATTTTAAATTGTAACAATATTCTTAAATATTACTGTTTTTACTGATTTTATTTTTTTATTTTATTTAATATTTTGTTTGTGTATGTGTAAAATAATTGTACCCTTGGTAAGCACAAGAGACTTTAAAAAAATAATAAATAAGTAACACATGCTTGCGAAGAATAAACTGCCCACTGCATTAATTCAAAATCAATATCTGCTCTCAAAGTTACTGTAAATCTTTTTTTTGCATTTTTGAATATTAACACTATTTGATATAATAAGTATATTGCACTTCATTGGACGTTCTGAGCTTCCTCACCCCAGGCTGCAGTTGGCATGGCATGGTTGGCATTTATGCTGGCCGTTGGGGAACTTATAAATGATGAGACCATTCTCCCCCTGGACCCCCTCTGGACATGAGGGCACACAGTAGGGCCCGTCCTGTAAGTGCGCACAGGCTGCACATTCGTCAGCACCCTGCAGGAAAAACAAGAAGAGATTATTTAATAAACCAAACAGTCTGTGCAAATAATGACATTCTATCAGAGAACAATAGATTACACACCGGTCCTGAACAGGTGTGTTTGCCGTCCTGCACCGCACACTCCTGGTGACACGGCATACACTCTCGTTTAGGGCCGGCGAACTCTCGCTTTTCACTGTACAGAGCAACAGAGATCATTCAGGGGTCTGAAAATCTCTTTTATCAGTATTACACCATTCTCTATTTATTTCTCATTTGATTATTTCCATATGTACAGAACACAACACTCACTGGGTGTGTCTCATTCCACTCTCTAGTTCACTGGCTAGGGAGTGCTTGTCTTGGCATTTTTTCAATATCAAAATCAATACAGGTCACTGACATTTTCATTCCAGATTGCTCATTACATTAATACACTGGAAATGTCACATTGTTTGCAGTCTTTTAGTCAACATAAAATGCTACAATAGTTGCTAATAGTTACAATTACTTTCTACTCATATAGCATTTAAAAGGAACACCCTCCAAAAAGTTGAGTTTCACTCTTTTTAAATCTATTCAGCAGATCTCTGAGTGTAGAGGTAACACTTTTAGCATAGCTTAGCTTAGGTCATTGAATCTGATTTGACCAGAAGCATCTCGTTTAAAAATGTCCAAAGAGTTTTGATCTTTGTGCTATTAAAAACGTAACTCTTCTGTAGTTACATCGTGTACTAAGTAAATGTTCTAGGCTGATATTGGGACCATATGGAGCCTATTATCAAAAAAAGTGGAGTGCTCCTTCAAGACATTATTGCATTAGATGAAACTTTACAGACATTTAAAAAAGTAGGAAACATTGAATAAACAATGTTAAATAATAAATAATGATAATAAATCCATATTAATGTTTTTAAATAAATATAATATAATATTAAATACTGAAATATGAAATCTCTTTTAAGAAATTACAATTACCGCCAGTAGGTGGCGCAAGTTCAATGAGAGTAAATCATTCAGTTATTAATTCAATCGAATCTTTTGATCCACTGATTCATTCAGAAATTAATAAATTTACTAAATTCTTTATGAATTTGTCACTAAAATCGGCTCACTTTTTAAAACTGTTATATTCATTCATGATGCCCAACACTTGATACACACACATTTGATAATAATAACAATAATGTGTTTTTTTCCATAATCAGTTGCACTAAATGTAACTTTAATAATGATGCATGTAAAGAAATAAATAATTCATGTCCTATACTGACCCTGACAGGAAGTTGCATTGTGGTACACATGTTCCTCCTCTGCTGTAGTTCTTGCAGGACACACACTGATCGGGTCCCGGACCCCAGCAGCCCTCAGATGAACACAGGGGATCACACGCATGCCCTTCTTCAACTACAAAAACACAGCAATAATAATGAATAATCTTTAATATTGTTAGAATGTTTCATTTTCTTTTACTTCTAAAAAGCAACATATTCCAGAGGATTTCTATGCTGGAACCCTCTCCATGAGAAGTTGTGTCTTTGAATTCATAGCACTATCAGCATTAAAGAGACAGCCCACCCCAGCTAGTCATTCAGTCAGCCCACAGCTAGCCCATTGTAAACATTTTGATAGTCCAGTACATGTACTCACTGCACAGCTCTTGTGGGTGGTTGTCTTTGATGTCGAGGGCTTTCTGGCGGCGCCGAGGGCTGCTCCCGAACAGACGGGTCCAGTTCACAGTGTGGTGATAACAGAGCTGCTTGTTTCCAGTGACGTAGATGCCTCCGTCACCAATCCGTTTCAGTGAGCGAAGACCCAGGGACTTCAGCGAAGGAATCTTCATCACCAAAAGTGAGTAACCCCTAAAGGATCAAAACAGGGTAAGGTCATTCAAAAATAAAAGACATGTAAAATTACATGTTTTTTTTTAAGCCAACATGAAATTAGCTGAAACATTTTTTTATTCAGGTTGCTGGTTTTTGAATATTCATTATTTTCAAATAGAAATCTTTTGTAACATTATAAATGTCACTTTCGATCAATTTAATGCACTGAACAAAAAAACTCTGAACCTTTGAATAGTAGTGTATGTCAGATAAGTAATAAAACAAGTTGTGAACGCAATTTCATGTTGACTTTAAGACTCCTCCCAATCTAAAACTGCTTCATTGTGTTAAAACGAACCTTCAAATAATAACCACTTCCATGTTTATCAGGTGAAATCATCATAAATGAACTGTTCACGATTGACAAAAATGTCTCCATATAAGATTCCCAACCACCAATCTGAAGCTTAGAAATACCACACCACTGAACGGAGTGATCTGGTGCACCATTTGTATGATTTATTTATGAATACATATGGAATAATCAAGCAAAAAGAGAGAAAAAGGAGAACAAGCTAAAAGCTGAACACACAATCCTACCTCTTACTGCTTATTCCTCTGGAGGGAGAACAAGAAAGTATACAAAAACAAATAATGAATGTCACACAGCTTTTAGAAATGATATTGAGATCTGTATTGTAATAATCACATCTTTTATTTCTGTACTTATATATATATATTGATAGAAATACAAACTAATAAAAAAAAAATCAGATTAATAATAATAATACCTAAATATTACTAAATTGTTGCTAGGTTGTTGCATACTGGTAAAAAAAAAACATAAAGTAAAAAAATAATACAAACAATATTCCTATGCTACATGTGGTCCCATATTAAGCGCAAGCAAGGGATTTTTTAAAACGGTTTAATTGTTAGATAGATAAATCCAACCACTTAGAAAATTAATAGTATGTCTCGATTCAAAGTATTAATCATGTCTGTATCACAAACAGTGCAGGCACTGCTAAAAACATGACTGCTTTGTTTCCACTGATGCATTTAGGCATAAAGAAATCATTAGAGAACTAAGTCATGTACCTTCTAACAAACATAACTGCTCACCTGTACAGAGTTCGTCCCTGTATTGTTGCAAGATTTGAGAAGACAGAAAGATCTTCCAGCTCTTCAGGCCAAGACTGAATACTCAGAATGTCTTTCAAGCAGACAGAAGACTTGAGTAAGATGATGTACAGAGAGGGCAGAAATGACAAAGATACACACAGAGACACACACCTGTGATTTCTCTGACAGTGTTGAAGATCTTCAGTTTCTTCGGATCGAGAGCACTAATGTTATTGTAGCTGTCTCTGCAGAGGAAAAAAAGGTATAGAAAGGTCACTATATTTGGGTCACTTTTGGCCGAATGGATTTTCTTGCTCTTATTATTTTAATTTGTCCAAGAGTGGGTAAGAAAAAGAATTCATTTCCAGCACCAGGGTCTCAAATCCTGATGATCTGAAATCTCACCCTCTGATTCCTGTTATAAGGAAATGCAGGCTGCCCTGAATCTTAGTGCAGTTTATGAAGCTGTCGATGTTCTGCGAGTCTACCGTCTGTCTGGAAGGTGTACCAGTGCCCACACATGCTGCACAGACAGAGAAAAAAACACATTACGACTGAGTACACACACAGATGAAGGAGATTGTGCTTGTTTCTGGACAAACAGTGAAGCAGCTTATAATGCTAAGCAATAACAATGCAGCTCATCTTTTGAGACATGCAGGAGTGGCATGCTGTACATTAAAGGTCAAAAGGTCAAAGACAACTTCATTGGAATTTTTAGCACACTTTTAGCAATGGTTAAAAACAAAAGTAACATTTTATTTGTTAGTCCACTTTAGACATTCAACAAACAGGAAGTAACTTTGCGACTACATGTCAACTAGCTTGATTATTTTGTATATTCGTTAGAGTATTAGTAGAGTGTCTGCTTAAAATCTTCAAACACTTTATTTAGATGGGTCCACAACGTACAACATACGGACTCAGTATGAAACTTTGCCAAGTATACGTCAACTTATTCTACTAACCCTAAACCTGCCCTAAGAGTTTAGTCTGAGATTTAGTAGATATGTAAGTGCAAATTAATGAGAATTATAGTTATAGAGTTATAGTTAGAAAAATTAAACTAAAAGTGAACATTAAAAGTGTTTTTTCTCTAAAAATGCAAAAAAGTTGGTCAAAAGTTTGAAATAAGTTTTAAGTGAAAAAATACTTTTACAGTAAGGAAAACTGCTTTTTTTTTGCTTAATATTTTTGTGGGAACTCATGCATTTAGTGTGATACATATCGAGGCTGAACATACTAAAATAAAATAAAAAAACAGATTTTAAATTGCAATAATATTTCTATTTTACTGTATTCATTGCTTAAATAAATGCATCCTTAATGAGGAAAGATGTCTTTAAAAAAACATTAAAACATTAAAATATCGTATTTATGCTTAACTTTTGACCAACAGTGTAAAAACAACATACATGTAATGGTACGCACCAATTTAGATAACTGGGTAAACAAAGTGTGCCTGTTACCTTTTGGACAGAGACCCCCACACGGCTCACATCTTTTCACCCCTTTTTTATCCACCTCCATCTTGTCTGCTGGACAGCTGCTTACACACGAACTGCCATCTACAAGAAAGTTAGCTGAAGAGAACAGAGCAAGTAAGTATATACTGCATGCAAATGTTCAGCCTACTAACATAAATCCTATAAAATCCTATTTATGTCTCATAATTACAGTGGGATATTCAGGTTTGTCTTAAAAACCTATAATGCTATGTCACAGGTGGATACAGCCTAAGGAATCACTTACTAGGACAATGCGATACACATATCGTGCCGTACTGGTATTTTGCATTAGGATTTGGTTCCAGTTTGAACGTCACTTTATTATAGATGAGAGCCTGTGGACACTGCGGCACACAAGACCCTGAGTTGTTAAAATTCCTGCAGGCCTGTGAAGTAAAATCAAGCAAGGTTTGATTCACGAATCTGGTGTGTTAGTGCAAGACATGTTCAAGAACTGGTGTAAGTTTGTTAAACATACAAAGCAGTTGGTGTCGAGCGGCCCGGTGCAGCCCCCGGCACACTCAATGTGACAGCACTCGCTCGGGCTGCGTCCGAAACAACGGCTGTTGCACTGCGGCGCGCAAACTGTCTTAGTCACTGAGAACAGGAGAGAAAGATAGTGAGCACTCTGTGTGTGTGTGTGTGTGTGTGTGTGTGACATACAGAAAGATGAACAAATGTGTGTGAGTTTCCAAGGACTTACAGATTTGACAAGAGTCATTTCCTGGACCCCAACAGCGACCCCCACAAGACTCATGACAGGGAACTAAACAGAAAATACACTGTAATTTATACATTCCCATAAGATTATCAAGCCAAAGTAAAGATCTATTTGCCAAAACATTTAAAGGTGCTGTATGTAAGTCTCTACTAGACTCTACTACTGCAAAAAAAAATTCTATAATATGTTTGCAGCTATTTAAGAAACATGTTAAGTTTACATATTTGTTTATCTGAAAAACAATATTCATTTCATTGATTGTCATGTCCGCTCTTTTCTAGTGTGGTCAATCTGGCAACCTGCGTGTGCATCAAGTTTGTCGGGGGGGTGGAAGGGTGAAAAAAAGTCTCTGACATTTTGAATTTGGACTGCAATACATAGTTCAACCATTAGGTGTCAATTCTACATAAAGCACCTTAAAAATGTATATAATAAGTAAAAAAAAAGTGTAAACTTTTTTATGCCTCCTGAGTTTGAAATGACAAAAATCTGAACCTCTGACCAAATGTATTTATTAAAAATGTATTCTAAATATTTATTAATAGATTATTATTTATGCCCTACCATTCCAAAGAAATTGATACTTTTCTATTAACTGAATCTGAATCATAAGTGGTAGCGAATAAAATAATAATGTTACAAAAATGATTAAAATGAATGTTGTCATTCTGAAAGTTCTATTTATCAAAAAACCCTGAAAAATAAAATGTTTCAGGGTTTTCACAAAAATATTAATATCAAAACAATTTGTTTTAACAGTAATATGCTTCTTGAGCAGCAAATCAGCATATTGGAATCATTTCTGAAGGATGATTTAACACTGAAGAGTGAAGGAATGATGCTGAAAAATCAACTTTATACAATCAAATGAATAAATTTCATTTTATATATAAAAAGATAATACCTTTTATTTATTTATTTATTTTACTGCTTTTTAATCAAATAAGAAATGTATCGTAAAGACCATAGAAAAGTCCTTTTAGTTAAAATGTAATCCCAAACTTTTGAACAGTATATGAGCATATGTAACACTACATGAATGTTTAAACATAATTTCGAGAGGATCGCTGAAACGAGTAATCATACACAGCTGATGTCCCTTTTCCTAATCATCCCTTGTTCATTCGCGCCCAATCAAGTCATTTCCCCTGCACTACAAATGCTCCCAGCTTTTCATTCCCAGCTTCCCGCTTCCCGCTTTCGTCCCTCCTCCACCCCTTCTCCTCCGTTTTCCATTTAGTTCACGACTTTCCGGGGGGCAGACGGTGAACGAGCCGAACGCCGAACTCTTGCCGCTAGGGCTCCGTACATTAGGGTTCGGAGTTCGCCGCTCTCACGGCTCGCTCCCCAGACAGCATGCCAAATTTGCTTATTCATTATGAGGAAAGCGTGAACTCTTGAAATCTCCTTACGTTCTGGTCCATTGTCTTCGATGATGATTTCTGCTCCACTATCTTTTACAATGTCTAGCCAGTTAATCTGCGGCGCATAGCTCAAGAATTTGTTCTGGATGATCTGCACACCACCATCCAGGATCTCTGCGGGTCACAATAAATATGAGAAATATCAAGATAAGATCAAAGAAATAGGGGTAGAACTCGAAACTCAAAATCTGTCCTCTAAACTTAAATATATTCACACACACACACATATATACACACATATACATACAGAGTAAATATATAAACACAGTATATAAATAAAAGCACAGAGATTTTACCAATATTCTAGGATTTCTCAGCTTTTAAGAAGAAAATATGAATGTTTTTACACCATAAAATGTTGATGCCACAAAACAAGGGTATTGATTCCACACATTGAGTCACAATAAAAGCGATGGAAAAATGACAAACATGTTCATTGATACGCACAGACACACAATGGAAAGACAACACGGATGGTATTTCACATTAAAAAAGTGATGTATGCTGAAGCAGGTTGGGACATGCTCGAGCCTAACTGTAGCCATCTAACGTCAATCTCCTGGAATTTATCATAATGTTAATTCGATATAGGATTTTTCGACAAGATATTAGGCAGTCCCAAGTTTGCGTCGATCCAAGTTGGGGTTTATGAAGAGATAATGCTCATTTGTGGGTGAATTCCTTTTAATGAACACACACTCATTAAAAAAATCTTGTTCTGTCCGTTGACTCACTCTTCCACACCACACCCTCCAGAGAGTCTGGTTGCCATAGAATGTCTGTGGGCGTTTAGACACTATGTTTTTCTGTGGGTGATAATGTGTCACCTGTCACGTATGTGTGAGCGCACCTGTCAAGTGTGTGAGGCCTAGCTCCTTCAGTCCATACACTCCGTCTTTCTGATAATTGACGAGGATGGCGAGAGCGAAGCGTTCTTCGTACAGAGACGTCCCTCGGATGACTCGCAGCTGCTCCAGCGGTAGACGTCTGAACTGGTTTATGGCGATGAGGATGTAGCCGGTCACCTCACGGATAGACTGTGAAAAGGGTTTGGGTTACACGTTCATCAAACAAAACATAATAGACATACAGACGCAGACATGAGCCCACACAGATGTATTTATTGTGAGCTCATGCACACTAGCGGTATTCAGAAGCGGCCTGAACTCTTGTTCCTCACTTGCAGGAATGAGAAATCGCGGTTGTGCTCCATCTGTGTGATCTCCAGGTTTCCTATGACGATCTTGCAGCCCGTGTACATCTCCTTCATGAGCTTGTACTGGACCTCAGAGCTTCCCGTCACACTCAGGGAGTTCTGCGTGCCTGTACACACTGTAAAGAACGAGAAAGAAGGGAGAATTCACTGTAACAAAAAGCAAATGCTTTTTTTTACATTTTTCTTATGTTCACCAAACTGCATTTCTTTGATCAAGAATATGGTAAAAATTTTAATAACAGTGTTCTGTTTGTAATATATTTCATCAATTAGGTTTTTAATGATTTTCCTCATATATAACATACCGGTAAATAACAAATGCATACAAAAATGTGTAAAAAATATAAAAAAATAAATACAAATGAAATAAAGAAGTAAATAAATTAAACATTTTAACAGAACACTGTAGAGCGCAACAGGATGGACAAATCATGAATCAGGCATGAATGCAATTTCAATTGTCCTTTGAAGTCAAGGTGATTACACCCACAGTAACAGTTGGAAACCTATTATTTTTAATCTCAGATTTATCTCCTAAAGACAATTTTTTACTGAAAATGAAAGGTCAAAAAGTATCTTCCTGAAATGTCAAAGCAAAATTTTTTGCATCATAACTTCTGCCCTTAATGTGAAACCATCCTTCAATAATCACTGTAATGTGCTGATATGCTGTTAAATAAATATTTTGTAATATCCATGATAGGTCTACACTATTCAAAATAATATAAATGTATATTTTTAAATAATATAACTCAATTTAAAGCTAAATGTAACTATTAAATTATTTCCCAAAAAACTTCTGCCCATTATGAACAATAATGAAAAATATTTTTTTACTGAAAAGTAAGTATTTTCAAATATTTGTATACAATGACTGCTATAATATAAGCAGTCAGATTATTAATATAATCTTACTCAGTATTTTCCGTTAATATTTAATATTTCATGCCTATTTAAAATATTTATGTGGTTAAATTAGTAGGGTAATGACCAGCAATTATGTATTATGAAAGAAATAATTCAGACTGAATGCACATTATGCCATATTTAATGGGAAAAAAGTCTCAGTGAATATTTAATATTGCATACACATTTAATATATTAACGTGGTAAAAAGCTTCATAATTAATAGAGTAATCGCATGATCTCAGCTTATATTTTAAATTTCATGATCATTTATATATTTATGTAGTAAGAAGCTTTGTAATTACTAGGATAATAACCAGCAATTGTGCATTATCACAAAAATAACTTGACAGGGTTTTTTTTACAATATTGGGCTGCAGAGTGCACATTATGATCTATTTAATGCAAAAGAAATCTCAAACTGAGCATCAGCTGATGATATCACATGTTGTTTTTCTTTCATTGTTGTTTATGTAGTGACATCAGCAAGGCAAAATGAAAGGTAATAAAGGACTAAGGGAGCAACTATTTTGCATTTCAAATTTTGCCCTTGCTTCAAATCTGCCACAGTCAAAACAAGCCATTACAGAGGGTGGGAGTCTAGAAATAATATTCCCATTACTACTTAGAGGTCCTCAGAAATGCCCGCAGGAGCCTTTACAGATTAAACCTCAAAGAAACAGAGTTCTTCTGAGAATATGGTCCATTTATGACCCATTAGGATCAGAACACAGATTTTTAAAAAAAGCATACGAGATTATAGAATCACACATTAATGATAGCAGCTATAGAATTGTTTCTGTTCTCATAAATAGAGCAAAGCTTTTCTTCATTTCATGCAAAACAACTGAAAAACACAGACACTTACTGATAACACATACTGTAAACTCTTAACAGCGTTACACAGTCCAACAAATGTTTCTTGCGAAATACAAGCAGGTGTTTGGTCCAGCCACAGATCATGCTTTTCAGAAAGAATTCTTGTAGGTCAAGACTGTTTTCAGAAACATTTGAGTTCTTATCAAACTTTGGCAAACGCAGGGACAGCTTAAACAAAGACACAGTGCAAACACAGCAGTCTTATTTTAATATTAGGGTTTTCTATTTTGAATTTGATTTCATTCAGTATTTGTACTTTAATTTTAGTTTTAATTTTAGTGTTTCCGTTTTTCTTTTTGGTCTTTAATACTAATATGGCCTAATACATTTCTCTTTGGTACAAAATACATACAGCTTTGCCTTTAACACATACACAGATCCCATCCCCGATACGTGTAGGAGAACCTGAACTGATAAGATCGGAACTGAACAGAAGTGGCCCACAATGGGACAGGTAAGGCCAGTAACGTCAGAAAAGGCTTCAATTCATCAGTTAAACCAGAAGTTTTGCCTGCTTAGATTATTCTTTTGAAACCCCAGTATAAAATCACACCAAACTCAACAAAGCTTGCATTTATTTCAGCATGAAATAAAACCTCAGAGTTATGCCATCATCACACTTTTAACCTAAAAAGTTGCTACTTGAAACAGAAGTGCGAGCTCGCGTTGTGAAATAGCAACGTCTGAGCATTGTAATCTGTAGGTTTAAGTTCACAGAAACAATTAAATGGAAGCAGCAACTCTGCATTCCTCCTGTAATGTTCCTAAAACAAACAACTAAGTTTCATAACTGAAAAAAGTGCACCTTGTTGCACTGAATGTGCACTTGTAGTGTACTTCAAATACGTATAACAAGAATTCATTTTTAAAAAACTGCAGAAAATATAATATTAGTAAAATAGAAGGCCACTTAAGTGTAAAGTTTATTTTTATAGTGCTGGCAGAATATTACCAGTCCCTTTGACTTCTCTCTTTTTAATTGTTTTTGTAAATATGCACTAGATGCATGTCTCTGACGCCGCACCGCATGTATACTGTGTTTTTAAGATGCCATATTAAAAGGAAATTTGGAAGAAAATGAAGAGGATAGTAAACCAAACATAAAACCAGGCAGTGTTTGGTCCCCATTGACTTGCATAGTATTTTTCTATACTGTTTGGCTACCCACATTCTTCAAAATATCTTCGTTTATACTCATCAGAAGAAAGTCAGTCACATATTTAGGACAACAGTGTGTAAATTATGACAAGTTTTCATTTCTTGGAGAGCTATCCTTTTAAAAGCATTTTTAAAAAAGTAAAAAAACAAAAAGCCATTAATATTCTGCAGAGCGAAATGCATGAACGCGTTAAAGTAAACGGCTCTCAGTGTGTGCACTCAAGTGTGCAGACAATAACACAATGCTCCTATTCAACCAGAGCGCGAAAACAAGTGTAGGAACCGCCAAAACTCAAACAAACGCTCACAAAATACACACGCTAGGTTCAACTATCAGGTTCACATCACAGGAGAAACAAAAGCCAGGGGAGGTCTAAAGCGGCACACAACAGACACGTTTTAGCTGCCTGTAAACAGAAACTTGGCCACAGTCACAAAGAGATTATCCAAACCTGACTGATTGGTTCTCACAGGCATAAATAGACAGAAATCTACACATTAACGTCTGAATCATTTATTGTCATTAAAGGGTCAGCTAACACACAACACGCAGACATGCACACACACAGAAGCCATGCCTAGCTTAATGACTTTGTTTTGCACCTAAAAGCCATTAAAAGTTACAGGTTACTCCTCTTCCCCGGGCAAGAAAAGGAATTTTTTTTATTTATCAGACACGTGTTTTTATATGCGAGTATGTGTGCATACAAAATAAAAGAAATTTTTGTATTTATAAAAATAATGTGCTATAAAAAATTCAGTCATAAGTTTATAAAAGTGTGGTGTTATAGGGCAACACTTTCCAATAAGTTGTTTGTTAGTGGATTGTATACCATGAACTAACCATCATTTATTAACCTTTGTTAATGTTAGGCAATAAAAATACACTGTAAACAAAGAATAATTAACTGTATTAACAAATACCTATTAAAATAAACAATGTATAAGTTAATAAAAAATATATGCATCATTTAACTATTGCAGATGAGTAACGCTAAACTAATAATTAATGCTAAAACGTGGTACAGTTTTTGAAAGCAGGGATTTTTCTGTTGTTGTTGTTTTTTTACATTTAGGTCTAAATGTTCACTGTTCACTCAAATGATCCTTTGACGTAAACCAAGAGTTTGGCAGTGCTCAAAACGGATTATTTCCATAAATGAATGTACAATGAATGTGGAGGCGACAGCAGAAACAGAGAGGCTACACACACTGTGCTTGTGAATCTATTCAGCTCTCCTGGAAGAGTATGTGTGTGGGAGCCTTTCACATACACACTGTACTACTCATACTGACGTCTTCAAACTCCACTCAGAACACTTCTCAATAAAGCCAAAAGGTCGACAACAGCCGTAATCTTCACGGGACTTTTGACTTACAGTATATCTTTTAGTATGACTCAAGTGCAATGGTCAGCAGAAAACTATGCATTCACATGTTGCATACTAAAACAAGACATGCACCATATTCACTTCTAAACAAACAGGTGTTCCTTAATACATTCTTTCAAAAATATGCTATGTTTATGGTTTCTGTATATATACAGCAGCCGCTCATTGTGAAATAACGTGACGGTGGCCGTCTGTCACCAAAGGAAAACTACACAGAATAGCTAGAAACATTCTATATTATATCTATATAAACATACTGCACTGACTTTGACAAACATAAAAATGCCTTGCAGAGAAATGTTTTACTTACTGATGCCAGCAGAAGTCACACATACAGTAAATACATTTGAAGGAATAGTTTACCAAAAAATAAACATTTTGTTGTTACTCATGGCTTGAATATAGCATGGGTTTTGTCACTGGATGCACATACTCACACTTTCATTCATTTGTAGGATATCAAATAAGTTTGTGTCATCTGTTGTGTGTCTCCCGTGTTTACATGTAAATTTGTTGTGATTGAAACAACGTGAAAGACTGGTAGTTTGTGATCCTCAGTTGTTTACTGCATGACATGCATATTCTATGATTCTACCAATCACGTTTGGTCTTACAATCAGAGCGGGACCAGCCGTCATTTCAGTACAATTAAGCAGTCATATTGCTATTCCCTAGTATTTGGAAACATTCTATTGAATAAATAGGAAATAATACGACTTTAATGCGAAAACATCACCTAACAAGTCAACGTTTTCATGTCTGATTCCTCCCTCCACGGAAATAGGATGTCGCTGGTCTTGGTTAATAGCAGGTGGCAGTAATGCATTAATTTAGTTTGTTCTCCGCCAACAGCTCCACCACAGGTACTAAATGTCCGTCAATTAAGCCGCACCGTACCCCACAGACAAGTGATAGATGTTTTTAGTGAGGCTGCACGATCAATCCTATGCGATTTTTATGCGAATATCATCAGTAACGCAAAGCCCTATTGGACGCGTAAGAATTGAATAAGTGATTTGCGTATTTATACCTCTTCATTTATATTATTTTATATTAATTTTGTGAAGACACCTTCCAATTTTAATTTAAACATAAATTTAAACATAAATTACTAAAACTTCTTGAATTTAACCTGTGTGCAGTTTTGCCATATCCTTTAGCGAACTTCTTATCACACTTGTAGGCTGCACAGCGGGTCATTTTTGAAGTGGAACTACCAATCCCTGTAGCACAGATGTTGGAGCCCTCTGTCGGTAGGGAATAGTAAGATGGCGGATCGAACACATTCCCGTGGCTTTACTGCCTGACGGCAGTTTAGAACGCACTGAGCGATCCAGTCATTATATATAGATCAGTGGTTTGTTTAAGGCCCTGTTTACATGAAGGGAAGAAGTAGGTATTTCCCTGCGGTTTGGTTAGAAAATGCTTACCTTCATGTGAGCACCCTATTTACATAAGTTTGGCATACTTATTATCGGGCTCAACAGCATATTTATGCGGGTTGATATAAATGACAAGTTTTTTGAAAACGATGTTGTATGCACAATGTTATTATTGAAAATGGAGAGGAGGAATGATTAATTTCTCTAAATACCCGGCTATGTGTAAATGTGGCCTAAGTAATGATAAACGAAGGCTTAACGCAGTGTTATGCTTTATGTGATGCTGAATTTCTCTACATAGAGGTGTGCCCGATTCGCTTACAAAAGCACTGTTAGCACGTTAGTTTTGGTTCAAGCTTTGAGTCTGTGGAGCGCTGCAGCAGTAGACCTATCACACAGGACTGCGCCATCTGACATATCACAGTAAGGGCTCGCAGGTGGGAGGGGTTTAGAGAATCTGAGTCTTCGAACTGCTTTACACGAGTCGTTTAGGAATCATTTAGAAATGGGGTAAAATGAAATCTTTTTTTTAGAGAAATAGACATACAGGCAGTTACCTGAATAGGGCGTATGATCAAATATGATCATGTTCACTAATTACTAGAAATGTTATGCAAACAACACCGATCTCAACATTTAACACAACTATTCAGCCATATAATGCATGAGTTTTGTTAACTTAGCATTGTTCGTTTCGATGCTTTTTATATTTTTATGAGAGTAGGTATAAGCGTAAATGCATATTTTTTTAACTCCGGAAGTAAGCTGATGTTTGAAACACCGCGGGCAACTCCTGGTTGGTCAAATGCCACAGTGTCGCCATCTGTGACATAGACTGAGTTTTGCTGATTGGCTGGAAGAAATCCATGGTTTACACAAGCTCACGGAAAGGCACGAGATCGCTCTAAGGAATGATTGATTAAGTTACCAAATATAAGTAAGATGAATCATCACTGTAAGATGATTCCTGCATTATGCAAAAACTAAGAATGATTGCAAGGTAAAAAAAAAAAAGTATGCTTTTTTTGTGGTGGTTGTGCATTAAAATTAGATTATTGTAATAGTAATTCAATCAATGATGAATAATTTTGAAAGTCTGACAGTAATTAGTTTTGAGTATACATAGTGAGGTCAATAAGTATTTGATCACCCTCTGATTTTCCAAGTTCTCTTATTTAGAAATAATGCAGGGGTCTATAATTTTCAGCATAGGTGCATTTCCACTGTGAGAGACCGAATCTAAAAAGAAAAATCCGGAAATCACATTGTATAATGTTTTAACAATTTATTTGGGAATTGACTGAAGTATTTGATCACTTGCTTATCAGCCAGATTTCTGACCCTTAAAGACCTGTTATTTTGCTTTTAAATAGTCCAGCTACACTCTGCTCATGATTCTAAATTAG
>JAUCNO010001758.1:3705605-3715621 GCA_032353835.1 Enteromius viviparus | reverse complement strand
TCTATCTATCTATCTATCTATCTATCTATCTATCTATCTATCTATCTATCTATCTATCTATCTATCTATCTATTATCTATCTATCTATGATCTATCTATGTATCTATCTATCATCTGTCTATGCATCTATGTATCTATCTATCATCTATCTATGCATCTATGTATCTATCTATCTATCATCAATCATCTATCTATCTATCTACTGGACTAACAGCACAGCATGCATGCCATGCAGACAATGCTAGTGATCCGTACAAAACAATACCCATGCAACAATTAGCCAACTCTACAACAAAGGGCCGTTTGATTGGGAAAAGCTTTATTTACAGCTTCACTCGAATGCAAATTATGGTGGACTACCAAACAGCAAATACATTTGACTCACAATTTAGGCGAGGGATGTGTGATAAGCGTTCATTCTAGTACAGCACAGCCACAAAGCAGCATGCAACACTAACCAGCTCCGTGTGACTAAACACACACATGCAGCTCTAACCTCTACAACGCCTAAAACACGACACCGAGAGAACGAGCCATGCAAAACCCGGCAGGGTATGTAACGCAATCAACCAAAAACCCTGTGGATATTGTGCGCGTGAGGAGGCAAACTGCATCATAATCGCATCTATACAAGGAAATACACAAGTTAATACACGAGCACGATCAGACCCAATAATCTTGTTTTTTATGGCAGTCAAGGACAACACTGATCACTGATTGGAAACACGTGAGCGAGTGAGGGAGAGACGATCAAATTGACAAAACGTTGATGCTATAAACTGACACTTTTCGTACGGTGCAATGGAAAAGTCAACGGAGGAGCTATTGATCTGCGTGTGTGCGTACAAACATACAGATGATTTACACAGAATGTAGAAAGCTCCATAAACCACATACTGTGTTTTTCCAGAATACAGCCAAAAAATAACAAAAATGAAATCAAGAGAAACTAAACATAATGTTTCCGAAGGCCAAATTAGTCCCACCCCTTTCCCAAAGCGAGAGACAGCCACGTCATGAAAATCCCGCCCTTCACTTCTTGTTCTTGAGCTGATTGGCGAGCCAGTCGAGACCTTCATACAGACCGTCGCCACTGGTCGCGCAGGTCGCTTGTATATACCAGTTGCGATGGCGGAGCGAATGGAGGCCGAGTTTGTCTGTGATCTCAGCTGCATTCATAGCGTTTGGCAAATCCTGGAGTGAAGGAGGAATAAAACAAGAAAGGAGATTGTGAAACTCAATATTTGCTTAGGACCAGATATATTTATTCCACAATAAATATACAACAGTGACCACAAAATTGAGATTTATACATCATCTTAAAGCTGAATAAATAAGCTTTCCACTGATGCATAGTTTGTTAGGACATGACAACATCTGGGAGAGATCCAATACTATTTGAAAATCTATTTGAAAAAAAAAAACATCTAAATATAAAGAAAAACATGTTTAAATTGTATAAATTAAGTTCTTAGCAAGGCATATTACTAATCAACAATTACGTTTTTATTTATTTAGGAAATATTAATTGTAATATTTTATATTGTAATATTTACAAAATATTATCATTTAACATACTTAATATCCTTTAAAAAATATATAATAATTTTGATAATTTTGACCCAAACAACGTATTTGTGGCTATTGCTATAAATATACCACAGATACTACAAGGGTCACAATTTAGCAACAGAAATACAGACAATAGATAATGGACTGAACATTGTTGGTTTAGAAATAACACTGAAAAACTTCAAGAAGACGTTTTGAAGGATGTATATTATGCTCACTAGGACTTCATTTATTTGAATAAATGCACGTAAAACAGTAATATTGTGAAATAATTCACAATTTCAAAATAAAAAAAAAGTATTCAGTATCGCATGATCCTTCAGAAATCATTCTTATTCTTATGTTGAAAACAGTAGTTTTGCTTAATTTTTGTTTTTTTTTGTGGAAAATACATGTTTTCTGGGTTTTCTATGAATAGAATGTTCAAAAGAACAGCATTTATTTGAAATAGATTTTTTTTTTGTGACAAATAAAAGTATTTACTGTCTGTTTTTAGAACATATGTTTTGTGATCTGTCAGGTAGCAGGGAAGCTTTAATAAGAAACCACCGCACCTGTTTGTTTGCAAAGACAAGGAGGACAGCATCACGCAGTTCATCTTCTGCAAGCATCCTCATTAACTCCTCCCGTGCCTCGTTAACTCTCTCCCGATCGTTACTGTCAACCACAAAGATAAGGCCTAAGGGAAAAAAAATTAGCAGAGTTAAAGATAATGTTTTAGCAATTCTGTTATCATTTGTTTTTTATATATATATATATGCACTTTATACTTATATAAAGCACTTATATTTTATATAAAGTATACAGAAATAATTTTATTTCAGTTTTAGTTGATCGAAATTAAAATTAATAATGTTGCCCAGGGGACTAGTCGAATAAAATACATAAATAAAAAAAAAGAAATAATAATTGTTTTTATACATATTTTCTTTTCATTCCATTTTTGTTTCAATTCAAGTAACAAAAACATTTTTTATGGTTTTAATTTTAGTTAGCTATAACAACCCTGCTTGATGTTTATAAGGTGGCACAGCCGTGTAAATGCAGTGTGCCCACTGAACTCCACACAAACTACACAAACACACCAAATTACCGTCATTTACACAGTCGTCTCAATACAGCTTGTGTTTTCGTGGGAGAAGTGGAGTGTATGTGTAACTCACCCTGTGTATTTTGAAAGTAGTGTCTCCAGAGTGGTCTGATTTTATCCTGACCACCCACATCCCACACAGTGAAGCTGATGTTCTTGTACTCCACTGTCTCTACGTTAAAGCCTTAAAACACAAACACAAAGCTTACCCAGAATCACATCAGTTACTGTACATTCACCTCACAGCAACTGTAAATGACTGCAACTGAAATGCAAATGTTCCTCACAAATGTTGATTATACAATAAAGCACATAAACTTTACATGGGTGACACATTTATACAGTACACTGTGTGTTTGAAATGTCATTGTGTCTCAGACGTTGAATTCTGCCTGAGGATGTACAGATACCTGTATAACAGTATTGTAAGTCAACATAACAATAGAATTAAGTAGAGAAGGATTTTACCAATGGTTGGGATGGTGGTCACGATCTCTCCCAGCTTCAGTTTGTAAAGGATGGTGGTTTTACCAGCAGCATCTAATCCAACCATCAGAATTCTCATCTCTTTCTTCCCTATCAGACTCTTCAGCAGATTGCCAAAAATATTCCCCATGATTCAATGTTTTGCTTCGTCTAGCCAATCACAATCCAGAAAGCTGTGAGTCCTTTGTGTGGAACAATCCACTGAGGTAAAAGACTGAAAGCCTTGAGAAACAAGGTTATTTAGCTGAGAAAACGAATCTAGAGTCCTGGAAAGCGAACAGGAAAAGGAAATGTTATTCTCAGTCTCATAAAGTGTGCACTTTTATTCAGCAAGAACATATTAAATGAATCAAAAGTAACAGTGAACAATTATATTTCAAAGCAATGCTGTCCTTTTGAATTTTCTGTTCATCACAGAATGCTGAAAAAACGCATCACAGATTCCCCCAAAACACAACATATTCTCAACATTGATAATTGATAATGAAATCAGCATCTTACAATTATTTCAAGAAGTAATGACTGCTGAGTCATCACTATAACAAATTACATTTTAAAATATTTCAATAGAAAACAATTATTTCAAACTGAAATATTATTGTTTTTCATTTCCTGTATGCTCAATCAAAAAATACAGTCTAAGTAAGCATGAGAGACTTTATTACAAAATTGAATAATAATATAAACTAGATTATATAGCATGCATGAAAATCGTCCAAAAGCTGCAACTTTTCAAAACCAACTTTGTGTTCCTTTTAGGTGTTAATATTTACTTTTATAGATACAAATAGTACATCCTTAAATATACATCCTCATATTTCAGCAAATGGTGTACACCGTGTGATTTAACTGGACTGACTGAATTGAACATGTGCAGGATGATCTGTGCAATCTGAACATTTCAGTCAAGCATTCTTTCAGCTGCTGTAATCGTGCAACTGGTTATCAAAGACGCATTTGGAGGAAGCAAGCCTCAGAATTCTGAGGGGGCGGACTGAATGGACATGACACTTCCGGATGGGTGTATACATGTCTGATCTCCACTAGTATGCTTTATGTGTACAAGCTACACACTGAAGTGAAGAAACTAGGATCCTGCCATGTCTTCGGGCCCTCCAGCAATCTGTTCATCCCTCTCATATCCTGCCTTCACATGGACCCCACTATTCCTCCCTGAACTTGAGTTATCTGAGATGTAGAGCACGTTCCTTGAAACCGTGTTTTCCTAATTCATGAATGTGGAGGTATAAAGCTTCAATTTAAAATTAAACTTGTTTAAGGGAGACTGAGGGTAATGACACAGAGGATAAATCTAAGGAAGGGTTTTGAGTCAAATGTTGACAATACACAAATCTATATTTCCTCTAGCAGTGTGTTGTGTGTCTTTGTTTGTTTGTTTTCCAAAACCTTGTTTTACAGATTTTAAAGAGAAAGGGGACCCAATTTGCCTAATATATACTTCAAGTCATCCAAGACTTACTGTAGATGAGTTTGTGTTACTTGTGGATTATTGTAATGTTTTTATCAGCTGTTTGACGGCACCCAGAGGATCCACTGGTGAGCAAGAGATGTAATTTTCATTTTTCCCATATTTTTTTCTAATGAAGCAACAAACTGGCCTGAGGGTAAATGTTGAGTAAATGTTTAGCAAATTTCATTTGTTAATCCTGTCCATCAAACAGAAATACAAATTGTCTAATTCTTGTTATAATTATTGGTCAAACAAATCCAGGCTAAAACAAAACACAATAAACAAAAGCACAATCCAGATTTTACATGAAAATGATAAACTGCGAGCTCAGGACTTGTAAAAACATTTAATGTCTGCATAGTTTCTGAAATATTTTAAACGTTGTAATTTAAATTTATTAAGCATTTATTTTTGCGTAAAAAACATGTATGCCATTTTCCTAAAAAAAAAAAACTGTCCATATTGTGACAGCTTACAATGACCTGCTACATCAGGGCTGGGCAATCTTGGTCCTGGAGGGTCAGTGTTCTGCAGAGTTTAGCTCCAATCCTAATCAAACACACATGCCTGTAACTTTCTAGTGATGGATTTGATTAGGGTTGGAGCTAAACTCTGCAGGACACCGGCCCTCAAGGACCGAAGTTGCCCAGCACTGTGTATCTTTTTTCCTCCATAGTGTTATAGTTCAATAGATTTTATTTCGCAAAACATGCCAAGAAAGAAACTGACTTTTAAAAACGAAGCCAGGTAATCTGACAGAAGTGGGAAAAGTAGTTACCGCCTACCCTTTAAAATCAAGACAAAAGGTAACTATATTAAAGGTGCATAACCAGCATAAAACTATACTTAAAGCACATGTAAATGTGTCCATGAAGGCAGTAACAGAAGGTGTTTGTGATGAATAGTAATCTGATAATGATGCTGCGGGGGTCTGAGTCCGGCTGAGCTGTCCATGGTGCTGACGCCCCAACCCACCTCCAGCAAACCCCTTCCACACAAAACACATAACGAATATAATTTATTATTATTATTTAGTATATAACCTTTTTTTAAGGCTTCCTTGTTTCTGAGTAATTCTCCTCAAACCCGTGCAAGAGACCCTAACAACGTAGTCACGAGACATCTAGATACAACTGCGCTTCACGGAGGTCCACGTTACATCTAATACGATGGTCTTTACAAACGTTAATATGGCTCTAAATTATTAATTTAGATCACTGCCGGTCTGTTGGAGCTAATTAAGGCCTACGACCCTTTGACAATGTCGGCGTAGGATACAAAGATCGGCGCTTCTCCGTGGCACGAAGCAGGTGGATGGAATTGTTCTTATGCAAGATCACTACAATTCATGCAAAAGCAAACCAGAATGAATTAAACCCCGAGCGCAATACGAGCCATCATAATGTCTGAAGAGGCGTAAGGCAGCAAGCACATCATCTGTGATACAGATCTTCATTCATTTGGAGATACGTGCCTCGCGGAAGGCCTTTCTGTTTCCAGGCGCAATATAAGACGCGCTGTCTTTTTTCACCAAACGTACAAACAACGTTTCAGCCCGTCAGAACCGCTTCTAAACGCTTCGTTTTAAAGCAAACACAACAATTGAACGTATCTGCATTACCTTGCGAGCTGACACCAGCCGAGTTTGGACACGGAGAGACAGAGAGAAAATCTCACGAGAGTTTAAGCCGACAGCATAGGCTTGGATGGGGGGTTCTCGCGATATTTAGTTTTCACATCTTGAGACTGCCTCCAGTCAAGTCAGGTAGCATAGCCAAACAGATGATATGTGAAGGAAATGCTTAAGGTGTCACAACAGTCCACAACAGAGCAAATATTTACCATTTTTGTACTGAAGCATAAAATGTGTAGGCCTGCATTTATTTTTGACCCCATTAAGGGCTATTTGAGGGAAACAAAAGGGGAAACAAAAAAGACATTTTAAGTCTTGAAATTAAATAAATTGTCGTTAAGGTAAACTAAAACTAACCATTACAAAATAGCATTACTTGTAGTTAAATAAAAATTAACTGAAAACTTCTGATCAAGGCAATTTCTCCTTTTTATTTATTTTAAGCCAAAGCACTAAAATAACTAAAACTAAATAACTAAAACCTAATACGAACAACAAATATATTTCAATTAAAAAATACACAACACAATTATTAAAATGAAAACAGAATAACAAGTCAAAATTATAATTTTTAAAAAATATAAGATATAAATTTTAAATATTAGCAAAAACTATAATAGTAGGCCGATGGATACTAAAATAACATTAACTAATGATAATAAAATTATAGCAAAAAGTGATAATAAAATAACAGACTAACATCCAAAGATAATTTCAAAATATTCCAAATTTAAAGACAACTTAAAATTTATATATATATATATATATATATATATATATATAATGAGATGTAAATTAAAATAGAATTGTAATGTATAATTATAATTAAATTTTATTGTAAAGAAAATAATCTTAAAGCTGAAGTGCGACTTTTCGGATCGGAAAATACTTCATGCTCATTGGTTGAACGTGGCGGAGGCGGGGCTATCTGTTTGTATGACCAATTGAACACGGGGAAGTTGTTAGGAAACCTGTTTGACAAATCTATTATTTTTGTAGTTCGGTTTACTGCCGTTTATTTTGCAGAAACTACGCACTCTGCCCTTAAACAAACCAATAAAAAGGACGCAGTGGTGCCGACGCCCTCTAGCGGGGCAGTTCCCTCACAGCAGCAGCCATGTGGAGAGACTTCTGGGATGCTGGCGGATTATGAGGCGGGGATTCCAGTGACCCAGGTATTGGTCCAGTGCTTGAGGGTCGTCTAACCCCGCCGTTATCTCTTCACTATAATAACACATCAGCTTTAACTGGCATCTCGCCTTGGGGGACTGCTTGTGTCCGAGTATTTATTGCTCTCTCGCGCAGCAGGCTGCAGTGGGAAGACTCTCGTGACGGAAGTGAGACGCTTAGAGTAGCTTTTATCCTTTTCGTGGTTATTTTTGGTGCCGATTTTCCCATAACGTGAGACACGATGCGAATTTGGACAGGTATCGCCTTGATTTTTCTCGCGGTTTTTGCATTTGTTGCAGCTGAGGACGAAGATAGCACAGAAAGCGTAATCGAACAGTTGGTTGTGGAGACATTGGTAAGTTGGGTCAAGTTTTTTTTAATGAATGACTAGAGTGACTGTTACTACAAGAGTCCACGTAGCGGCTCGCTGCATGCGTGCTTTGATGACAAATATACATTGACGTATCAATGCAAACATGCATATTCACAGTGGTGCATTTTTTTTCTTAAGTCGTTGTCTGCGCATTTCATTTCCTTACGACGTCCACTCTGTACTATTTCTCAACATTATGTTTTTGACCATTTTAGGTGAAGCCAGAGACATGCTCAATTACATCAGAGATGGGAGACACGCTTCAAATCCACTACACGGTAATAAACACATCGCGTCGCGCCTTTGTAGCCTATTATGTTGTAAAACGAGACACGTTCCAAAGAAACTTCTGGCTATTATTGACATAAAATGCGTTAAAATACACCCTTGGGGGATTATTTGCACATGAAATCGTTTAGTGATGTGGCAGACTCAAGCTGACATCTGGACTCGCCATATCTGAGAGAAAATAATAAGAGTTGTAATGGAGTACGTGAGAGAGATGAGCACATTCCTCTTTTGTTCATACAGAATAGAAGTTCCTCGTGGAGTCACCTTTCTGTTTCGGAAATGAAGTTATTTGTAGTAGTATTTTAGTTTTAAGAGAAACCAAATGTTGTGGAGGAGGCGGAGCAACACGTCAGCATTTGAGTCGGTCAGAGCGAGCGCGCGCGCGCACTGATTCAGACTCGAGAGCGCGCTATAGGAACATATAAGAGGAGGCCCAGGTGTTTTTTTTTTCTTCCCGTGAATAGTTCATAGATTAGGTCAGTAAGTCAGAGTCTTTGCGAAAAAAAAAGCCCGAAAAATCTGTTAAAATAAAAAAAATAAAAATAACTGTATTAATGCAACTTGCTACTCTTGTCATAGTAAATGGGGAACTATATATATATATATATATATATATATATAGTATAGTTCCCCATGACAAAATGTAATCAGGTCATATATAATATATATTATTTTCTATATTGTCGTTATTATTTATATTTTGAAATAAAAAAATATTTTTACTTGAATAAAATACAATATAAAAATCCTACACTTTCAGATAGCTGCCAAGTTTTACTAGTTTAACTTAAATTATTAAATTAATTAAAATGAAATACATTGAAACTAGTAAACAGAAGTTCATAAAAACCAAGAAGACATTAAAAAAACTAAATAAAATGAGAAAAAACAACAATATGGCTAAACTATAAGATGACAGAACATTAAAGAATAGCTCAATTCAAAACAGAAAATATAAAAAGTTTATGGAAAAATAAATCTATAATAGTATATTAATGATACTATAACATACACAGTTATAATTGCACTATATACACACACATGAAATTAGAAAGAAAAAAAATATATAATATATATGTATATAATTGTCTCAAACATTTTTGTCTTATTAATAATTTAATGTTCATTAAATATTCAATTAAAGATTTTCTACTATTCAGAGGTAAATGTCAAACACATACTCACAAATATGGTTTTGTCAACAGAAACTGTAATTAATAAATGTTTTTAAATTTCAGCATGTAAAACACATGATGACAACATGCCCCAACCTGAATATTTAAATACCTCTTCTTTAAATATTTTAGTATATAAAGTATGAATGTTTTGCAACAAATATTTTATTGCAACTGACCTGCAACACCATTTCTCCTGTCCCACGTAGGGTCGATTAATGGACGGGAAGGTGATTGACACCTCTCTGTCTCGTGAGCCTCTGCTTGTAGAGTTGGGCAAGAGGTCTGTCATCACAGGTATGATGCTCTGTCGCTGCAGTCAAACGCCCCAATGTTATGTTCATAACAACAGAACATTTTCAGAGAAAGACGGTTATTATAACTAGGGTCATGTTATCTTTTGCAATCCGTGGAAATAAACAGAAATGATGTGCTGCACATATCTTTAAAATCCTGTTATTTTGCTTGGCAGGCCTAGAGCAAGCTCTGGTGGGAGTGTGCGAAGGGTAAGTTGAAGTCAAGGCCTGCATGCCACTTGGCAATGCATGTAGGCAGCGATGGTAAAAGTACAGTGATTGAATATGTTCAAGAACGGGGGCCGGTTGCATAAAACGTTTTAAGACAAGTCTTACAAGTACTGTAAGTCGTCTCTTTTTGTTCTTTAAGACTGGTCTTATTTTTGTTAGCCAGTTGCATAAAATCTTAGACTGGTCTAATTTAAGACTAAAAAGTAAGACTGATTACCCCATGGCTAA
>JAUCNO010001758.1:3687061-3705505 GCA_032353835.1 Enteromius viviparus | reverse complement strand
AACTAGGCGATGCTAGACACACAGACTACCTCTAGGCAGTATAATGAATCGCCACCCATACGGACACATGAGGGGATATGAATACACAGACAAATGATCAGACTGGGCGGAGCTTGTAGTGAGCAACCATGACAACCAATAAATGGGCAGAGACAAGGGTTCATAGAATAGAAAGTCCGGCATGGAAACAAAGACAAACATAAACAAAGCTCCCTGGAAGCTGGAGTGCCATCCAGTGGCCAGGGTTGGCACCTTCAGCTGCTCATCACAACAAAAAGAAAACAGGAGCGGAGACAGAAGGTGGCACCATTCTCTGTTGGCCAAAAGGTCCTACGTAAAAATATAAGGACCCAGCAGAGGAAGGGGGGCAAACTAGAGCACAGCTGGTTGGGACCATATGAAATCGTAGCCCTAAAAGACAAGAGTGCAGATCTGAGGGATGAGAAGGGTTCCGTATACCGCAAAATCAGTACAGACCACCTTAAACCCTTTAAGGAAGACAAACCCTGATTACCCCACAGACTTCTTGTACATGAACCCCAATTTAAAAAACATAAAGAAACTGGACAACACCCTTCACTTACACCTTCACTTACGGCCAAAGAAAAGCAGCCCCCACCATCACTTCCTTCCTCACCAATGCTTTTATCCCTATGTCTCCCCCAAATCATCCTCTTCGCTTCCTCCTCTGGACTTATCCATGCCAACTTCCTCCCCTGTGTCCCACACTACTGTGACAATGGTTAAACTGCATCAATTACAGTGTATAAAAAATAAAAAAAAGTTAAAAAAAAACTTAAAAATCTGCTGAAGCTTGGGCTTGCTTTTTTTGCCTTGTTTAATTATTCAGTTCAATTCAAATTTATTTGTATAGCGCTTTTCATTTTACATATTAACCCTGCAATAACACAAACTGTTTCTTGATAACGCTGTCTCTTAGCATGCTACGTAGACTCTAAAGCAGGGGTGTCAAACTCCACAGCCCTGCAGAGTTTAGATGCTTTTAATTTAGAGTTTAAACACAGCTGATCCAGCACAATAAGGCTTAACTAAAAGCTACATGGTGTGTTTGTGGAAGCAGGGTTGGAACTAAACTCTGTGGGGCTGTGGCCCTCCAGAAACTGAGTCTGACAACCCTGCTCTAAAGCAGTGATTCCCAAAGTGGGGGTCGCGACCCCCTGGGAATCCCTGAGGATTTCCAAGAAATCAAATAATTTTTTAAAACTATTATAAATAACATATTTTATCTATAACTAACAAAAGATAAAAAATAGTTGTTAATAGTTCCATTTAAAAACCAAACAAACATGCAAATTCAAAAGTCATCAGCCTTTCAAATTTCTATCCGTTTGATCACGACCCCTAAGGTGATTACGACAGATTAATCAAAAGCGTCAGTAGCAGCAGATCAATGTGCACGTAACGTGTAGGTAATTTTCATCTCTTTATGCTTAGGATATTATTTTTGTTGAAATTAAACGTTGGATAATATCGACCAATGTGCACCACCGTGCGCAACATTTGTATATTTTAACCACTTTTACCGCTGTAACATCCTGCGTTTGTCTGTTCCTTGTTCCTTGTGTTTTGGTGTCATGTGATGTTTGTTTTTGGTTTCCATGTGCTCTGTCCTTCCCCATGTGCTCCGTGACCTAGTTTTATGTTAATGATTGTATTCTGTTCAGGTGTGTCTCCCTCGTTAACGTCTCTACTTAAGTTGAACCCTTTGTACCAGTCTTTGTCGGTTATTGAATGTATTTAGATGTGTTTCTCTGTTTCTATGTACTTCATTTATGGATACTGCTCCACGTTTTTGTTTATATTATTAAAAGTATTTTATTTTACGTTTTGTCTCTTTCGCCTTGCTTAAAACGTTACACCCGGAGGGCATTGTTGGGGTGTTGGTTCCTGAATTTGGGCCTCTGCGATCTCGGCCATTATGTCCCATTGAACCGGAGCCACAATCAGTGAGGTAGGTATGATGCTATCTGGCTCAGTGTGTGACGTGGGTACCTCGAACTGCCCAGAGAGGGCGTCCGCCTTACAGTTTTTGCTGCCTGGACGTTAAGTAACTTTAAAGTTAAACCGGGTGAAAAACAAAGCCCACCTGGCTTGCCTGGAGTTTAAGCCATGTCGTTGCAAAAGCACTGCCCCGATGCCCGAGTTGGATGCATCCACTTCAACAATAAATTCTTGGTCTGGGTTCGGGTGACGTAGAATGGGGGCTGTTGTAAAGCGCTCTTTCAAAGCCTGGAAAGCTTCCTCACTTGCCGTAGACCAGCGGAGAATGTTGGGACCTTTGCGGGTCATGGATGTGAGAGTCCCTGATATTTGACTGAACCCTCTAATGAAGCGCCAATAGAAATTTGCAAACGCCTAGGAAGCGTTGTAGGTGCTTAATGGTGCGTGGTTTGGGCCAGTTGAGCATGGCATTCACCTTTTGTTCATCCATTGTGACCCCTTCGGCGCTGATGATGTAACCCAAGTAAGTTATACGTGTTTGGTGAAAATCACACTTTTATACATGTTTGGTGAAATCCCACACAGGCGTGGGTGAAGTGAGCTTGGGTGCTTCGACGAGACCTCGGAGGCAGTGACAATGACAGTGCGGTGACCAGTGCATGATCTCTTTTTCTCTCCATGAAATGGTGGGGTTGTGTTGCTCCAGCCAGGGTGATCCGAGGATTACATGGTGAGTAGGTGATTCTATCGTGAACAGCCTGATTGTTTCCTGATGAAGGGGTCCAAGGTGCATGGTGAGTGCCTCGGTGACGTTCGTTTCCTGGCCGGAGCCGAGCAGGCGCCCATCTAAGGCTGCCACAGCCACCCGTGGGCCACATGGGCAAAGCAGGAAACCACACATATTAGCAAATGTCTGGTCAATGAAATTGCTACACCGGTTGCATAAAACGTTTTTAGACTAGTCTTACAAGTAAGTAGTCAAATTTTTTTCTTTAAGACTGGTATTAACTTTGTTAGCCAGTTGCATAAAATCTTAGACTGGTCTAATTTAAGACTAAAAAGTAAGACTGACTATCCCATGGCTAACTTTTCCTTACATCTATGTTGCAATGGAAACCAACTGTCAACTTTGCCAGATTCAGGAAAGTGGCCAGAGTTTTGTTTGTCTTGTGCTATGGCAAATTTTAATCTTTGGTTTTCTGAACTTGCAATAAGAAGAGAAAATGTTTTCAAAGACGGTTTAAATCCACTGGAGGTCCTTTCTGAAAAGGAACTTTTTTAAAAATTGAGATTTCCAAGACCTGCAATTTAACAATTAGCATTTGACTTAGAGGAGCAGCTGAAGCCTATTTACTATTTACTTTATCTGTAATTGTGGTCCAAGCCTTGTGTTTTTTATTGTTTGAATTGTAGTCACTAAATTTGTTCATTAAAATCGATTTGACAGCATTATATTCCTCCAATTTGCTAATACTTTCTGCAAAGGAAAACTGCGACGAGCGTCCACTGTGTTTTGTTTAAGCTGTTCAGCGTCTTACTTTTCCCTACAATGCAGTGCGAATAAGACTGTCTAACTAAAGACAACCATAGACTTATTTTATGCAATAGTCTTACCACACTGACTTTAGTTGGTCAGGCTAATTCTTAGACAAAGTCTTAAGACAATGGCTATGCAACCGGCCCCAGGTCTTTTTCGGGTGAAGTCTGAATCACTCACTTTAAAGTCCGTTTTCAGTCTTTTATGTCTCTTGTTTTTGCACAGTCAAAAAATCAAAGCCACGATTCCAGCTCATCTCGCGTATGGAAAGAGAGGATTCCCTCCAACCATTCCAGGTAGCATGGCCACACAGTTAAAGCGGCTTTAAGCTAGTAAAGCTTGTAATAATGATTTATTTTTTGGGTGATTAAAGGCATTTTATTTGGACTCATGTCATTTGGAACCTGTATGGAACACAAAAGAAGTTATTCTTCTTTTTAGACAATTTTGATTCCCATCGTGTTACATTTTTGTTTGAATTTAAAATACAATGGAAGTCTTTTGGTTACCGACATTACTCAAAATATCTGTTTTTTGGTGATAGAAAGTCATACCAGTTCTGAACTTGAAAGGAAACAATTACAATTTTTGGGTGGATTGTGCCTTTAAATAATGTTCCCTTTAAATTATTATTCTATTGTTTATCTCTCCATCTTCCTTCCTTACAGGGGACAGCACACTTGAGTTTGAGGTGGAGGTGATCTCTCTGTCTCAGCAAACCCCGTGGCAGAAACTAGTTAACGACATCTTGCCTCTTTTGTGCTTGGCGCTGGTTCCCACTTTACTGGGTTTAGTGGGTCTCTACCTCTACAATAAAGCACATGCACAACCTCAAGGCAAGAAGAAGAACAAAGACAAGAAAAGCAAGAAGAAATAAGTTTTAAAGCCAAAAAGAATAAACTATTTAAATATAAAATGCTTTGACTGGTGCTTTCTATTTTTTTTTCTTGTGACTTATTTGAAGAAATTAAAACATTCAATGAAAACTCTCCTATGTTTACATGCAAGTCATTTAACGGATCATTTAATCTAGAGCCAATTGCAAAAGGTGCCTAGTATATACAGTGGCCCCAAAAGGTCAAGTATTTTTATGTGTATTTGGAAGAAGTTCAATGCATACCAGAACTAGAGAGTTTTTTTTTTTTTTTTTTCCCACACAATTTAGCCTAAATATTCTGCCTCAGACATCTTTGATATGTTATTATCAATTAAATAGACTCTCCCATTCAAAACTTGTCTTTGGTAAGAATTTTAAAAATGTTTTCTCATATTCCCCATGTATTTGCTAAAAAATATTACCATTTAACATGACACTACAGGCAAAAACATCGTTTTTTTATGCGGTGGTCAATTTTGAGATTTTGGGCTAGTTTAGTCCCTCAAAATGTGTTCTTTCGAAATACTATGAAGAAAATATAAAAAAAAAAAAAAATTAAAATGATTATTTTATAACATTTTGTTTACTTGTGACGATAACTTTCTTCCCGTATTTAAATCTTTAAATGCCGTTTTCTCAAAATTAGCTTTTTGTCATTTTCCGGTACCAATATCCCAGCCTATGTTGCACCTATTTACACCAAACTTTCCAGTTATACTCTCACTAGTATTCTGAAAATATTTACAGAGGGTTTGTTAATAAATCATTCCTGGCCTGAGTTATGTAACATTTTAAAGAAAAAATCACTATTTTTAAGGCTATGGATGGTATATTTTGATTTCCTAGGAAATGAAAGAAGATATCCTAAAATCCCTCTGTAATTCATTGTGTTTATAAACAAAATAAAACAATTATTTTGCACCTGGCTTTATCCTATATTCAGATATATGTACCAGAAATATATGCAAATTTCTGCATATTTAATGAAATATTGCCTCTTTTGCATATTTAAACATATAATTCAAAAAAACTTGCAGTACATTTTTTTCTCCTATTCATGTGAGTAATCAACTGGTAAAGTTTCATGGTCCTATTTGTAAGTTAAAATTTTTACCCTATTCACCTGTAGTGTCTCGTCTTAAAAGAACCGGTTTTAAGTTTACAGGCTAAGTCTAAAAATGCAACTCATCCCAATCAGTATTTATTTATTTTTTGTTTTTAATTGTTGATTAAATATGAACTAGAGTTAGAGGTGAATTGCTTTTATCGTATAATTGCTTTAGTTGCCCTTATGACCTTGCAGTGTGTATCTCTTAGATTGCACAGTGCATTCAGCATTCTGATAAAAATAAAAGTAATTCTAGTCTTGCAGACGAAAGGACAAAATTCAATCAAGATAATTATGTACATACTGCTTCTCTAGACATTCAGTCCACAGTGTAGAAGGGTTAAAGTTCAAAAGTGAAAGGTCAGGAGATCTGTCAGCAGATCTTTAAGCATGGTACTATGCAAAAAGCCTTTCATATTGAACAATATTGCGGTTTTGTGGTTTAGTTAACAGCATGGATTGCAATATAAATAAATAATGCGGTTGCTTTGAGGTTAACATTATATTGAAAGATAACATTCACTCCAGGTCAGTAAAGAGTTTATAAAGATGCAGCAAATCTGCAGAATAACCGATCTGGTTGTTCATTAACATGCTTAAATTTGCCGTTAGTATTTCTGTTTAGAATAGTGGTTAACGTTACCAGATTTGCATTTGCATATTTTCGATGATTTGGCGCCTTTTTCAGGCAACGGAAGGATACTAAAACCCTTCTTTTTTCTCTAGAACTGTATCTACTTGATATACAGATGTATGAAAAAGCTGTGAAGTGTCTGCTAAAATCATGAATTTAATATAAAATGTACTGAGGATGCTGCATTAAATAGACTGAATGCTAGACTGAACACATTTTAATTGCAACCAGAAACACCTTTGCACTACATAGAATTTTTATTCCCTAAAACTGTTTGTGCACAATATTTGCTGCTTCTTGGACCACATAGCGCTTCTGATCACGTCTCTCAGTGGCAGCGGTGTCCTGAAGAGATGGAGACAACACCACCAGAAGCTTCTGTTGCCGAAAACTCTCATCAGAAACCGAAACTTCATCCAGATACTGCTTCAGATAGAGCCTCAGTCGCTCATTCTCCTGTAACAGAAGCGTCTTCTCTCGCTTCAGACACAAATGTTCAAGCTGAACCTTGTTGTAACGTTGCCAGAACTTCTCAAGAGGCAAATAGTCCAGCATTAGCTGGGGACAGAGAAAAGGAAAGTCAAATGTCAATAAATGCTAAATCTGGATATCTGAAAGTTATTTTTTTCCAAGAATTCACTATACGCTGTACTGGAGGTAGATCTGAAATCATGGTGTGAAGGACTACTTAGTGTGATTTTAATAAGCTTGAGTTCTGTGCTCATTACCTCAGCAAGCTTCTCAGTCAACGGCATGGCATTGGCTGTCTCCTGTTTCAGCTCTTCACTCAGTGAGGATGTGTAGAAGGGCAGAACCTTCTCATACTCTGTCTCTAGCTTACTACACATCTCAGAGAGACGAATCAACCTTTCCCCCTGTAAAAGAGAGAGAAGAAAGATCTTTTCTCCAGATCCAACACTACTTGAGATACATATTTAAAATGCATCCCTGTTTAAAGAACAAAGACATCTTTCTTGTAAGTCTTCTGATGATACAAGAAGCAGTTTCTCCCTGTTTTAAGAACTTGCTTCATTATATTTGGTACTTAATCAACCTTTATTGACCAATTCAGTGATTATATGACATAGCATGGCCAGTTTACTACAAGCGTTACAACAATATCACAATGACCTTATACTTTGAACTTTAGTACAAATAAACTATAACTACAGTCTCTTTCGAGGAATGTATGACTGTTTGAAGGAGATTTCTGATATTGATATTTTTGCTGGAGAATATTGGAAAGAATATCTTGGAAATCCACCATAATTCAGGAAGCATTGTTTTTTACATTGGAATATTATATTATGTAACCAGGGAAAACCAAACCAAACTAAATTTATTTGTAACAACAACCAACAATTTATTGTATGGGTCAAAATGGCCAAAATATAATAAATAATAATATAAAAATAATATAATATATAATAATATAATAATAATAATAATAATAATATAAAAATATTTTGTATATGCCAAAAATCATTTGGATATCAAGTAAAGATCATGTTTCATGAAGATATGTTGTACATTTCCTACAATAAATACATCAAAAGCTAGTTTTTGATTGAGTTCAGATTTTTTGCACCCTCAGATTCCAAATTCGCAGCTAATATTGTCCTTTCTTTACATAATGCATATAACATAACCATGCATCAGTGGAAATCTTGTTTATTTAGCTTTCAGGTGATGTATAAATCTTACCACTTATCACTGGTTCTGTGGTGCAGGGTCACACATTATATTTTGTCATGTTATAGTTTTAATGCGTCACTTGAAACATGTACAAGAAATGAAATGAAAAATATTTAGCAATCTAAAACGGCATCCAAATTCCCTACTGTATGGCATTGCTTGAAGGGACAAAATCAGATGTTTGGAAAATAAAGAACAATAGTGTGGAAATGTTTAGTAAATTAAATGTGGATGCATAAACGTACCATGGCTACAATCTCTTGTAGTTTTTTAGTAGCATCGCTGCTTTGAATGGTAAGTTTGGTGAGCTGCTTTCTCCGAATGGCCTGGCCCTCAGCGAGCTGGACTCTGAAATGCTGAACTTTCTGGGCGAGCTTTTCACGACCTGAATGAAGCTGCTGAGCTGTTCCTTCGGTTTGACTGGAGCTCAGCTGACAGCGCAGAGCAGAGATAGACTCCTGCAAACGTTCAAACACATTGTTCACATGTGTTTGATAGCAATAAGTTAATCAAATCTATGAAACAACACAATTGAAAGAATGCGTGTGTGGGGGGGGGTGACCTGCAACTTCTGAATGTGCTTTTTATGCATGTCGATCTCTTTGGCACTTTGATCATCCTTGATTTGCAGAGACTCTGTAGCGAGGAATCTGTCTTTGTTTTTCTCATTGTAGTGGTTCAAAACCTGCTGCAGTTCCGACCAGAGTCTTCCCACTTCCCCTTCCATCTGATCTTTCACTGTTTGCCTTTCCTCTTTGTTCTGCAGAAACAACACCATTTTATTACATTAAAGCCATAATTATGTGTCTTAATTGATTGTTAAAGTGCCCATATTCATTCTTAGTCACTAGGTGCCCACAAACACAAAATATCGACCAATAATTGGAGGAGTTTGGAAAAATGAATCGTTGGGAGTCGTTGAACAAAAAAAGTAAAAATAAATTCCTTTTATAATCAAAAGAAAGCTTACAAAGGACTCCCAAAACCACACCTTTTATTACGTATACACACATTTGCATATCATATTGCAATCTTTATTTTCGTAATCCAAAACTCCTTCTTTTCTGTGTTTCTCTTCTGCTTTAGCTTGTTTACTAATCTAGTTTTTACTAAACCTCTGAATATGGTTGGCACCATGACAAATTGTTTGGATAGCAGCATCTGCGAAATTAATAAACGTAAACATAATGAAACCAGTACCTGTTTTTTTATTTGATTGCGAGTGCCCTCATAGTCACATATAGCTTCAATGTCAAGATCATCGTAATGCTTTTCCATGGAAAACATCACCTGTTCCAAATACATACTCTCCTGCTGGTGCTCTGAGAGAATTTCCTCTCTAAAATATAAAAGATGATGCTAACTTCATTCCTTGGAAGTGCATTTTCATATCATCAAAAGTATGTTTATTTTCTACAGTTTAGCCGTTCGGCACAAAAGGAATGATACAACCAATATTGTCAGGAACTGGGAAACAGACCACATTACATTCTTGCTTGTGTTTGTGTGTGTACACGTACCTCTCAGCATTATACCCTGAAGCAAGTTCTTCTAGATTTGTGTTGAAGTTCAAGTCTTGTTCTGCTAGCCGGCTCCTATGAAGCTCTAACAGACAGTCCACGTTCTGCAGATGAGAACTTCGTGCTAGCTCTGACTGCTGCTCCCTCTCCGACAGATCAACCACCAAACTCTGTATAAAACACACACACACACACACACATTTGGTCAGCTATCATTGTGAGGACTCTCCATAGGTGTAATGGTTTTTTATACTGTACAGACCATATATTCTATTGCCCTGCACTTAAACGTACCCCTTATAGGAAACTTTCTGCATTTTTGATTTTCAAAAAACAGAATTCTGTGTGATTTATTAGATTCTTTGCCCTAGGTCCCCACCGTGACACAAGTCCCCAGGAATCTGTGTGTATTCAGGTTTAAGTCCCCACCAGAAAGAAAAACAGGTACACACACACAAGCTTGCCGCTCTCACCTTCTCGTAAAATGTATGGCATCCTGACCTTCCTAGAAATAATGACTGACAGTCTAGTCTATGTTATATACATTAAAGATTTGTGAATACGTTTCACAAAGAAAAAAAATCTTAAATGTTGTTGTCACCTTAATGATGTCATCTTTGTAGTCCAGGACTCTCTCAAAGCTCTGGCTGAGCACTGACATGTCATTCCGTAGCTCTGCTGTCTTAGTCTGTGTTAAAATAGCGCGCCATTGCTGCCGTAGTTTAAGGAGGTTCAGTACGGTGTTCCTCTCCTCTTTCTGCAGTTTATCCTAAAAACAAATCATAAGTCAGGGCAGAAATCACTTGCCTTACAAACATTAATCTGTGTCTGTACATATATGTATGTATATATATATGTGTATATATATATATATATATATATATATACACAGCCATGGCCATAAATATTGGCACCCTTGGTAAATATGCTCAAAGAAGGCTGTGATGAGTTAATCTGCATTATTAATCCTTTTGATCTTTTATTATTTTTTTTAAATCACAAAAGCTAAACTTTCATTAGATAATAAGAATTTAAAACGGGGGGAAATACCACTATGAAATAAATTTCTCAAATACACATTGGACACAATTATTGGCACGCTTAGGAATTCTTATGCGTCAAATACGTTACCTCTGGGAAAGTATATACCCATTCATTTTCATTCAAATGAGTGAAGTGGCATTTAGAAAAGTGTTTGTGTCTAAAGGACGTGTGTCTATCGTGTACATGCATACCATCTAATTTATAAAGATAAACAAAAGCCCTCCGAATTTTACAATTTCTAAACTATTTGTTATTTGCCACACCTTGAGAAATTGTGTGAGCATGTCCTCTTTTCTCTTGGCTATATCCTCCTCCGCTTGAGCCTTTTGCTGCATGTACAGAAGCCTCTCCTCTTCTGTCATCCCGGAAAGTTTTCCGCCTCCTTTCTTCCCTGCTTTTTTAGACATGGTTGCCGAATTTCTGTGCATCACAGATTAGAATGAGAAGATGTATTTCATTCAGACAGTCCCTGCGAACACCAGTGTTATAAACGTGTTCCGTTTTTACTTTGGCACGTGCGGCGTTATGTCCTTGTAAACCTATTACACACCCGCAATGCACACCTCCATTTAAGACGATACAATTCACAACGACTGTAAAAAAAAAAAAAAAAATACCCCCACCATATTTTATTAAAATAGCTCTGTATAATTCATACATGACAAATAGCTGAAAATGATAATAATTACAAAAACAACATTATAAATAAAAGCCGAAAAACATACACAGCAGTTAAAGTATGGGGTTATTTTTGTATCTTTATTATTCAAACAAAAATACTGTGTTTGAGAGTAAAACTAATTATTTTGTAATTAAAAAAATAAATTTTTGCAAAAAAAAAGTCTTCTTAAATCTCAAAAAGAAAGAAATTGATAATAGTGCATGTACTTTTCTTTACCATCTTTGTTTTTCTTTGCGCACTTCAAACACTTCATCGCGAAACCACAAGGTTTGCTCTCCTTTCTGCCTTCTTTTTTTACGAGTCTAAAATTTTTGTTTGCGAGATAAAAGTTTTGTTTGCGAGTAGGCTGCATCTCAGTGGGCGGGCTACCAGGATTAAAAGGCCTTTTTCTATTGGTCACTCTCGATTGATGTGACCACGCCCACTACGTTTAACAAGTGTAGTGCCGAATTTTGACCAACGGCTGTTGTGCCGAATTTTGACTCCCCTCGTTGAAATCAATAGTAATCCTAACCCCGCCACTAATCATAACCCCTCCCTCACACCAAACACTAAACCTACCAAAACTAGGGGAGTACTAATCTGGCAGGGGGTCAAAATTCGGCACTACAGTACACCTGCACTGCATCCAAATGCAACAATCCCTTTGCTTGTGTCTGAGATTCAGTCAATGTAATTAAACAGCGATTTCAAACAATTACTTGTAGCCTTTCTTCTAAGAGAAAGTTTCTCAAGACACAAGTTGTTCCCCACAAATATAAAATGTACTTTAATAAGTTTTTTTCATTCATAAATCAGTAGCCCCTCCCCTTCCACTACGTATATGTCATGTTAGCTAGATAGATAGACAGATAGATTGATAGATAGATAGATGAAATGTCTATACCAATCATCAACGAATCCTGCATTCAGATTAATTAAAGGCCAAGGCTACGCTGTTCTTTCATGCAGGTATTTGCTAAATATTTTCTGCGCAATAAGCGGTAGATATAAACAAAGAATTTCAAAAAGTTGTAGTTTCAGTTGTAGTATTTATACATTTGGTTGTTAAATATATAAAAATATTTTCTAGAAGTAATTGTAATCGTCTTACCCTTCGACGTCCCCACGCACTGCCTCTGACTCGTTTCTGTTGACTGTTTCCTAGCAACCAAAAGGCTACTGCACTGCCATCTAAATCCAGTAGGGCGCGTGCATGTTTCAAGTCACAGAAGTTCGTCTAGTTATGACCAGAGCCGTGATTTAAAAACATTGAACATTTCACCTGTTCTGCTCAAGTGTGCTGGACACAAAATGCTAATGAATAAATACATTGTGCAACGTATTTTTTTTATTTTTTATTTTATTAAATTCAGTAGTTGAAATATACAATTATACATGCATTAAAGCAATCATGTTAAAAAATAAAGCGCAAAATGCTAACATAAAACATAAACAATAAAGGTAATGCTAGCTCTTAGCAGCAGAGGGAGCTATGGCTTTAAATGTGCGCGTGTTCACAGAAAAGACTTAAATTATGAGCTGCAGCATAAATGCCAATTGTACATATTTACAAATATTGAAAAAAGCATTTAAAGCCGAGATGTTTTATTTAAGTTAATCAAAACAACATAATGACTATTTTGTTGACATTATGCTGTACTGATAAAAATAAATATCCTAAATATATATTTGTAATGATTGTATAATTGTTTTATTGTTATTAAAACCACCATAAAACAGTTGCGTTCCTAGAACTTAATCATTCTGTTTAATATGATATGTTATCATTGTACTGTCATTGTACAAAACTCAAGCTTCCAATAATTACCTATGATCTTTGTAACCTGTTGTCACTGCTGATTATAGATTCAAAATAGACCACTGGTTTTAGTGAGTTAACTGTCGTGCATAATATGTTTTAACAGTTATTTGTTACTGCGCTTAGCACATTAAACTGATTGCATTTTATGTTAATGTGATCAGCATTGTTCTGTTAAGTTCTGCCTATTTTTTTAAAACCATAAATCATGGGCCTCCTTGTACAATTATTTGCAATTTTGTAATGTCTGTTAAAATGCCCAGTACCAAGAACCAGTATTACACAAGGGTTCAGTTTCTGAACTTACAAGCTCTAATAAACGGATTTTTGTCTGAGAGAACACATGGTGTTAATGTAGTTGCATTACTCAATAGTATATTAATAAACACTCTACATGCAATGTGCAGTTTAATAATATATTATTTTAAATGGGAGAAACATTTATTCCTTTCTTCTGTGTGTCATGTGTTTAGTCAACAAAAGGATGAGAAGTGCAAATCTGATCACATGAATTGGTGAAAAGAAACTTCCCATCAGGAGCAAGTTGTGTCTTAGTCACATTTGTTCTGTATTTTACTGGCCTTTTCCTTCACTTCCTTATGAAGAGCTTCTCCTCATCACTGCTCAGAGTCTGTTCTTGGTTAAGAGATGCTGTCTCTGGTTTTGAGCCACATTGTTGCCACAAATAGCAAACAGATATTAGCATATCTGCACATTTGGTTATCTAGTTTAATCATTCCTCCACATTTGGTATAATTGACCATAAAAACTTAAGGGCTAGATAAAAAAAAATGTGCATGTCATAACATCATGCTGTCATGTCTCATTATAAAGACAAAGTCATTTTAACAGGAAAATAATGTAAAATGCCACAGTAAAAGCTTAACATGCACAGAAAAATATATAGTTTTACAGTTAATTTTACAGCACTGTAAGAAAATCACTTTAAAAGCTGCTATAAATTAATTTGTTCTTAAAATATGCATTTTAATGTAATTTACTTCATAACATATGAAGAACAGATTTGTAGATAGATCTTGACAGCCATTAATTCCTTCTGTGAACCATAACATTTTGTTTTAAACATTTTATGTAATTACTCATATTTGAGTGTCATATTGTTCAGTCAATGTATATCTCATTATTTAATATGTTTGTTTGTGCGTAACTGTTCTCTATCTTTATGTTATTAGTGACCTTGCATTGTACCACCTGTTTGCTATTATCAACACACACACACACACACACACACACACACACACACACACACATATATATATAGTTATGATTGTAGCGTTTTACAGCAAAGTTGAAACTACACAACTGCAATTTTTTTTATAAAATACAAAAATACGAAAGATTCAACTCTTTGCACAAATAATATTTTAAACATTTATTTCTCTTTTTTTACAAAATGCAAAGCTTTTAAACAAGTGCACGTGACCTTCTACCACACAAACATTTCGGTCCATTAAGTTCCAATCATATTGTCGCAGCGTACGTCAGATAAGGTTCATGCTGAGCTTTGGTCATTCCTGGTAAGAGCACGTATGATGGAGGAACAGCAGGTCCAGATCCCGGCCAGCCCAGGCAGTTATAGGGCATCATGTGGCCCGGGTTACCCGCGGCCGGGTGAGCGTGCGGCGCGCCGGCCAGAACCCCGGGAATCCCGGGAAACGCGGAGACTCCACCGGGATACCCGAGCATTGAGTAATGTGGGAAAGGTGCAGGGGGTAATTCCGACATTTTGGAGGTCAGGTCGAGAAACGGATAGGGATTGGTAGACAGGTGATGACTGAAAAACACCCGAGTGGCAGCAGCGACTGACGTTTTCTCCGCGCTCAGCGAGTCCGTTTTCAGCGGGTCACTGTCACCCAGATTGTACGTCACATTAAAATGATACCTGTCTTTTTTTATCAAGTTTTTGGGCTTTCGCCGCGGTCTGTATTTGTAATCCGGGTGTTCCTTCATGTGAACGGCTCTGAGGCGTTTGGCCTCGTCAATAAAAGGTCTTTTTTCAGAGTCTGACAGGAGTTTCCATTCGCCTCCGAGGCGTTTGCTGATCTCCGAGTTGTGCATCTTTGGGTTGTCCAGTGCCATCTTTCGTCTCTGGGCTCTCGACCACACCATAAAGGCGTTCATGGGGCGTTTAACATGGTCCATAGGTTTTGCCATTTCTGAAGCAGTGTCCTCTGCTGCTTCTTTATAAGTTTCGTCTGCCGAAAAGCAGCCTAAAGTTCCTTTGACGCACAGTTCAGTCAGACTTGGCTTTGTTACCTTTGCACCATGGTACCAGTTCTGAGTCTGCGCCTAGAAATACGTTTTGACTATATGCCAAATTTATGTGACTTGCAAAAATCAGATATTTAGCTTTCAAACAAGTTCCAGTGGTTGAAGTTGTTATCCATGGACACGCGGTGTGTTTATGGGAGCCTCTGAAGCGATCTCTGGGTTTAAATGCTGATCACTGCTTAGGTTTGTGCCGCCTGCGCGGAGTTATGAATGAAGTGGGCGTGTCCTTTCATCCTGAGACTAATGACGTACGTGTGGGTGTGTCCTCTTATCTAGGAACACTATGAGCAGCAGCACTGTTTTGCATTTCTTTCAGTGAATTTTAGTTATTTTTTTAGTTATTTAGTTAAAATAGTAAAACTATTTTAGTTTTTTGTTCGTAAATCTGTACTGAAAATGTATATATTTAGCATGTTCCAAAGTGCATTTAAGTTGTCGCTTTTGTTTTGGTATCTCAGTGCTTTATCAATAGGCTGCTTCCATTACATTTCCCACATACCTCAACAAGCACAGTTAACCTTGTGTCCATAACTGCGGTCATATGTGTTTCTCTGTTACTATGTGATTATAATGCAGTCTTTTGAATGTTTTCAATATTACAGGTTTGCAGAAGAAAAGAAGTGCTTATTATAACAACCAAGTGGAAATTCTACACTCTTTTGTTTCTTTTAATGGTGTCTCTTTATAAACTTAAATCTCCATAATCATCTTGTAACCATGGTCGTATTATTTGAAGGCAATCTTATCTGTTGTAACCACTCAGGCTTTTAACCCAAGCCCAAATTGCAACTGCACTGTATGAAGTGTTCTGTATTGTTTTTTCACTGTTGTTTTACGTGTTTTTTGAACTACACAATGCACTGCAATATTTTTATTTACATTGAAGAAACAATTTTCATTTATTAATTGCTATTCATAATAATTAATTTCAAAGAAACAGCAATTGCATTAAACATAAAAAGCTAAATTAAAAGATCACAACAAATATATTATTTTTTTACAATGCATATGAAGTGTTGACCTGATTTTCTATAATGTACAGCATACAAAAGACCACACTGAATACATTACTGTATCCCACTGTGCAAACTGCAAAGCACTCGACAAACTTTACTTGATTGGGCCAAGATATGTCCACAAAACTGAAGTATACTAATACATGTTTTATTTTCAAAATAATATGGCATTTACCTGCAACGGGATGGGGTCCAGCCTGATCTCATATTTAAATGTACACTTTAAAAAAAGAATTGTAAAATTTACAGTAAAAAAACATGAAAAATACGGTATCAATTTTTTGTTTGTTTTACGGTTACAGTTTTTTTATGTTAAGTTTACAGTTAAATAAAATGGTTTAATTCTGTAATTGTTATGTTTTTGGTGTATTCACAGCATGTCAGAGAAAACCCTGTTTGTGGCCCATGGCACTTAGACATTAAATGACAAGTAACTATTGCAGAAATGTTATTTATTTTAAGGGTTTAAAATGAAGTCTCGTTTTTACATTATAAAGGCCTGTTTTTGGAAGAGAATGAAATTATATCATTTCATATGAAGTAACGTTACCGTTAAACAGTTTAATAATGCATTTGCAAACAAGGCCATTGATATGACAACACATTTTTTTTAGAACAAAAAATTAACGTAAAATGCATACTAATTATCATGCGATCTCGTTGCTAGTTCACGTGACGACAGTATAGAATACTTCTATTTATTGTAGATGTATAGTATATTCATAAACTAGTATTCATTACAAACATACAGTAATCTCTTTTTTTCACTTAAGTGTGATAAACTAGCCAGTGTGTTTTTATTGTGTTTCTATATTGCATACGCAAATGAACAATAATTCCAACATGTTTTGATCCACAGGAAGTGATAAGATCCTTTTGTAATTGCTTTTATGGAGCGGTCACACCCGGAGAACTAGGAGGTGTCAGTCATGAGTCAGGACCACACCAGAACAATATGCTTTGGGGTAATTATAGGAACAAATGACTCTTAAAACCGGCTCTGTGTTTAGCCTCCCTTTTATTCTCCTGAAAACATCTCGGAACGCATCTTGGATTTGCATGAGTGCTCTCGGTTATCTCTCAAAGAGAAGCTTATTTAGCAGAAAGGAAAAGAAAGTCCTTTGGAGAGAGCGGAAGAAAAGAACAATGCGTTAAAAGGAGAAATCCTTTAATTTTCAGCTGGAAGAAGGGCCATTGTACGTCTAGCTTTGCCCTGCCTTCAGTACTTTATCTCCACTGCGCTTTGACAGAAACACCAACGCTTTTAATGCTTTTAACATTTGCGTTCTAAAGAGCAAGTGTGTGTAGAAGGAATCAACTCTGCACATTCTTTGGTTTTCTAGCATCTTTTGCATATTTGAACACTTTCCATGACAATTCCACACTGCCAATAACACGCGGGACACGTTTACAACTGTTAGGGTGAAAACAAGAAGGCAATTAAATGGACAATTCTGTTATAGTTTACTCACCCACATGTTATTCCAAACCTGTATAAGTTTTTTTCATCTGCTGAACACAAAAGAAGATATTTTGAAGAATGTTGGTTACCGAACAGTTGATGGCAGCCATAGACTTCCATAGTATTGTTTTCTTTACTATGGAAGCCAGTGGCTACAGTCACCTGATTGGTTAGCTTCTTTTTTGTTCAATAGCTGAAGAAAACTCATACAAGTTAGAAACACTCTGAGAGTGAGTAAATGATGACAGAATTTTATTTCAGGGTGAACTATGCCTTTAAGAGCTGGGGGTGTAAACTTTTGAACAGGATCGAGGTTCGAGTTTGTAAACTTGTAAACTTGCAAACTAAACTAACAAAAAATAACATGCAATTAATATGATACTCTTATTTAGTTAAATCTTGCATATGATGGACTATGTTAATTTCTGTGTTCCTTTCTTGGTTCAAACAAATAAATCGATATCATTCAACTATTTGACTTTTTAGTTAATCTGATAAAAAATAAAGCAGTCTTTGTGAATTCGGCTTTACATTTCTGTAAAGTAAATAATGATGTTCAAGAGCAGCGTAAACGGTCCCACTTAATTTTGTGTCCCTAATACCTGTCTACTAATAACTAGATGTGTGATGGTAGGAAAGCGAGGAAACAGTTTTGCAGATGCAAATAAGAATATATTTATTTAACAGAGTCAAAACCTCAAACTAGAGGTAAAAAATTCCACAAGCCAGATGATACGGGTTCAGGACAGCCGCAGCATAAGACTCGCCCAATTTGTGTCAGTGTTCAAGGAAATGCGACAGTGATAATCCAGTC
>JAUCNO010001758.1:3647042-3661878 GCA_032353835.1 Enteromius viviparus | reverse complement strand
AACAGTTATTTTAAATTGAAATAATATTTCACAATATTACAGTTTTTCTGGATTTTTAATCTAATAAATGCAGCCTTGATAAGAAGAGCATAAGAAACAAAATATCTTACTGTTCTAAAACTTTTGAATGGTAGTGTGTATATATAATTATAAAAATAATAATAAAAAATGCAAAAATATTACTATAACACACACAAAAGAAGTTAACTCTTAACAACAAAATAATACTAATAAAAACCTCATGTAATACATTTTTATTGGATTATAAATAATTTGTTGTAATTTTTGATTATGTATGGCTTGATTATGTTCATGCAGCTTACATCCAGGTGTGTCGTGGACTGATGATCTCAGCTGTGTGTTTGGGATTTTTTGGAGCTGTCCTGGCACTAGTGGGTATGAAGTGTACTAAAATAGGGGGATCAGAGACCACCAAAGCCAGGATCACCTGTCTATCTGGACTACACTTTATTCTCAGTGGTAAATGTTGCCTAACCTAGGTCACGGCTTCTTGTTTCTTTAAAGCATCTGCTTCTGTGACAGTGTCCTGTAATGATATACCTCTTCTCTCTGCAGGAATCTGCTCTATGACCGCCTGCTCTCTCTACGCACACCGGATAACATCAGAGTTTTTTGACCCCTTATTTGTGAAACAGAAGTAAGTTTTGTAACATTCATGCAATTGCTAGTGTGCATCTCAACCCAGATTATTACGGACACTACGGAATTATTACGGAAGTCTTCTGCGTGTCTGCTTTTAGATTTGAACTCGGGGCGGCGCTCTTCATTGGCTGGGCAGGGTCTGTTCTCAGCATTCTTGGAGGATTTATCTTTTGCTTTTCCATGACGGAGGGTTTCAGCATCAGGTCTGATTCTTAGGTTTTTCACTTACACTGTGTCACTTGTTTGTAAGAGATCATATAATTTGCAATTTCCATTCCAACATATATATATATATATTTTTTTTTTTTTAAGTTTAAGCTACATAACAAATTCTATTTGGCTCATCCATGCCATTTAATTTAAAGTTTATTTAGGATTTTATTTTAAGTCATTTGATGTATTCTTAATACAACTGTATGTAGTTTTGTGTATTTTTGTGTCTTTAGAGCCACCTACAGTTAAGTGTGTGGAATTTACAGCGATAACCTTAAGCGACGTTCACCCCAACCACAATAACTATAAAGATAACGACATTAGCGTCAAACAAGATCGTCTGTTTATTCTAATTGCACCTGTGTCTGCTTTGAAGCTCGTCAAGCTCGTGAGAACAGCATGGATTCTGATTGGCCAGCAATGTTTTAGTTCGGTTCTCTGGAAAAATCGTTCTGGAAGTGATTCCAGCGATATTGTTCCTTGTGCTTTTATTGTTATAGTGTGGACTCTACAATTCTTTAATACTGAGAACGATTTTAGAACTATCGCACAATCTACGTTTTTCATGTAATATTTCATCAAGACCAACATTATCGTTATCTTAACGGGCCTATATTACTGTCGTACTGCTGCCGTAAAACAAAATTGTTAGTTAGTTCATCATAATGATTTAGAAACTAATATATTGGCTAAGGGTAAAAGTATGAGGCTAATAACTTAAAAGTTAATAACAAAAGTCAAACAGCACAACAACAAGACAAGGTAAATTTAACCCCTGAGGAATAAAAGAAGATAAACCTATTTAGTAAATATTTAGTTGTAAACTAATGTTTTTATTAATTTTTATATTTTAAGTTTTTAAATGCTCTGGTAGTAACTTTAGTCTTTAAAAGTCTTTTAAATGTATTTTTATGTAAATTTGTACTTATCTGTGTTAGTTTTCCCAGGCATAGTTATGTTGTTCGTCTAATATTTCAGTAACACCAACACTGGCTGTAATGGGTTAAAATCATTCTCTGACTCTCTGACAGGGAGTACTCCTACAACGGCACCACGTCCTTCATATCAACACCAACCAAGATCACAAATATGGGTAGAAACCCTGAGACTCCTCAGAAAGACCCTCCAGACCAGAGTTTCTCTAGAAGGCAGTTTGGCAGGAATGCATATGTTTGACTTCAGCCTCCTCACTAAAGCTGAAAATAGTCACAAGTGAACGCCAACAAGTATAAACTGTGTAAAGTCATCTATCAAACAAATCCTTGAACGAAGAACATGAGATCATGTTGCACAAGGCTGCTTTCATCATTGGGGGCATTGAGAAGACTGCACAGAGGTAAATGTTATATGATGTAAATATGTATCCTGTCTGGCTTAATCGGGAGATCATTTTTGTCAGGAAAACACATATTGCCTAAGAAACCTCAAGCAAATTTTCCAGGTTCAATGAGATAGAGTTGCCAGATTTCCTCACTTGGGCCTTTAAATGAAGTCAGGTGTACTGATGACAGAGAGGACAGTGAGAACAGCTGCGCTTCACTGAACATAGGAACATGCTGTCTGGATTCGGAAATTGAGTCGGAACTCATATATTGCTCCGGTCCTGGAGTCTCTCCTCACCTCGTGATCAGTGGAAACTCTAGACTCTGACCCGGGTTCTTAGAGCTTCCGTGGGCCGCTGCAGGCTGGCAGAGGCTTCTTGTTCTGTCAGATTCTTCCTTAAACAAGTGTTCAGTGTCTCTGTGCTTTTTGTAAGAAGGTTTTAAAGTATTTTATGACAATAAAGGACATTATTGTCTTGGATGATGCTTCAAAATTTGGAGGATTTGTATTGAGACCACAGACAAATATCCATAAATACTGCAATTATTGTTTTAAATATATATAATTTTAAATATATTTTATAATAATAAAAAAAAAACTTATTTTTAGGAACAAAAAAGCATTATTATTATTATTATTATTATTTTTTTACATTTTAGACATTTATTATGTTACAAATGTTTCTATTTCCTTTTCATCAAAAAAAAATTCATGAAAAAAATGTGTCATGGTTTCCCCCAAAATTCTAAGCAGCACAATAGTAATAATAATGTTTTAAGTTCTGAAGGATCATGTGACACTGAATATAATGTTGCTTTGCATCAGACACAAATTACATTTAAAAATTTTACATTATGTTACTTATTTTAGATCAAATATATTAACCTTAGTAATAATAATAATAATCTCAGGCAGACATCTGAAGTCTTTATTTGTAGATTATGGTGATGTGTTGTAATGCTTTTACAACGATTCTGTTCTGGATGGTTGTAATACAAGGGCCTTGCCATTCAGCTGTTAGTAATTTACTGTGTGGTTTCTGGGGTGTTAACGGATGGTTGTTTACTATATTTCTGTTATATTCTGATCTTGGTGGCTGGGTCACTTTCTTCACTTTAAGCGTATGGGATTTTTCACCCATTTTCCTGTTTGATTAATGACACTCTTCAATCCACACTCAACAATAACTCAATTTGAAGTATTGTTCTTATCTTTACCTCAACTAATTAAGGACGATTTCTGCACCAAATCTGAATGACAGATTTACAGCTTACAGATTTTTTCAAATTTCCAATAAATAAGAAGTACCACTAATAAACTTGTACAGACCAATAACCTCCAACAGGAGGGGTTGAATGCAAACTGACCAGCAGAGGGCGTCAAGGTCTTGTTTTACTCATCTCTAAATGTCCCTGCCACCCGACATATGCCTATAATACTGTATGTCTAAAAGTGAAGTGTTTCTAAAGAGACGTTCCGTGCTTCCACAGTCATTATTCCACATACCCATCATTTCTTTATTAGGTAAAACCATCAAGAAGGCACTGATCTTTATATTCTCTCTAGACCTTCCTTGTATACCTGACCAAAGCTCATAACGCAACATCAAACGCCAAGTCTGGGACATAGTGTATTATCACACACACACACACACACACACACACACACCTGATATCAGTCTTAATTAAGTCCACCGAACACACGCACATACTCAAACACACACGCACACACTTTTATAAAAATTAATAATGTTATGAACCCTGAGGCCATTTTCTGGAAAAATAAAGGCCCTTTTGAAAAGGCCCTGAATAATAGGCTACCTAAAAATACATAATTGAACCTATGCAACCTCAAGTGAAAAATAAGTGTGCTTAACTGTATTGAATGTGCACATGTACTTTTTTTTTATTTTAATTTTAAATGTATATTTTATAATATTGTATTTACAGATAATAGATGGAACAAAAAGGCCACCAAGTGTACTTCCAGATAATATAATTTCATGACTGTGTAACACACTTTGTTTTACTTTAAGTATCATTGTTTTATTTTGTTCTGTCATGCTTTGAAAACTTATTTTTGATCTGTTGACTTACATACTAAAACACATGTACACTAAACTGTAGTGTGTTGTTCCAAATTACATTGATATGTTGTATGTTTTAAATATGCTACATTGCAATTTTAGTACAAATGTTTATATTTAATGTACATATTTCAAGATATACAAGATATAGATATTTCAATAGAAACTGCATTAAAGTATATTTTAGTACAGTTTTAAATGCTGTCATTACTTTCAGCAGTAACATAATAGAAATAACTACAGAATTACATACAAAGAGCAACTTAGGTAAATGTGGCCAAAAAGCACTCTAAATGGAATTTAATATAAATTCTCCAGTACATTTTGATTTAATTGCAGGTAATTAATTTTATTATTAAATTAGATTAGATTAGATTAATTAGACTATTAGATTCAATTCACACTTGTGTGTATTCTTTTTTACACTTTTTTTTTCATATGCACTTTTTAAAAAGTGCTTAAGTGTACTTTCTCCACAAAGCTTATGTTATGTTAAAAATAAATGCAGATAATGATGAATAAGGAGTTTAAAACTGGACAGCTGGCCAGCATGTAGCTTGTCCTCACTGGGATGTTTATATATATGAAATTTGAGCTGAGAGCCGAAGTAAGCATTCTCTCTGTCCTCCCGAAACTTAAAAACAAGGCCCTGGGAACATGGAGAGTCATAAATTCACATCAGCACAAAAACATGAGCTTAGTGGCCAGACTCGGGCAGAGCAGGCTTACAGATTCTTAGGAAGAACGTTTAACGGATCATGAACTGACATGTTGGTACTGCAGAAGACAGAGAAAGAGATGCTGGAAAGGACAAAGTTTTCATAAAAAAGAAAAACTACAAAATAATAGCAAGGGTGAGGTAGCTGGTTTAGATAAGTGGGTAAATCGTGTGAAGCAGAGCAAAGAAGCGATGAAGATTCGTACGATGCAGATCTGGGGCTTTTTGTTAGGAGTACTGGGCTGGATCTTTGTTGCCTGCTCCATGGCCATGGAGAGTTGGAAGATCGCCTCTATTGGAGGGCAAGGTGGAAGCTCTGTCATAAAGGTGGGCTGGTACTGGTCCAGTCTGTGGAGGGCCTGCTTCACGGACTCCAGTTCTACATCCAACTGCTACGACTTCCCCGTGCTGTGGTCTGTGGAAGGTATGGACATTTTTAAAGTCTTTAAATGTACATGTACAAATGTTTTATTTACTATAATAAAAGAAAGAGATGAATTCCCAAAACTCTCAAGTACATTAAAGATTAATCTTCTTTATTGGCATTCTATGGGTTTACAAAGAAACTTTGTTTCTTGCAATGATGCCACAGAATATTTTGGGTTTTTCAAAGAGGCTTTCAGTAATGTTTTTTTTTTCTTAGCGTGAAGAAAATTTTAGTAATATATAAAACATGTTTCAGAGATTTCTACAGAGATGCATTGTACAAGGGAAAGGTTTCAAAGATGTTGAAGTGGATCTTGAAACTATCAATATCACTAAAGAACCTTATATATATTATAACATTTTATTTTTCATATATATACATACATACACACACACAGTGGGTACGGAAAGTATTCAGACCCATTATATTGCAGCCATTTGCTAAAATCATTTAAGATTTTTTTTGCAGATTTATTAAAATATAAAAAGTAAAATATCACACGGTCCTAAGTATTCAGACCCTTTGCTCAGTATTTAGCAGAAGCACCCCTTTAATCGAGTAATACAGTCTTTTTGGGAAAGATGCAACAAGTTTTTCACACCTGGTTTGGGGATCTTCTGCCATTCCTCCTTGCAGATCCTCTTCAGTTCTGTCAGGTTGGATGGTAAATGCTGATGGACAGCCATTTTAGGTCTCTCCAAAGATGCTCAATTGGGTTTAAGTCAGGGATCTGGATGGGCCATTCAAGAACAGTCCAGAGTTGTTGTGAAGCCACTCCTCCGTTATTTTAGCTGTGTGCTTAGGGCCATTGTCTTATTGGAAGGTAAACCTTCGGCCCAGTCTGAGGTTCTGAGCACTCTGCAGAATGTTTTCGTTCAGGATATTTCTGTACTTGGCTGCATTTATCTTTCCCTCGATTGCAGCCAGTCGTCCTGTCCCTGCAGCTGAAAAATACCCCCACAGCATGCTTCACTGTTGGGACTGTATTGGACATGTGATGAATAGTGTCTGGTATTCTCCACACATACCGCTTAAAATGGCCAAAAAGTTTGATCTTGGTCTCATCAAACAAGAGAATATTATTTCTCACCATCTTGGAGTCCTTCAGGTGTTTTTTTTTTAGCAAACTAATAAAGCTCTGACTGCTGGAGGGCTGCAGTGATGGTTGACTTTCTACAACTTTCTCCCATCTCCTGACAGCATCTCTGGAGCTCAGCCACAGTGATCTTTGGGTTCTTATTTACCTCTCTCATCAAGACTCTTCTCCCCCGATAGCTCAGTTTGTCCAGACGGCCAGCTCTAGGAAAGGTTCTGGTCGTCGCAAACATCTTCCATTTAAGGATTATGGAGGCCACTTTGCTCTTAGGAATCTTAAGTGCAGCAGAAATGTTTTAGTAACCTTGTCCAGATCTGTGCTTTGCCTCAATTCTGTCTCTGAGCTCTTCAGGCAGTTCCTTTGACCTCATGATTTTTATTTTATCTGACATGCATTGTAAGCTGTAAGGTCTTATATAGACAGGTGTGGGACTTTCCTAATCAAGTCCAATCAGTATAATCAAACACAGATGGACTCAAATGAAGGTGTAGAACCATCTCTGATCAAGGATGATCAGAAGAAATGGACTGCGCAGGAGTTAAATATATGAGTATCACAGCAAAGGGTCTGAATACTTACGACCATGTGATATTTCTGTTTTTCTTTTTTAATAAATCTGCAAAAATGTCAACAGTTCTGTGTTTTTCTGTCAATATGGGGTGCTGTGTGTCCATTAATGAGGAAAAAAAATAACAAATGATTTTAGCAAATGGCTGCAATCAAAGACATTTAAGGGGATCTGAATATATATACATAAACAATAGATGACTCTCTCTAAAGTAGGCACTTTGTGCATTCTCACTGTAGGTGACTTTTTAGGGTGTAAAGAACATTTTTAGCTGGAATCAAGGATCTTGGTGATTCATAAAATGCATTTGCATTCCACTTACGTTCATTGTTACATTACAAGAAATGTAATTTACAATGTAAATGTAAAAGCGAGTTCAAGGTCAATCCAAAGAATAAATTAACACTGTTGAGAGGTAAGTCATTGTCAAAAATAATATTCAAATCATAAAAGAAAAAAAATAACAACAGTGCCACGTAAAAATTATGAATTTGAAACAAATTAGAATAAGTATTGTAAATAAAAATGTACAGAACAATTCAGGCAGACTTAAAACTCTGTAAAACAACATACTGACACCTGTTGTGAAGACAAGCATCAAACCAAAGAAGTGCAGTTTCAGTTAAACCAATAGAATACACTAGAATACACTATTAATAAGCAAGTAATGATTGATCATATCAAAAGCCTTTAAACAATAGATGAAAACTGTATCTCTGTGGCTTGGACTTTGTCAAAATTTGAAAACACATTATTTGTGAATCTTAAAACAGCAGTTGTAGTAGAAAAGCTTGGTCTGAAAAAGAAAGAAATGGAGATTGTATATTATCTCTATGATATTTGATTAAAAATAAGTTTAAAAAATATTTGCTGAACAAAAAATTGGATAATACTTATTCACAGCAATATTCAGAGGTCTTTAGAAGCAAAATGATCCATCTGTGCAACAAACTGAGCATTGCTCACATTACACAACAAATGATTATATGTATAATGAGTTCGGCATCAGTTCCAGCATGCTACATGCTTGCTTTAAACAGATGGGGACCAAACTCCAGATCTGTACACCTGCGTTCACAATCCCATCCCATCATGTGTTTCGGGAGCAAGACCTCCATAATAATGGTGTCAGGTTTCCAGAATGATTGTCTTTGACCCCTGGCCTGTGTTTTGCTCTAGGAGCCGGATGAGAGAACATGGTGTAATTTATCCTCATCATTTATTAATTCCATATCCATTAATTTGCCATACCAGATCCATGATCCTGATCCACGATCCGCCTCCATATCGGCATCCTGCTTCTGCGAGTCTCAAATCATCACGATGCATTAAAGAATTATAACAGCAAGTGCAAATGGGTCTGCTTGTCATCAGACGCTCTTAAAGAGCACCATATTATCACAGCAAATATGACTCAAGTACAGTATTCACATGCATTAAAGTGGAGAAAGGTTTAATATGATATCTGATTACATGCTGCTGCTACTGACATCACGCCTAATTAGTCAGCTGTAGGTAAATGTACATTCATTCCTACACTTTAGTCAAGCTAATACTATAAGGCACAGATGGAAGCATAGAAGATATCAATCTTCATCCCTGAGATAAGCCTTAAACAACCTGCCAGATGCTTCTAAAGCACATTTGCCAAAAATCTAAATATGCAAATTATTCAAAGCTACTCTAACATATTCTGATATGCAGATATGGTGATATCTATATCTATATCTATCTATCTATATACATATATATATATATATAGTTTTTCAAGATTTTTTGATGAATAGAAAAATATATATTCACAAGCTGTGTTTGTTAACATTAGTTAATGAACTGTGAACTAACATGAACTAACAATGATATGAATATGAATAAGAATATGTATTCTTCATTGATGTTCATGTCAGTTAATACATAAATAATGTTAGCAAATGACACCTTATTGTAAAATGCAAAAAAAAAAAAAATAAATAATAAAAAATGTTTTCTAATTATCAGACAATTCTGAAAAAAAAAATCACTGGTTTTAAAAAAGGACAAAATGTAATACAAAAAAATAAATAAATTAAGTAGCGAATGTATAATTGCTTAGTATTGATTCAAAAATCAGCATATTAGAATGATTTTTGAATTATTATGTGACACTGAAGAAAGTAATGCTGCCAAAAATCTTTGCATTAGAAGAATAAATTATACTGACATAATATGCCATTTTCTCAAAGTGTAAAACAAGTCACTGGTATCCCCAGAATGCTTTGCACAAAGTACCCTATTTTCATGCCTGTTTCTTTAAATGCTAATGAGCTGCTGCTCCACGCCCCCTTTTCCACAACAGTTGGAATGTTTTGCTCAGAATTTCACCATGGCATTAGAACTGGTAACTATTGTCGCTTGTGAAATCAAATTGATGGTGCAGCAGGTGGAAATTTACAGATTAAGGGGCCGTAATATTATAATGAGATCCCTTTGCAATGTTTTTTTTTTTCTGAGACTTGCAGAAAGTTAGTGGGTTACTCTTTTTCGCGCTACTTGGTTGGTAGATGCACATGGGACCTAACTATAGCACTTAAAATCTGGAAAAGTCAGATGATCATATGTCACCTTTAAAGTATAGTAAAATAGATATTTAGAAACAAATATTTTTTTGATTTTGCTGCATTTTTGATTATGCAGCCTTGATGAGCATAAGAGACTTAATTACTGTCCCCAAATGTTTAATATGTATTCCAGTCTTTCTAGATCTAAACTTAAGAGTCAAAAAACTGAGACCTGAAGCAGTGACGAATTCTAAAGGGCATATGGGACAGCAGAAAAAGATTACATTTTAACACACACAGGTTGACACATTGTAGTTTTGTCGGATCATAAGTGCTCCATATATAATTCAAAACCTTTTCTCATTGTCACATTCAGGAGGGGCTGGCAATACATCTCAAATATGCTTTTAATATATCATTAGTGGGCTGAAAATGAAGAACATCTTGTCTCGTTCATCGCTAAATCACATACAGCCGATGACATTAATGGATACGTTTAGTAAGTTTTGAATGAATTGTTCCTGCATGACCTTCACAAAGAAGTTAGGTTCATGGGACACATACTTTATAACAACTTTCAGGATTATTGAGTGTTGACGGCGTTGCTGGTGAAGTGGATTTCTGGGACATGAAGTGGGCATGTCACCCATGAATCCATCTGGACATTAAGTGAGAATCAACAGCTCCATATGCTAAAACAAGGCCAGTGGAACAAGCTCTTACAAACTGACCCCAACAAGAATCTGTTTCATATGTATATCATTTTACCGTAAGATGCATCTCTTACACTGAAACATCTTGTGTAATAAACACGCATTATATTGTAGTAATGCAAGTTTGTGCAAGTGTAACTGAATACACTCATTGTATAAATATATAAATGTACAGTTGACGAGTCATACCACAGGATATTGGTCAAATTAATTGTATGATTTCCTTTTATTTATTTGTTTATTGTCTGATTCCTAAAACATTAATGCCAATGTTTCTTTTTGAGAATTTCAGTCTTCAAACTTTTTAATCACCCAATTTTATTTTTCCTTTTCCTAAAATACTATTATTATATAATTATTTTATTTATTTTTAAAAATTTCTTAAATAGTTTTTTTGGGCATTTTTTTGCATCCTATTTTAGAATAGGATGTGTGTTCTTATCAGTCCTATATTTTATTCATTCATTCGTTTTATATTTGTAATAGTTTTTGAATATATCATGATTAAAAAGTAATTGAACCATAATTATTAACCTTCATAATCTTAACATTCATATATCCTAGGCAGGTACTTTCTCATCATAAGAATAAAACTAGCTCTGTGCAAAGATCCGTCTGCGTATCATAAAAGCAATAATCTCAATTTTCTTCACTGTCTTAAGCACTATCGATATATGGCCTAATTTAACAAAGAGAAACCCCTGCGGACTTCATTAGTACCACTAAACTCACAAAGTATTGGCCGTTAAAAGAAAGTGCTAAAAGTTGCATTCTGATCCACTATTTTTAGCTACAAGTGTGTGCAAGTAAGGCATTATTCTATTTTTCTTCACTCGATCCTGTATTACTCTGCCGGGAAGGGCTCGACAGACTTGTGGCAAGTTAGACAAGAAGGGAGAAGGAAAGGTGAGGCTGCACTACAGCAATTATATTCCCGTCACCGCTAATGATGACAGGCAGCCCGACCTGAGAGTCAGCCATCAATCACTGCGTGGGCATCCGACTCTGGAGGCAGTGGCCTACCAATTCTTGCCCATCGAACTGGTTCCAGCAAAGCGGAGAAAAGAAAAAAAAACACAGGCAGATATCAAGACCTGCACTTCAATTAGAGCCTCTATGAGACAGACATAATGGCACAATGTGATCCCAATTACTCCAAACCCACAAGACCTAGAGGAAACTCTCAGAAGAACACACCTCTGAACTCCGAGATGAGATGAAGTGAGCTGCGTAAAGATTTTTTTTTATTGACGGCCACAATTATGTGAAAACACAGAAGAGATTCGGCCAACATATACTCAAAGGGCAGCATGTCACGCATCTTCACACAATATAGACCATTTGTATTGGCATACTCTCAGATTTGGAACATCATTCTTCAAAATGATTCATAAACTCGTGAAATAAGAGAGGAAGTTCCAGATGAACTTTCCTTTAAACTCAAGGATGATATGAAGTGAACTGCGTAAAGAGATTTTTATTTTTTGACGGCTGCAATTGAACTGGATCAGTTTTATGATCACTGAATATAAAAGATTCAGCCAACATATTGTCAAAGGGCAGCATGTCATGCACATATATGCTGCAGCCAAGTAGGAAACTATGCATTCATAGGTATATTCTCAAATTTTGAAAAAACATTAAAATGCAACTTCTAAAATAGGATCCCAATTACTTGAAAACACAAGGCTTGGAGGAAGCTCTCACATGTGTGGGTCTGAACTCAGCTTTAAACTCAGAGAGGAGATGAACTGAGCAGCATAAAGAGTTTAAAACTATTAGATGGCTGCATTTGAAACACAATATTGTTTAATACAGCATGTGAACATACATTTCAATATATTTTCAAATCTTAAACGTACAAAATGTGCTTAAAGAACACAAAAATAGACCATTTATAGACTTGACTAGTGGGAAATTATATAAATTTGAAGGTATTTTCTAAAATTTTTCACATCAACATAAAAGCACAAATTCTTTCAGGAACTATTTTTTTTTTTTTAAACAAACAGCTCCATACAGATCAAACTCATAAAATAAGCTCCCATTTTCTTAAAGCGCAAGGCCTAGAGAGGAAACTCTCAGATGAACTCACCTTTGAACTCAGAGATGAGATGAAGTGGGCTGCGTAAAGAGATTTTTTATTATTATTTGACGCCCAACACAATCTTCTTTACTGTGTGAAAACACAGTCGAATATAAGAGAGTCAGCCAACATATTCTCAAAGGCCAGCACATCATGCATCTTCATACAAAATGTCAGAATAAAATACAAAATGGACCGAAAAGATATAAAAAAATAGACCATTTGTAGACTGACTACGATGCAGCCAAGTGGTAAACTATATGCATTTGAAGGTATTTTCCTCATATAGACATTAAAACGCAAACTCTTTCAGGAACTATTTTTACAAACTGTACCTTTCAGATCAAAATCATAAAATAAGAGATTCACAGTTACAGGTAAAAGTCTGAATTGTAGTCTCTGAGAAGGGAATCTCGCTACACAGTAGTTTCATGCTTCCACAAGCCAGTCTTAATATTTTCCATGTTCAGGGGCGACAAATTCTGTAGCCTCTCTGAGTCTTTGGCAGGTCCATTTTGGCAAGCTAGGTTCAACCCGTAAGACTTGGGCTGCACCTCCAGTTCAACAGCGAGGGGCTGTTTTGGACAGTCTCTAGTCTGGCTGGTGGCGTCTGTCCCCGATCCGTCCCCTCTTCCTACTACGCCTCCATTACTGATGCCATTCCCCACGCTGTTGCTGAGCCCGTGCCCAAAACTGTTACCCGGGCGGACGCCTCCACCTTTGGCGAGGTGCCGTGAGCGGCGAGGCAAACTGGCACTGGCATCACTGCTGTCCTGTTGAAGCTGGCTCTGCTGGCGCTCCCGGTAAGCCAAATACGCCGCCCGTCGGCTGTTACGAGCCTGCAGGCTCTCGTGATGATGGTGACGCTTGTGCGAGACGCTTTGCACGCTGCCCTCCACACTGGTGGGAACGTCGTACGAATACTCGCGCAAAACCGTGAGTCTACTGGCCCGATGCGCTCTCGTACGGTTCTTGTGGTGTCGCACAGAATGCCCGTTGATGTTAGCGTTGCCCGTTCCCGGAAGATTATTGTTGTTGACCGAACTGGGCCTATATTGGACCTCGACTGGCGCGACATGCATCTTAATCTCAATGTCAACCGAATGTTCGGTCAAGCTGTTGTCCAATAACGCTGTCCCATTGGCCGTCGAAGGGGCTGCTTTGCATTGGGCCGCTTCCACTTGCAGATTGGTCAGTTTACAGCCTTGGGTGGAGTTACGGACGCTAGGCGCACTCTTATTGGTGCACGAGGATTCGGCGCTGCTGGCTGGGCACTTCGCAGCTTCGCCGTTCCCCCTCGCAGTCAAGACGGAGCCTCCGGATCCTACAACAGGCAGAAGCAGGGAATCGATTTGTGCCGCATAGTTGCGGCGAACCAAGCAGCAAGCTCGTGACCAATGGCGGCGCATGTCCTGGCGGTTCACGCAGTGGTGCGCCACAAGAAATGCCCCGAGAGCCAAAGCGGTGGCACCGAAGAGGCAGGCAAACACTAAATCCGCCGGATGCTCCTGGGACACCGCAAGAGCCCCAAACACCCACAGAGCAACATAAAGTGCGAGGGACCCAGCCACGCCCATGAGCTGGGCCACAAACGTATGTTCATTCTCCAGAGCTGACAGCGGCTGAACGGCGGACGAGGACTCCAGGTGGGCCGGTGTGATTTCGGTCGCTTCGGCTACAGAAAGGTGCTGCTGCTCCTCAGACTGCTCCTTGAGCTCAAAGCGGCGCTCAGGGTGCCGCCGGAGCTGAACGAGAATACTGAGGAAGTACATGCAGTCCACGAAAACGATGAAGGCTGTCGGTCCGTAAAACGCACCGAGACTGGGCTCCCATGCCATCCAGCAGCTGTGGAGAGACAACAAGTGCTTTTTAAAGTCTACAGTAATTAAACGTTACTAAATGCACATTATTGTTCATAAGTAGGCCAATAATCTGTGTTTGTGTTCCAACAAATTTACTGACTTCATAGTTATAATAACAGAATTGGACCTTCAAGTGAAAACAGACAGATTTCTCTCTGATGACCCTTCTTACAAGCTCGAACATAGAATAACATTCAAAAAACTAAAATGCCTTCAAATAATGCATTCAATACATGTATTCAGATAATGCTATTTGATTACAACACAAATTGTAATGGTTGATTATTTCCTATAATATAACATTCATTATAGTCACACTTTATTTTAATCTGACAATACTTCAACAACAGTACTTAGTACTTCATAGTACTTCACTTTAACAATAGTAAAATTAATTATCAACGTGATTACTATAAGTTTAGAGTTGTTTTTATTACTATGTGCTTTTAATTCGGAATTATTTATGGTAATAAATAAATAAATAAAATATATATATATATATATATATATACTGTATATATTATATATATTATAAAATATTTAT
>JAUCNO010001758.1:3624369-3641777 GCA_032353835.1 Enteromius viviparus | reverse complement strand
TTTCCCAGTATGCATCTCTCCCCCACAGCTGTTGCTAGTTTGGTTCAATCATTCAATCAGTTCCACCTGTATCTATATGCTTGTAATGCTTTCAGTTTTAGTTAACGGTAAAAACATGTTGGGAATAGACATAACACAGATATATTTAAAACCTTGTTCTCAACCTTGAAACTGCAAAGGCAATTCCTGACCTTGTTCGTGTTGTTTTGGTTTGGCTGGCTGCTCTGTGTTCCTCTCCTTCACTCTCTGCTCCAGTTTATGACTGATCTCTTTCAGAATCCTCCGATGCGCTGAATCCTCTTCCTGTCTCTTCTGACGATCAGTGATAACCTGAGTCATTGTGCTCTTAAACGCCCCTTTAGAGAGACCACTGACTCCCTGAATAAAGCGGGAGATGTTGAAGTTATACAGTGTAATGGCTTCTTAACTGCAGCCCAACTTTATAATCTATAAAATATATTTTTGTCATAATTTATTTTGTAATGCAGTTGACACTCACTACCTTGATTCCTAAGCTCTGCAGTCGATCTTCAAGGTTCTGCTGAGCTGCCAGACGCATGTCTCTCCTTAATCCTGGGTTCTTCAACAGATCCTGCACTTCCTGCTGCCACGACCGGCTCTCTGTGGGACCTTCAGAGATGCTAGAGGAATCTGAAAATATATGACAAACGGTCATGGTAAGAGCTGGGTGACACGTGCTCTGGAATCATTTTTCTGCCATTTAACAATTGCATTGGCAGATGCGAAGACTTTAAAACATTTTAACTTAATAACGTGTATTGGAATTGGACCCCTATAGCATAAAAACATGCACATTAGTGCTCTATAATGCACCTACAGAGAAAAAGTTAAACAAACAGACAAAAAAAACCCTGTCATGCTCACTAAGGCTGCATTTATTTGATCAAAAATATAGTAAAAAGTGAAATTTACAATCACAGTTAAAAAAACATACGTGTATATAAATATAAATGTAATTTATTTACTCTAGTCTTCAGTGTCACACATCTTAAATGCTGATTTGCTACTCAAGAATAACTTCTTATCAATGTTCAAACCTGTGACACATTTTGGAAAGATCAGCCTTTATTTGAAGCAAATATCTTTGTCTTTGCTTTACATTTAATGTGAAAATATTATTTAAAAAATCTTACTAACCCAAAACCTTTCAATGTTGTTCTATATAAAAGCATAATTATAATATTTAAATAATAAACAATGGTCTCCTAACTTAATTCATACCTTAATATTAGGTGTAAACAGGGCTTGCAATTGGCTAACAATTTTTTTTTTAGATAATGATAGAATTACAATGACAGAAAGATTTAGTCAGACCTTGCAAAATGGAAAAAAAAGTAATAAAAAATATAAATTATAATTAAAAAAGCCTCTGTAACTGTACAATGACTTTTACATTTTAAAAGGCATTGTTTATGGGTTTACAATGCAGAACACAAGCACTTAAAAATATGCTCATTCACTGTATCTTCACAAAGTTTTCTTTCTCTTGCTCTTAGCTCTCCAATGACTACATGCATGCTATAGCATCTGTGTTTACAGAAGCTCATGCCTTTAGTTTCACTTTAACACATGCTCAGACCGAGCACACAGACCTGAGCCACGGATCCATGCAGACGGAGGCGAGCATGCCACAGACCACTACACTCAATCACTACTGCTTTACCTTTCTCCTCCTCAGACAGCTCCACTATAGGATCCAGTTTATGGACTGAGCTGGACTGCTCTAATAGGACAGTGCAAAGAGGTCAGAGAAGAGTGCAGGGGTTATGGATGGAAATATTCAAATCTAACCCTCTTATTTTGCACTGATGTGACCCATACTGGCCAATTAAAGACTTCAATACATCACGTGTCTGTTAGTTACCTGCCATCTCTATGCTAGTGTACACCAAACAGGCATAAACTACAGTTCAGACATTTGGGGTCAGAAAGTAAAAAAAGAATACATTTGTCCAGCATTATAAAGATCAAATGACATCTATAAGATTTCAAAATCAAGCAAATGCTGTGCTTTCTATTCATCAAAGAACCCTGAAAAGTATCATGGTTTACACAAAATTATCATTCTTAAACGCCAAATCAGCATATTATGATTATATTTCTGATATAGGCTACAGTGAAGACTTCAGAGATGAGAGCTTTGGCATCAGGAGTAAATAACTTTTTAAAATATATAGAAAAATAAAATAGAACATTTTAATTAGTCATATTATTATTTTTATTGTGTTTTAAATCAAATTAATGCAGCTTATATGAGGAGACTTCTGTCGAAAACATTGACAACTTGCTGACCTCAAACTTTTGAACAATAGTCCAGCGTTATGTCATAATAATATATTTACTGTTTAAAATACAGCATGATTTTGGATAATGAGATTTTGCTTTGCAGCATTATGCAATGTAGAAAGAAAAGTTTGACATTCTTCTGATCTTTCTTTTTGGTAAAGAAGCAACATGTAGATCCCTGATATTAAATCATGCAAAAGCTTTGACAGTTGCAGCAGATTATGAATTTTCTGAAGATTTATTGCGTTTTCATGCCTAATTAGATCTGCGTAATGTTCAGGGATCAATATTATTTTGACATTATCTAACAACAGCGACTTACCACTGAGCACCACTTTAGCTTTAGTCTCTGGAGCTGGGGCAGCAACCACTAAAACAAAAAAAACATATATTTTAAAAACTTTTTTTTTTACTCGTCTCTCAAATCCTAAAAAATCGAATGTCTACATACCTTCACGCTGTACTGTTATTGCTGGTGGCTTTGAGGAGATCTGTTTCATCTGTCATATAAACAAAACAGCATGTTATTTCTTAAAACAAAAAAACCCAGTCAGCAACACATTATCTCAGCTGTCACTTCAAACCTGTGTTTTACTGAAAGAACAACCTGCATAATGACGAGCCGAAAACACAATCCGTGTGATAATATTTACACAGACGTCCGGATATGTTCCCACCAGTACACTCCTTCAGCTTGAACCTAAAGAGTATGCTGTTGGCCGCTGCGCTAATACAGGAAATCCTGAACAATCGTGCCTCTTCCTGTGCTGGGATACAGTACTGACCTGTTTGTTTTGGGAGGTAATAATCTGCTGCTGCTCTTGCAGCCTGTGGCTCAGCTCCTGCACCTGTCGTCGTGATTCCTCTCGACCTTCTGACACGGCCGAGCGCAGGTTGAACAGCTCCTCCTGAAGCTGATGGAACAGATATATAAAGGACATGTGTATACACAAGCTATTTCTGTATTGAAACAGCTACACGATGCCAGTGAGACCTACCAGGCTTTTTTCACTGTTATGTTCCTCTTTTATTTTTTGCATTTTCCCTGCCCACTTCACCTCCTGAGTAAAGAAAAATGTTTACAGCAAGGTGTAGCGTACTGGACTGTCCCAAATCATCTAAATGTTGTATCTCTTACTTGTTTGTGGAGTTTTTGCTGAAGTTTAACAACTTCCTGCCAGTGTTCGTTGCTGGCGGGTGTACTGGGCTGTGTCTGTACTGGCTGCACAATTTCATGTATATTTTTCTGCTGTAATTTTAGCAGGTCCTGAGGAGAGGAAAGCACCTTAAGTACCATTTCAGTATAATCACATAACAATATCAATACTTCTATACATTCTTACCTTTCTGATCAATGTATTTTATTCTTTACCATGTTAATTTAAATCCAACAAAGTTTGGAAATCCAACAAATGCTATAATATTACAGTATGTTATTTTATAACACAATATGGTTGAGTAAATTAAATAAAAACACACATTTTCTAGGTTTCTGTTCCTTTGGTGCATTGAATCCATGTCCCGCTGACAGGCTTGCTTCACTTCATCTATTTTGCTGTTCATCCGCATTTTCTCTTCTTCTTTCCATATTTCCAGTTGTCTTTTAAACTCTTCCTGCCTTTGAATTAGTTCTTTCTCCTGGAACAAATCAAGCATGACATACTTATTTTAAATAACAAATCATTCTATTAAAAACACTGTGTCTCGTTTGTCTCCTCTAACCTGTTTAGCGGTGTAGTCTTTCTGCTGTGTCTCCATTTGGGACGTGACCAGGGTCAACTGCTCTTGTAGTTTGTTGATTTCCTCTTGTAACTTCACGGTCTGAATTTTCTTCTGATTATCAGTCATCACTTCTGGAAAATATGAGGTGCTTACAAATAAATGTAGCTGTACTTGGAGACAATACAATATTAATTAAATATCAAAGGATGCCTAAGTGTACTTAAAGAGATACCAAGTGGACTTTGTAATAACACAAATAAATTTAAAAGATTTTATTTTATTTATTTATGATTTAACATTATTTCAGCAACAATGGCTATATTCAAGAGGAAACATTTCAATATCACAATTCAGTCATATATATTATTTAAAAAAACAACCATATAACATTTCTTATTATATTACAATTATTTTTGAAAATGTCCATTACTTTATTTTCTGCATAAAAAAAGATGCGTTGTATTATTTAAAATGAATTTTCAATTAAAATGTTTTATACTCCAAATATTTTACAAATAATTTTTTCAATCTAAGCCACTGCTTTTAAAGATATCGATCAATCACTGAGTGCTCTGGAAAAATAAAACATTGAACGAATTGTTTGGGAATCATTGAACAAATAAGGTAAAAATAAATGCATATTTTAAGAAAATCAAATGAAAGTGTTTTTGACCGTGAATGCATGTCAACCTGTTGTTTGGGACTCCCAAAACCAAATTATGAATATTTCAAAACCCATAATTTAACACTTTAAATTTTCAAAAATCATGTTTTTTCCTATGTTATCATGTTTTTTTATTGTGTTAGTTAGCAGCATTATTTTTTTACCAAACTGCAGTTTGATTGAGATTAATTGGAACACACAACTCACTCAGTTTGATGTGTTGATTGACATACTGAAGCACATGTGAAGTAACTGTTGTTTATTCTTATTAGTATATTATTGCCGGGGTATGTTATATGCTAAACGTGTAGTTCTGTTTTTACAAGGGCAAGCAAAATACAACAGTTTGAACTCACTGATGTCAAACTCTGTTGGGTGCCTGCGCTGCATGTGACTTTGCAGGAAAGAGGCATTCATGAAGGCTTTCTCACAGTGTTGGCACTGAAACAAACAAAATCCAAAGATAAGTACAGATAACTTACTCTTTAAGGGTTACTCCATCTCAAAATGAAAGCTTGTCATTAATCACTTACCCCCATGTCGTTCCAAACCCATAGTGATTAATGATAAACGTTCATTTTGGGGTGGAGTAACCCTCTTTCAACCCTTATTTTGCATCCCATTGGAAAAACAAAGGCATCTAGGTTGGGAAAACATGGTAAAGGTGAGTAAATGATGACAGAATCTTTCTTTTTGGGTGATCTAAAAAGCAACTGTGCCCAGGAGAAACACTGCTGAAGGTCAAAGTGAACACGAGCCCCGCTCAGGTGATGAGCAGGTGTCGGTGAAGCTCAACACAGCTGTCACTCACACTCCACTCAGCAATAATACCAAGAGACAATGTGGGCACGTTGCCATGGAAACACCGGGTGGTGCAGGGTTGATGTTACATCTTTTCCCTGCTCTACCTCTCGCTCCAATTCACGGATATGTGGAAAATCCTCGACGCTGCACATCATACACCGCATTTAGCAGCCAAAGCGCCCGTCTGGTACTCTCATGCAAATTTAACCACACTGCCACTGATACCCATCACAAACACACTGTCTGCATTTGCCTTTTTTTTTTTGCAACAAGACAGGGAAGACTGTCTCCGTTAAACTCCCACTGTGTGACATAATTGCATTGCTGCACTAACATAACTTCCCAAATCAACTGTGAAATGCAATTATGTGTTTAGGATCCATTGGTGTCAATCTGCAGTCTCAGCAGGTGTTGAACAAAGGCCAAGACAGTGTATTACAGACCTAGAGGATCCTCTATAACACTGTAAAGAAATATCTGGATCCAATTTCAATTTCAGTCAAAGGAAAATATATTTTAAAGAGAAAAATAATTATCCTCCTGCAATGACATTCTACTTTTTTTGTAGGGAAAAAATCTCTCTCTCTCTCTCTCTCTCTCTCTCTCTCTCTATATATATATATATATACGTATATGGGTGTATGATGTATCAGTGTGTCCAATGGTGTAACAGCAAAATAAAAACAACATCAACAAAAAATAAAAAAAATCTAACATTGAAGATAAACCTAATTTTTCATTTTTCAAGATAAACATTTTTCTCATGTTATTTGTATGTTAACTTTTTTTCTACGTCAACTTTTTTTCTGCACAGTCCAATTGCATATTTCCAACCCATATATTACATTTGTAAGTTTCTATTATGGTACTATTGACTGCACTGATTTGTATTTATAAAAAATAGGATCATATATATATATATATATAATAGAGGATCATAATAGCAAGTTCTTTTACACATTACATTTATATTGTACAACATTTGTTGTACTGCTTTTTCAATTTAATATATACAAGTAAACAACTGAGAATCATTACAAAAATGAAAATTATGGGCAGAAATGTTACTATAATATCACAATGCAAAACAATCATGTTGTTACTACAAATAGGCCTCAATGTATTTATGCAAAATGCAACTTATTTTTTAGTTTTTATAGGAAATTTGATCAGATCCAGCTATATTTAGGCAACCGCTTCATTGGTCACAGATAAAAACACTTGAAGTAAACAGTAAACCATGAGCAGCACTTTAATTTCGATTCTACTATCAGGCACCTGTGCTTTTCCTAGCAACCACATGAAACACCAGGCTTTGCCTTGGCAACAGCTGGCTGCAATCAGGACTGACAGTTCCACAACTGCAAATGAGCAAACAGCAGATATAACTGTGGTGCAAAGACCGAACTGTTTCTAAAAGCAATCCAGCATATGGTTTTATTTCATTGATGAGATGAGTGGGAGGAGATGATGGGCTTGATGGGGGATGGGTGCTTTGATTTGTTTCCTACACTTAAGGCTCTTTTATAAGAGGAGTACAAGTCACCGTCACCAGCTGACGCCATCTGCTCCATTCTCCAAATCCTGAATGCCATGTCCAAAAAACACAGCGTCTAGTGATTAGCTAATCCTGTCCCGGCCTGCAGTCCTGATTATGGACTTAAAAGTGTTGACATCACTTCATTTAGAATGAATACTCAATCACATACATTTACTAAAGGCACACACTGCATTCGTAATGGCAAAGTAAATAGCTTTAATGTCATCTGTATACAAAAATGCTCCTAAAATGTAACTTTTAAACAGATATTCACATCAACAACCTATAAATACTGCTATTGTATTAATTCATATTCTGAATTTTTTATCTTCGTTTAAGTTTTATTCGTTTTGTTATGTGCTTTTGTAATTTATATTTGTTTTTATATTTTATTTAAAAATATCTTTATTTAGATTTAATTGAAATTTTGTTAATTTTAGTTTTTACAGTGTCTTAATAAGAAATGCCCTTGAAAATAACAAAAACATCTGCTAAGTATTTGATTTCTGTTAGTCGTAAGGGCATTTATTATTTCCAGTTCAGTTATGCTTATCACCTAATCTAACTTTATTTCAGCTTCATCTCACTTAACAAATTATTTTTTAAATAAATAATGATTTTAAGAACACCTAACACTGATCAGAGCATAGTATGCGAATTGGGATTCAGCCTTAATGTTGTTCCGTTGCACCATCAAATGTGAGAAAAGCACATGTTACACTCACCGGGGTCAATGAACTGTGAGACAGAGGTGATATGGAGTCTAGGCTTGAGGGGGGAGGTGACAGCGACAATGAAAATGCTAATACAGACATTCACACTCCACCACGGGGCTGTACAGACCTTATGGTAATTGGCACCGATCCCCGAGCTGAACATGGCTTGCTGAGAGGCTATGATCTTCTTCCTCTGCTTCAGTTCCTCCTTCAGTGTCTTGGCCTCCAGGGTTTTTTTCTGCAGCTGGACATTGAGCTGCTCCCTCTCGCGCGCCTCTCCCTGAAGCCTCTCCTCGGCCGCCTGCAGGCTGATGCTGAGGCAGTCCTGGGAGTGCAGCAGGTACTCCACGGTGAGTTGGGCCAGCCGGAAAAGCTTAATCAGAGCCGGGTCCACAGGGCTCTGACAGCGCTGGCAGCGCTCGCCCTCCACGCTGCAGAACGTCACCTCGGTGATGTGCTCCTGTAGAGTGTGGAAGTCCAATTCGGAAGACACCCGGTCTACATCCACGGCGTTGATTCGACGCCAGTCTACATTCTCACGCCGGGCTCTGAACTTGAAGGGTGGGGGAATGGCCGTGGCTCCGGAGGACGTAAGCGGTCCGGACATGGTGGATGCGGCCGGTCTGCTCAGGCTGCCGGATGAAGGCTGACTCTGAGGAGAGCTCAAGAGAGACGGGATGCCTGCTGAAGAATGGGTTCCCGGGGGATCTGAGGGGTACGGGTAGTAAACGTTGTCATAAAATGGCTGCAGGGGGAAACAAAGAGCTAGTTAAATTCTTCACAAACACAAAAAAAGAAAAAAAAAACAGACTTGTATTCTATCAATACACCAGCTCAATTCCTAAGGTCAGGCGTAAAAAGAATCCTGATTGATTCCACCACTGCAAGCTAATCGCTCCCAGCTAACAGCAACAACACAGCAGGTCAACATGACTATGAGCGTTCATTAAACAGGTTAAATGCGAGAATAAAACGGTTAAATCGTCGATTTATATTAAATTCCACCTTATTTCGCTGAGTCGTGTTGTCGCTCGTCTCCTTACCATCTTGCTGTTTTTGTGAAGTCTTGATGAATGATCGGAGCGGCGAGCGGCACAGCAGTATCAAGGCGTCTTGTGTGTTTCTATGGAAACAAGAGCGCGTGTCCCAGTTTGCACAGCACACACTGCACGAGAGGAGGAAAAGCACGTGCACGTTAAAGGTCGTTTACGTTTAACCTGTCATTTGTTACTCAAGACAGATCGTTTTTACCGCGTATTATTTTATATTTCATTTTTTATTTACCTCGAACAGCTTTCCTCTTCTAAAGTATTAGGCTAATAATCAGATTACAGTCAAATTATTACTGCATTATCCCAAAATAATTACTTTACATATAAGGCATGCTTCTTCACGACTACGTTTGAAGACGTGAACATACGAGTTTAATGTGCAAATGCTTGCCTTACATTTTAATGTTTGCTTTAACTCATGATTTTGATTCAGCTATATAAATACTTTAAAGAAAATGAAACGCGTTTCTGCATAGTGTGAACAAACTATTATTGACTATTACAGTTTTTATGTACATTAGCAAAATAAAATGGAGTGAAACAAATACCATGCGCCATATACTTACGCTTTGGTATAAAACACTGTAACACTGTATATTTCCAATTTACAAGAGTAAAATAATTTCTTTAAATGATGAAACATTTGTTTCACAGTGCAAACAAAAAAATCTTAAAATCTTTTAGGTAAAAATTAATGTCTTGATGATTTAAAGCATTGCCTTAGTAGAAAAAAATAGATATGTACGTTATGCATTTTCTTTTTTCCCTTTGATCTTGGGAGGAAAATGTGGCCTGTATGTTCTTGAAAGATTCACTTTCATGAGATGTGACCACTTCCTTACACATACTGAACTCTTGACGTGTCTGTCTAGTCTAGAGCATTTCAACAGTCTTCTTCTCAGATTACTGGCCCTTCAAAACATCTCAAGTTGGGACAAGCTCAGTTACGAACAAAAGGGGGACCCGTGCACGAGAAAGACAGAAAGTTTGCACAGAAAGTTTGGTTAAACCAGAAGAAAAAGTCTTAATTTCAATTTAGCAGAACGAAGTGAGGGATAAATATAACATAAAGTTCGTTTTCGGCCATTTTCACGGCAAACCAAAGAGTTTTGGCGACTCACCCATCGGCCGCTGAGTAACGGGAAGGACAGATGCAATGGCTCTTACCTCTCGGCGCAGAAGTTTTAGCAAAGAATCCATGCAGAGTTAACTCAAAACCCGGCCATCCGAGAATCACTTCAGCCCTGCGCTGCGATTCAAACAAAAATATACGCGGCTGTGGTGAACCTTTAACAAAGGCAGAAACAAGCCCGACAAAATGATTCCCCCAAAAGTGTGAGATCCAGAGCGCCGTGACGTCACAGCGCATTCCTGGCGCGAGCCTCATCTCATCTCCGGGGCTCGAGGAGGGGGAAGGGCGGGCGAAGATTTGCAGGAGTCCCGCGGGGAGCATCAGCACACAGGCCCCAAAACAGAGCTGGGTCCATTATAATTACTAATTGTAAAAGTAAATAATTACAAATTACATGACAAAAATTGTAGTTTATAACATCCATGACATTACGCGTTTAATTCTGTTAAAGGCTACTTCTTTTCGATTACTTTTGACCTATCTTATTGCTGAGACCATGATTTGAATAGCATTTGTAGCATACTGATATAAAAATACAAGGAGTAAGAAAACACATTCCATTTGCTGTTATGAACAATAATGAAGTGTTTTAAATATTATATTACATAAAGGTTTCCCAAACTGGGTTTATAAAGGAGTTGCAGGGTTTTTTATTTAAAAGAAAACAATATTTAATTAACAATAAAAATGTTAAATGAAAACACATTTTAAAGTAAATAAAAATTAAACACTTGAACAATAAAATTATTTGTTTTTCTGTGTTTACCATGAATATGTGTCAAATGTCAAACTTCATTATTAAAATATCTCAGAGGTACTTTAAATAAAAATATGTTAGATGACAAATCAGATTACAAAAAAAGTGAATTTGTGCATTTTAATGTGTTTGAAAGACAAACGCCTTCCAAAGTACATGGTAAAATAACTTACTAAGAGATAGTTCAAATAAAACTGAATGTGTTTATCAGTACACAGGAAACATGATTTCTGTAAACCCAGTGGTCAAATGCTATAGACGACTGATCTTTGTGAGTGTAGGCTATTTTAGAAAGGACATTTTAAAAGAGGATACAAGATACAAGATATTTAGAAATATTCTCAGGGACTTCAACTTTGTTAATACCTGATTATCTACAAAATAATAAGAAAACTATGATAGAACTTTCCAAACCGAATGAAAATAAAATCATGGCAGGAGCATGGAACCTGACGGGACTGAAATAAAGAGCTGCAGGTTTGCTTTTGTTCAGGAAGCTTACAATTTAGAAATTATTTTACATTTTGATCATATTTGTGGGTTTTATCAAACAGAATAGAATGTTTAAAGTGAGAAATAAACAACAGCTATTTTAATATTAAATCACAGGATATAAAATGTCATCAATGTCATCATCATTACATTATTGTTATTGTTATATTAATATTATGTGTGTGGAAAAATACACAACACAACAGAAATGAGCATGCTATCAGTGAATTAACGTTTGTAAATATGTAACTCATTTATTCTATGCATTTTGACTTATATATGATATTATATATGGACCATGGTAAACGTAAGAGTATAATGTAAAATATAAAAGTACAGTATACACCCCAGCACCAATATAGTGAGTGTTTTTTAGTGAATAGCGCCATCTAGTGGTATTTATAAGAATAGAAGCACTCAAATGATCTCAGTTGTCATGTGATTGAGCTTCCTTTGATGTTCTTTTAATATTTCAATATGCTCCCCATTAGTCTGGCAGAGGCTGTTATATATAATTGTAGTATTAACAGTGGAAAGCAGAGATACTGTGATTTACACCAGGGTGCAAACAGAATAGAATACTGAAGAGAGCATGCTGCTATCTTCATCAGCAGGGAGCAAATAGCTTCTACATTTTCAATATAGCTCCAGAAACGTTTATTCTTAATAGACCTGAATCATGAAACAATGAGACTGTTTGAGATTTCAAATAGATAGCACAGAGATAGCCTTTGGTAATGTGCGTGTGTGATGATTTGGATATCTTGTGGTCTCTCACTGTATACCAAATGAAATCGCAACAAATGTTTGCCTCATAATAATAGTAAATGCTTCATTGAAATGATAGCCCAATATGATTAAAAACAAGATTTATGTAATGTGTAAACTCATTTATTTTTCAAATGTTTCCTATGTCACAAAATGGTGAATTTGTAAAAAAAATTATTAACATTAGAAACACTTAACAAATGCCTTTTCCTTTTTAAAGATGTTTTATAATCATTTCTTTGCTAATAGAGGAGCATTCTGTACATTTTTATTCCTGCAGTAACGTGACATAACAAAGAATAAAGCTTTAGTTTACAGCATGTTCATTTCTACATTGTACATTTTAAGAAATGTAAGTTCAGGAAAGAATATGATTTAACATTGATCAATAGTATATTATCCATAGTATATATCTAGATTAATATATATTGTAAAAAAACATTCTGCTGAGGCTACTAAATTGAACACTAGTATTATGTTGCGATAGCGTTTCTATATACATTGGGCTACACAGCTGTGTCTATGGGGGGCAAGCTGGGTCTGACAGACCTTAAAGACTGGCTTTCTTGTGTTCCTGTCCTCCCTCCACTCGCTCTGGTTCCTCTGCTCTCGCTGTACGAGTGTGAAGGCGGGATGAAGACTGTTGTGGGTCTGGACGAGCCCGGCAGTATGTATGTTCGTCTGGTGCGTGCTGTCATGTAGGTTGGGGGTTTTCTGAGTTGTTTATTGAACCTGAGTGGATGGCAAAAGAGTTTTCAGTGTAACTGCATATTCATTACATTTATTTGCCATATCTCCATATAGATGTATAAAGCACAATGGACCACACCTTTTTGGGAATGACTCTCTCCAAGAGAAAAAGCACATGACTGCACTGCCACATAAAAGAAGACAGGATCCTCCCCAGCCGATGAACAGAGCTGCACCGAGCTCAAACCTGAGAAACAAAGTCATTCTTTTTTTTTTAACTGAGCAATTACAATTCGACACACAGTAAGACAAACACAGAAGTCATAATTACGTACTTTAAGTCTAAAAAATATGGATCCACAAATTCTGAGCGTGTCTTTTCTCCCCACCAGGAGTACACTATCATACCACTAAACCCTGCAAAACAGACAGCAGCACATCACGTTACCTTCCTCAAGTTATGCTTTATGCAGAAATGCTTGTGAACATTTTTTGTACCTGATGTCATGTACGTTAATGCTGCAGCGAATGTCACTCTGGAGTTGGCGAGCTCAGAACCTCCGATTTTGGTACATTTCATCCCAATGAGGGCAAGAACAGCCCCCCAGAAGCCAAAGATCACGGAGACGACAGCCAGGGCCCTGCACACATGGAGGAAAACTAACAAACCAGAGAGAGATACAATTAATGATCCTGCAATAATGTCAAATCATGAAATAATGCCAGATTTTTCCTCACCAGGCAGGTCCATCATGGAGGGGAAGTATTTACAGTCAGATACTCCTGTGGTGTCTGAGGCACAGTCCATCCAGAGGTTGGAATAGTAATCACCGGCGGTGAGAACCACAGATGCACTTTCTGAGACGACCCAGTACTCGGTGGCCAGAGTGGAACAGTTCAAAACCCAGCCACACAGACAGGACACAAAGCAACCGATCTCCATGTACATTACAACCGTTCGCTGCCTCATGCTGCCTGCTTAATGAGCAGAGAAAAAAATGTGTGTGTAGAGGGAAAAAAACAAACCAAAATTATGGAGAGAGTGGAGCACCGCTCAGAGGCTTCAAGTCTACAATGAAATAAGGTACATATGTGATGTTTGTCTCCTCCTGCTTTGGTAGGAGCTTAAAACTGGTAAAACTACATGGCTTTACCTCATCAGCAGTTTTTTAAATTCTCAGAGGGTACTCCCATGCTATCCCAGATTCCAAGTCTTTCTAAGAAAATTTAATAAACCTCTAATCCAGTATAACATCACGTCTGATGTAATGATCTAAAACAAATTAAAGTGAAAATAAACCCAAAACCTATAATGAAAACCAACTTTTTCAATTTAAAATGAATGATAAATTGAAAAAAAAATAAAAAATATTTGAAAAGGAAATGAAAAGTGTAAATTCCATTACATATTTCAAATACACCTGTCATTTGTGCTACCTATGACAAACAACCAGATGAATTTAATAATAATAATAATAATATTTCAGTATTATTGGCAATATATTTTGAAATCATTATTTATTACAATGATATATTATTATTTACAATAAGAATGTTTAATTCTACTACTTTCTCTGTTTACTGCCTTGTAATACAAAATACTAATTAACAACCTTTTGACCCAGTTTGCACTGAAGGGTATATTTCTCATTGTGCTTGTCATGATCTGATTGTACAGGTTGTCTTGTTTTTGAAATATAATCTCTGACAGAACATCAGCTGGCTACCGGGTTTAAAGTCTCCTGGGAATACTGGGAGTCTATTGTAATTAAGATACTGATCGAACATACAAAGGTTCATGTGTCATGAAAAGTGTGCACTGTTTTGTATAAACAACATTCGGCTATTTTCATTGCTACCAGCATAAAATGAGAAAATAACATCTTCTACATTGCTCTTTTTCTTCTTTGCAATGAAATGGGTCGTGGTTTGGCTGGTTATTTTGGCCTAGTTAGTTAGTTCAACTGGAAAATGATGTTACTGCAGCATCTGGCTAAAAAAAGTGTGCATGTACAAGCTAAACATTTCTAATGTTTTCACATTGTACTCTATAAAGTTACAATTACATTGACTGTAGCCGGGGCTACCTCTGTCTATGACGAATCATGCAGGTATGGGGCAACTCCGCAGCCAGTCTAAATAGTCCTAATATACACTTGCAGGATGCAAGACAAGCCACAAACACGTTTTGGAAAATGGATTTAGTACGCAAACACTGCAAGACTGCAGCTTTACACTCTGACCAGCTTGTTTTCAGTGCTCAAGCTAATTAATTTAGAGTGAATCGGGTAATCTGGGATACCTAAGCTTCGGTGTGTTTACAAAATTTTGTCAGCAGGACATTTATTATAATATTAGCATGGATATCATGTGACTTCATGGGGTTGGTTCCACAGAAAGGGGCAGAGCACTTGTCAATCAAGAAGGTAAAGCAAAGACTATAGAATACCCAAGACGTGTCACTCCGTAGGAAAAACGCAATGCTTAACATGGCTGATCAATCACAGGAAGCCCCGCCTTCTGAATAAAATAGCCAATCTCTGATTTGTAAAATCAGCACATCACTGCATCTGCCATTAGAAGTTCTGGTTGCTATAGAAACAGTGAGCATTTTGAGACGTGTGCCTAGGACTGATCACGCCTGAGAAATAAGCTTTTTATATCGCTATTTGAGCAAAAGAAACAACATATATTACACAGTTGTTGTCAGATTTCATTAGTGATTTCAAATATGAAATTTAGCTTAGTGAACAGTTTTGGAAAATTTGATGTTCAGAGATAGGAGCTGCACTTGGAGGCCTGAGAGGCGTTTCAAAGATGGCCGCCGAGTGACATGGCTTGTCTTAAAGAGACTTTGGCCAAAGTCAGACTTATGATTTTTACTAGATTAATCTTAAATACATAAAATCGGTCATGAATAAGACAATTATTCCATTCTTGTGAAATTATGTTTGGGATCTATTCAAGCAAATATTTATGTATTAAAGTTTATGGGGTTTTTCCACTTGTACAAGATTTAGAGGAATTAGATTAATTTAGTACATTTGAGTAGTGTTTAGAAACATGCCTTACACAAAAAGCATTAGGCCTACCTATGAGCATTTTAGGACCAAACAATGGAAGCAATGTAGGCTATTTTAAGATACTGTACGTCAAGCTTTTCCCAGTTTAGACAGCTCTGACATTTACTTTAATCTAGGACTAGTCTTAAACCCTGTTTGGGAAACTGTCCCTGTGAGATTTAGCACTGAATTAACACTGATTTAAATCTTAACCACTTAAGGATGTTTTATTTAACAAGTTTTCCCGTATCCCTCCACCCCAACTCCACACGTTTAATCCATTTCTCTTCCCATGCTTGGGATAAGGAGAGTTCTCTGGGTTTGGCCAATATTCGTGCCTCAGAGCCATCACCTGGGACAGCACGCCAAAATATGCATAATGTTTTGCGTAATCAGATTATATGTGAGGGTGAACTCATGAATTAGTCTTCTTTATTCTGTTTGACAGAGCTTAAAAACCGCTAGATGGCGCATTTCTGCTTCAGTTTCCGAACATGGATTCTCACCATTGTTGTACTGTTGTCTCCTCTTTGTGAGCAAACACGTAAGTGTTATAAAACTTTTTCATTTAGTGCATTTTAATTTAAATGACGTGGTTCCCTTTACTAGGTTAAGTGCATTGGTGTCGTGAGATGTGGCTGTGATCTAATTCATTTCTTTCATTAATGTTCAACATTTTAATTAATAAATAGGAAAAGTAAAAATTAAACTTTAGTCTACTCTTACAGCTGTTCCCCATTCGTTTCTCTGTTGCTTTAGATATGGAATTAGAAGAGAAGCTTTAAGTCACTGGAACGTTTCAGTGTCTCAAACCAGCATTAATTTTAGTAGAAAAAGCATTACTGCATGTTATAAAAAAAGCACACACGTCAGTCGGGGTCAAACTAAGAGCAGTCATGTATCAGTCCACCCTTTATAACTACCCTGTCAAGTCAGTAATGACGATTAAGATACTGGCAGAATTTTAAATGGCCCACATATCAATTCTGACATGAATCCCTCTTAATAAGTTACGCAAGAAGCATACTGGACTGCCGCTACACTACCACAGCTTTCACTGTGGGATACCTGGATATCACAATAAAGACGGCTCACAAAAATGAGATAATGTTCATTCATACAACCAGAGATAATGGCAAACATCCCTTCCTTCAATAATCAGTTTATTAAACCCTTTATTTAGAATAAATAATAGCATTTAAGGGTTAGTTCACCCCAAAATGAGCTCTTTATATACCAATACTCTTTATAGATAGTAACACAATGAAAATGTTCCCAGATAAATAAAGAAACATAATAAACAGTCCATGTGACATCAGTGGCTCATCCAGTGTCACGTCGTCTGCATTTTCATTTTGGGGTAAACTAACCCTTTAAAACATGCAAAGACCTACTGACCTTTACTTAAAGATCAAGGTGAGGTCATGATGTCAGTGCATGAAATGCAAGCAAGAGATTGTTTCTTTCATTTGTTCTGAATCTTCTTTACATTTCACCCTGGCAGAAGTTCAGGAGTACTGCTCCTGGAGCTGCTCCAGCCAGCTAAAGTGTTCCCATTAAAACCAAACAGACATCAGTGGCCAACCGTCATTTCTCAAACGGCTCTTCCCGTTTTCCCTTCCTGGAATACTCAATTATCTGGCCCTTATTTAATAAAATACAGCTTTAAAATGATCAATCTCAATGTGAAGCCGCCCATATT
>JAUCNO010001758.1:3610331-3622760 GCA_032353835.1 Enteromius viviparus | reverse complement strand
TTCTCTTTGAAGAATTCCCTCAGGAAAGGAAAACCCCAATGTGTTTCTCACCGATAATGATTTATAGGGATTCATTCTCACCTTCCGGCAGCTCACCTTGTCTGCTTTGGCCTTTGTAATCTTCTAAAACTCCTGTAAACTCAAAATTCCCCATATAAACATTCATGAGACAAAATAATGGCTCGTAGCAGAGTTTTGACAGTCTACTTTTTATTCAGCGGCGCACAAATTTAGGCGTTTTGATACAGCTTTGACATGCTATTAGACTGAGTTTTTTAATGATACTTTAGTGGTAATGCAAACCGCAAAGGAGTTTCTGTGACATAAATAGGCTGACAGAATTTTTTATACATAACAAATACTTACTGGAGGACAGGATTATTCAGCTGGAGCGAAATCATTCTGAAAGGCATCAAACACATTTAGGAGGGATCAAATTTGCATTTGTGGACCTAAAGTGAATTTCTGAAGGAATTTGCTGTGATTCTCTGAGGAAATATGACAGTAGACTGAAATATATATTGCAAGTGACACATTACAGAGTGTATTTCTTTGACAAAGGTCGTATTTGTATAAGTGATGATAACCCAGATGAGTTACAGAATATTATTATAACTATAACTATGAATTATACAATATTTCAGAACTTTTCAATATTTTTTTGAACTGATAAACACATAGACATGGATAATCTCTCAAGCACTATGAGATTGTCATGATAACTTCTTATTTCCTCAGAAGCTAATAAGCTTCCCACAAGCCTAAAAATCTTTTGCAGGCAATCCTATAACAACCCGTCTGCTTCCGATCCAAAGGGGAGGGCAAAAATACCATCAGTGTTATTAAGATAGACTCAAGAGCAATCTTTCTGCATCAAATATAGCACAAGCATGTGTAAGGCATGTCATGTGCTGAAGACTTGATCCTCTCTGGCTTGGAGCTCATGGTGTGTGGCTTCCTGTTCAGTCCAAAGCCTTGATAATGATGCAGTGTGCAGCCGAGCCTAAAGCATGATGTGGTTGTAAAACTGCAGATACCTTACGTTGCAAAACACAAAAACATGTGTTGTTCTGAAGACCGTAATGATGATGGATAGACTAGACACAGAACTACTGCACATTGCTGGATTGGAGCAAAATTCAGTAAAGTTTCAGATCAGAAGTCACTTTTTTGCTCATCTAGACTGCATTTATTTGATCCTAAATAGAGAAAAAAGTAATATTGTGAAATATTTGTACAATTTAAAACAGTGGTTGTCTATATTAATATACATTTTAAAATAGAATTTATTTCTGTGATGCAAAGCTAAATTTTCATCAGACATTATTCCAGTTATTCCATTATTCCATTATCCCTTTATTATCACTCTTAATCAATTTAACTTCTTGCTGATAAAAAATGTGTATGTATATATATATATATATATATATATATACAACAATAAAAGCTTTACAGGGTTACACTATGATGTCATTCTTATATAAAAATCTTATATAAATGATTGTGTTTATTGTTGTTATAGACACATTTTATACTGCAGCAGTATGTGTTTTATATATTTAATATGCCCACTTTTTTTTTTTTTTTAGAAAAAACAAAAGTATTTGAAATGTATTTGTTGTCTTTGTTTGTCTTATTTCCACATGCTCACTGCAGGAAAGCATCCTAGTAACGCCACAGTTGATTATGTTCAGGCCAGGCCGCCCAGTAGGGAGGACACTGAACTCTCGCCCGACTGAGATCCGGGGCAGTGCCACCGCAGTTCAGCATGCTGGGTGAGAAAGCTTTAATGCCATGCCAAGCCCTCTAGAGGGGATGGAGCTGGCACGCAACCAGGCCAGCGGTGGCGGAAAGCTAAGTTCTGCGAAGCTGGAGGGTGGCACAGAAGGCTGAGAGAGAACAGAGCAGAGCCAGGGACAAACCCATGCGACGGGGGCTTCGTGCCAAGTTTCTACTCAGAATTAGCCTGTAGTGCTTAGGATTTAATTCAACCAAATGCTCAGATGTATATGTAGAATGTGAGTTATGAGTTATGGAAGCCTGCTTCCACCATGGAGTAAAAAATTACCTTTTATTTCATAGTTTAGACTTTCTTATGTTATAAAAAGAGATAAAAAAAATGGAAATCTAATTCATGATTTGTTTTATAAACAATTCGTAATACTAAAAAGTCTGAATTGTAAGTGTAAACTCAAAACTGAGAGGAAAGAATCCCAAACTGTGAAACAAAGTCCTTTTTTACCTTTTTACCTCCTTAATTACCCCCCTTACTCCCTGTAAAATTTTATCACAATTTTACATTTACATTCCATAGATTTTTACTGTGTTTTATGGGGAGTTCGTTTTTGGATCTGTGGATAAATGATTTTAGAAGACCCTAAAATAGGGTGGCCATACGTGCCATTTTCCCTGGACGCGTCTTGGCCAGGATTTTTATATTGCTTTGATTTGTACCTCATAAGGAACTGATGTCATACCGATCAATCTGCGCATGCAAACCAAGCCAAAAACTATATTCTGGCCAGGAAAATGGCACGTATGGTCACCTTACCCTAAAAGTCTAGTCAACACTTTAGAGTTATATTAAAGTTGAAAAATAAATAAATATATAAGCAGCCTTATACAACACAGGTTAGTTTACTGGATCTGCAGCACAGACCTGGAGTCAGCACTGCTCTTTGTCAAGCTCACACACAGCTATCAGTCATCATATTAGAGCTGTCTCTGTCAAAGCAAACCGCTTCTGAAGGAGACCTTGGTCTACGTTCAATCGAGCATGTTGTTCAAATTGTGCGAACAACATGTATCTATTGTATTTTTGATCTTTTTTATGTCCTCACTTCATCTTAACTTAATGCACAATTGTATGCATCCAAGCCTGTGAATCAAGTAAAAACCATTAATAATTCTGAATTTAACAAAATGGTTCTACTGCCAAAGATTTTAATAACGCGGTAAGTTTTCAATAGAAATCTTGAGAAATGGTTTTGCATATAAATGTAGTTTTTCTAGAAATCTTGTGAAATGGTTTCATCAGTGGTGCAGATTTATTATAGGTCATTACAGCTTTTTGTTCACTGAAACAACTAAATTTAAAGTGAGTTTAGCAAGACATTTTAAAATGACGGAGACATAAAATATAGATTTTTATAATTTTACCTGTATATTATTTTAAAGCTCCCAAAAAATGCTGCACTATGCAATGGAAATAGTTTGCATTGAATTAATTAAAGATGGCAGTATATTGTTTACATGGTCACATATGTTTTCAACACTGATAATGAGAAATGTTTCTGAAATAAAAAAACACACACAAAAATCAGCATATTAGAATGATTTCTGAAGGATCATGTGACACTAAAGACCTTGCATCACAGGGATTTATTAAAATATACTAAAACTCAAAACTTAAATTGCAATAATATTTCGCAATATTAGTTTTTACTATTAGTCCGGCTTAAAAATAGCAAAATATAATAATAATAGTGGTGCTCGATAAGACATATTACCACTGCTCACACTCAGCTTTAAAACCATTGCACTGTTTGTGTTACAAACATGAACGGCACATTAAATGAAGATTGCTGTGGAGGATTGCTTCCAGAAGGAATTAGCAGGAATTCATGCAGTCCACCTCCAAGCTCTGTAAGACATTGAATTTTTAGCAGAATCTCAGTCCCGCCCTCTCAGTGCTGTATATCTGCAATGGCGAGAGACGCTGACTCAGTGATCTTTGGTGAACCGTTCCTCATTGCACTTGGCTGACAGCACCATAAAATTCACAGCAGGGCGGAGAGCATCATGGCGCATTACCAGAGCGAGCAAACAGCCTGTGACAGAAGAACCGGCGGCAGCGCTCCATCACTCCTCCTCAGCAACAGTGTAGGATCCTTCTCAAGCTGTCAGAGAATGGGAGAGAAGCCCAGAGATCCAAAAACTGACCCACATACAGAGGAATATCTGTTGCGTTTTTGGATTCTATCAAGATCTGTAGTACCTCTTAAAGGAAAAGTTTACCCAAAAATGAATATGTCATTTACTTACTCACCATCACCCCAGCTAACAGAGAACGCTCCTATAAAGTTATAATTAAACGGTTAAGGAATCTTCTTATAACTATTTGATATACTGTTACCCTTTTTGGGTATCACTTTATAAACACTACATGCTATGAATCATTAGTTAAGCATTAGTAAATAGTCAGTTCATCCTTTATAAAGCATTGTCCCAACATTAATAGTCATTAGCAAGCAGTTTATAAATACAGCTGTAACAAGGCCTTGTTCTTGATTTATAAGCATATCTAAATGTACAAAGGAGATTTAAAGGGCCAGTTATCTTCTTAACAGAAACAATAAACAAACATAACAGAGGGATAAAGTACTATTAATTTCAAGATGCAAAAAAATATATAAAAATGTACACTTAAATTTATTTTCTATGAAACCGAAAATTTGTTTTTCATTTATCAAGTGTAGAGTTGTATGATTACATTTTTTACATCTTGAAAAAATACGTCTGTGTTCCGTATCCCTCTGTGTTGTGTTGGTTTAACTTTTCTGTTTAGAATATAAATGAGCCTTTGCATCTGCTTTATAAATGCTTTACAAGCTATAAATAGTCCTCACTTTAGATGAGCTCACAAAAACAGATGCCTGGCAACTATTAAATGCTTTATAACTACCTGAATTAATCATGAATTATGGCAGGAACATGTGTAATAAAGCATTTATTAACACACTGAGCAACTATCATCATGTGTCTAAATAATATGATTTATTAATGTAAATTTAATTAATTAGTTAATAATTCACTAAGACTTTCTAAATGGTCTTATTAAACACTGACAGCTCCTAAATAACTGGTTTGTAAATAATATAATAGTTAAAAAAATATTAAACTGATTATTAATGAAGTATAAAAAATACAGTTATTATTTATATATATATATATATATATATATATGCTCAAGAAAAAGGCATTTATAGCTGCACTTGTAAACTGTTTACTAATGCATAATAATGTTGAAACAATGGTTTATAAAGCATGAAACAAATGCTTACTAATGCTTAACTAATCATTCATAGTGTGTAGTTATTATAAAGTGTTACCGTTTTTGGAAATGCGAAGAACAAATGTTGTTAAAAAAGATTCTTAAAGGTTAGTTCACCCAAAACCTCTTTCATCAACTTCATGCCGTTCCAAACCCATCCGACCTTTGTTCATCTTCGGAACACAAATTAAAATATTTTTAATGATGAGAGCCATCTGACCCCCCATAGACAGCAATACAACTGAAATGATCCAGGTCCAGAAATGTAGTAAAAACAGTCTGTGTGACATCAGTGGATTAACTTCAGTATGCGAGAATACAAGAATACTTTTTTTTGGGAGAAAAGTCTTCATAACATCATTTAGCTAGAGAAGATGTAAAATAATGTTCAATATACATTTAATATGATTTTTGTAATTTATATAATGTAATCATTTTAGTATTTATACAGTATAATGTTATCATATTGCTTAATTGTTTGAATTTTCTTTAATTTTTATATTTTCCATTTAGTTAAATTGATTCTATTTTATTAACATTTTTAAGCAGTTTTAATTTTACTTTAATTTTAACTTTTTTAAGTTTTAGTCAATAATACCATCATTGTCCATAATGCTCAGTAAACAGTCAATTAGAAAAAAAAACTGATTTGCATTAGTAATTATGATGGTTGACTTTCCACAAACTGACCTATTTAACTACATTTTACATCTTATTTTTAGGATAAGTCTCTAGTTTAGAATGACACGTTGCTGAGTAAATATTTCAAAGAATTGTTATTTTTTTCTGAACTAGGTTTAAATGTTTTAACCCATAAAGAGGTCTGACTAAACCTATGATGAAGGATTTAATTAGAGCTTTTTGAGAACACACAACACCCCTCTCGACTACTGTAATGTCACAGAAGCAATCTAGAGAAGTGCTCTCCAAAAACCAGCAAGGTTATGAACCTCAGTATCAGCAGAGGCAGTGAAGTGTTAAGTGCTCCGCTGCTGCAGCAAGTCAGTAAACCCTCTCTGAGCAACCTCCCGTTTTCAATCACTTTCTCTGAGGCCCCCTGGGAAGCCTAATAGTCGGCATTATCAAACCGCATAATCAAACAAACAAGGGAAACATCACGATTATGTATACTGGGCCTCTGCTAACGCCCCCTTCCCTCTGTAGTCTCTTTCTTTGTGTTTCTGTGCAGGCAGAACAAGAACACTGATTACTTCTCTCAGCTGGGGGAATGCAGGACTAAAGCTCATAGCTGCTGCATTAATCAAAGTCCTGTATGGATTTCTCTCAAAACCGCAGGCCTACACGTTCTCAGGGTGCTGCTTTGGCGGAGAGCGTACTGTGAGCACAGGAGCTTTTTATGTTGTCAGTGTTGATGCTTCTTGCTTTATTATGATATCAAATCATACTCTGAGTCATGCACATCTATTCTCACAGCTACTGTGTATTATTCGCCAGAAACACACTGTATGCAAATATTATATTTTCCACCAATTTCCAAGGAAAAATCATCTATTCTTGTCTCACAAATGTATTCAGTTTTGCATGCAAATATTTATATATATGCAAATAAATATATTTTGCTTGTACAATTTTCCATTTTCATTTCTTTTCTAATCAGTTCAGTTGGTTCATTTATTTAAACTGGGTTTCTGCTGGTCTTAAAAGGGTTCACAAAATAAGGCCCGAAAAAGTCTTAATTTAGCATGCACTAGAAAAAATAAATATCTTGCATTTAGTATTTATCTCACTTTTTTTCTTGAAATTTACTTGCAAAATTAAAATATTAAGTCTTGACCCATTGGCAGATATTTGTTCTTGTTATAACCATAAACTCACTGACTTGACTTTGTTAAGTTTTTCTGAAAAAAAAAAAACTTTTTAGATTATTTTGATTCATGTAAATGCATCTTGTTTTCAAAATATTAGCAAAAGAAGGTAAGTTATTTTCATATTCTGGTGTCAAGGTTGTTATATTTATTTAGCAAAAACTAAAATAAAAACAATTGCCATTCAAAGTAAAGTAAATGCTAACATTTAAAATATAAATTTAGAATATAAATGTATTTTAGTTAGTTGCCATTGCAAAATTTCTCATTTTCATTTAGTTGAACGTGGAGTACTAAAATGAATAAAACTAATAAATGAAAATTCATTAAAAAAATTACTAAAACTGTAACTAAAATGAAAATGAAAACATAAATTATAAAAATAACTCAAAATATCAAGAAAATCTATAATTATAAAAATAATATAAAAATAAAACTGTTGTGATTAAAGGTGGTCATATGATGCTAGTAAACACACACACACACACAACACGTTACCCACCACATTTGAACAGTCAATTGCAAATACAGCTAACAAAACATACTTACAGTAGATGATTCAGAAGCATCAGATTGTCAGAGCAAAGTACGAATTGGCCAACCAGTCTTGTACTTTCCTAGGTTCATGAAACCGTTGTCCATAAAATATGTCACACAAATTTAAACATCTGGGTTGTGCTGTTCTGTTGAAAGTAATCCTAATGATTCCTAACTGCATTTACTTTCAGAGGGTCAAATAAAGTGTGTTTTCTGTGGTACAGAAACACACAGCGTCTCCCTGACATCAATACTACTGTGTTACAGCATTAAGTAAATATTTTCACATTGTGACGTACACGTGTGTTTTTTTTTTGCCCCGGTCTGGATCAGCTTTTCTCTTTTCTAGATCCTTTTATAAGAGACTTTGCAGATCTTATACATGCAGCTACATAAGACATTAAAGAAAAGTAAAACAAGAAATCACATCATGACCCCTTTAAGGGAGATATACATTTTTTTGTTTTGGAAAAAAAAAAAAGTAATGGAAATCTGTTAGAAGTTGTATTTTCAGACATTAAAATGTGGCTAATAAAATTAATTGTGTTCTCCCCATAAAATTTACATTTACAGAACATATGGACGTATTGTGTTCCCTTTAATTTATTCTTTTGAATTTCTTTACTAGGGGTTAAAAAATAACTTTTCAAAAGCCATAAATTAACTTTCATAAAAGCAGAAAAATCCTTGTTCGAGCATCCATGCTGAATCTGGTCTGCGTTTACTGTTTGAAAATACTGTATTTTGTAACATAAGCAGATAACAGTGACACTTTATGCAGCTAACCATTAATAGCCACCAGGCTGTGTTGTGTTTAAAAAAAAAAGAAAGAAGAATTGTCCCCATCTTGTTGTCAAGGCTCCTGTGGTGCTCGATGACTAATGTATGTAAATGCACTCAACAGAAAGATAAATTACCAGCTCTGTGTTCATGAGATGTTTACTGTTCCAAAGATAGCCACTTCCTTGAATCTACACAGACACTCTCTAATAATCTTAAACTTGTCAAAGCTAAATGCATCTCTAATTATCCTGGGAGAAATTATCTGCACTTGTCTATGCACAAGATGAAGAAAAGTATAATGGAATATAACTATCTGCATACCTTCCAATTGTTCAACCAACCTTATCAATGAGATTACATTTTAGCACATTGCTGGTTATTTTATTATTAGTGCGAATGATTTTGAGGTGGAACTACTAAGTTATTAGGTTATTATTGATCTGGTTTGTAAAAAATCCTATATACCTCCATTTAAATGGTTTGAGGAACAAGATGTTTCCACCCCCACAGTCTCTACACAACAAGAGCCCTGGAGATAAATACAGACAGTCAATTACAGCAAGTTCAACAAAAGCCAAATGGTTGTATTATTGTTTTGTTGTCTTATCTCTGACAGGTAAAACTTTCAAATGATTATCTAATACTTGATTCAATTATAGATTGCCTTGAAAAGCAACAATATAATGACACAGATTTAATGCCATGGGAAGACATCTGTAAGTATAGGGCTATTGTTTAGAGCTGTCCTTGGTGCTGAAATACTACCAGGTTGATGGCTAGATAAAAATAAAAATTTTATACAGACCTCTTCATTGTTGATCGTTAAAAAAACATGTTGGGAATGAATGAACGAATGCACCGATAGGCAAATCAAGGCCAAACCTACAGCAATAGTTTCTCCGCTACATAAAATGACAAAAACAATGCATACTGTATGTTATTTTAAAAACTATAGCTACTTTGATTCATGAACAGCTAGTCATTTTCACATGCAGTCACAAAGAAACAGCACATAAAACATTGAATTAAACATAATAATCTGAAGTAGAAAAAACATAATTCTCTCCAGGATAATAATATAATAATAATTATGTATTGAATTCATATTATGGTCATATTTTGTTATGACAACAGTGCTTTATAAGAGGCTGCTTCTTGCATTATTGATATAAAGTATGAGTTTCCAAGTTGCCATTTGCACATATCTTGATCTCTTCACTTTTAGATACTTTTAGAATAGTTACTGCTTTATGCCTAAATGTTGTTTGTAATACTGATTAGTGTTTATTTTTTACTTTGTCATCAGCCTTTGCCTTTATTTATTAGGTCAGTGGAGAAGCAATAGAAGAGTACAGAGAGATAGAGTGAACAGAACCGGGACGTGACCCAGGCCAGCTCCACGTCAGATTCCCACAAGCCTCAACAAAAGCAGTGCACTACCCTCTGAACCACACAGCTCTGACTGAGAGGTTATTTGGGGTAAGACAGGCCAGGGAGTACTCTAATGGTTTTGCTAGAACCAATTAGAAAAGAAATGGAAATTTTACATTTCCTTGCACTTTCCATTTAAAATCCAAAATGCCATAAAACCTGAGATTATATATGGAAAGCAAAATTGAAGAACTTACAAATGCTGGAAAGTAGAACATTAAAACCCCTCTACTAACCAAACTTTTTTTTTCAGGCAATGCTGGTAAAGTAGGACACATTGAAAACTCTTTTTCCAGGGCTCTTTAACCAGGGCTTGTAGTTACTACAGTTCAAGGATTTTTGGTAAACATATGCTTACATTAAGGTAAAAAAATATACTTAAGTGAACTTTTCCATATATATTCTATTGTAGCTTTTCTGATTTAAAGACCATGTCAAATCAATTTTAAAAATTGTTTCAGGCTTGAAAATTGGTCAGGGGTGAAAAAGGTGAGAAGAGTGCTTGAGGTGTAATGAGGTGGGGGGGCTCCCACAGAATAAATATTATGGCCTCATTAGTGGACATGCTGTAACTTAACTTGTTTATTCTTACATGATAAACAAAATTGACAGCCAAGGGTTTTTTTGGGGGGGCAAAGAAATCAATGTGATGTTGAAAACAAATTTCAGGAGGAACGCTAACACATGATCAGCCACGACTGGCGCCGCATTATTCAATCATTCTAGTTCCATAACATCCAATCAATCAATAAGCTTCCTCCTTAAATAAGCCCACTTCATTCCCTTCCTTATCTCATAACGCATCCCTCCTCCACTCCTTCTCTGCCTCATTCAGCACCTTTCTATACGGGGGCACGCAGAGTTCGAGCCGGATGCCGAGCTCAGCTCTCGCTAGGGTTCAAACTACTAGGGCTCAGAGTCCGCTGATCTCCCAGCTCTCTCCCGGACAGCATGCCAAACATGCTTATTATTATTATCATAAAGAAGCGCGAACTTGTGAAATAATAAGTATTTTCTATCATTTTCGCAAAAAAGATACCATCAACTACAAATGCTATTTGCTATTGCAGACAGTGCATGCCGGAAAAATACATTCCTTCTGCCAATTTTACAGTAACGTTAGCCAAATAAGTTGAATGAAATAATAAGCCAAGCACAGGTTCTGAAAAAATACATTTGTCTAAAAACATATGTACATCCCTTAAAATAAAAGGACACCTCTTGCCCTTTTACTAAGACCTTGCCCTCCGCCACGACCAAATCCAGCTGTATTTCATCCCAGCATCCAGCTGTTTAACCAGAGCTGCATCGTTCTGCCCTAACACACTCATGCTGCAAAAATAATGTTTGTATTAGTATTAATGATACTTTAGCATTAAATGTAACTTACTCTCTTAAGGGTACGTTCACATGAAGCGTCTAAAAACGAGTGAAAAACACAAGGCGCGTTGCTTCTTTCGTCAATTTTAAAGCGCTTGGCCGCTCGCGCTTCTGTAACATCTGCTGTTACTAGGGAACCATGAAGGCACTTTTGGTTACAAAATCATTTCTGCTTTGGATTTTAAACTGCGTGGCTCTATTGAAAATAAAGAGCTTGCGTGCACAAAATGCAATGCATGTGAACTGCCCCTAAATAATCAATAAATACCATCCAAGACTGACTTTTCCGAGACCCCCACCCCCTCAAAAAGAGTTTTTCAGCGGATCTACTTGATTCACAAAGGTAACCTGTTTTGGCTACAAAACGGCGAATGAGGGATTTTTATGCCTGATTGTTTGTAAACACAGTATAAATGTTAGAAATGCATTGCTGAAACATGTTACAAAGACTGTGCACTATATAATGGTGGATTTATTGGGCGGGTCTAAATCGGAAGCTTGGTGATGCAATGGAGCCACAGAGCCCTGCCTCTCTGGGGAAACTATCAAGCTGCTCAAGGAAGACAGCTGAGAGGCGGTAGCGATGCCATAAGTGGGCGTGGTTTCAGCACCACGAACGAACACGCCCCCAGCGTTTGAGAGCAGAGACAGCTTTTTTTTTTGTTTTTTTTTTGATACCTTATTTTGTTTACTTCGCGTTGTTTTATTCAAATTTAGCTGGGTGGTAATAACACATTTGTCTGTGGGACAACACAGAACAACACATTTAAAATTGACTTTACACAGACTTTAAAACATCTTAATCAATTTGCATGTCATCCTTTTCTTGTTCTTTAACATTAAATGACCTTTAACTTTATGTAGTAGGCCTGCATTTACAGCTTTTACCTATTTTTATCAACTGAACATTGCCACATCCTATTTGTGACATCGTTTAAGACCCTCAAAAGTCGCTTTCAAAAGGTACATATAGTAATGATATAGATATTTATTAAATGGACCAAAGTGCATACACTATTTTTTTCCTTTTTTGCATACCACTTTTAGTTGCCCATTAAGATGAACCTGGCTCTCTATTTAACAGGGCCGTGCAGAGACGTTCAGAGTGGCGGGTGCCCATTGTTCTAATTAAAGACAATTACCAGGCCGAAAGAAAGTCACTTTTTGGTTTCTTTGTTCATCCCTTCTTTAGCATTCAACAACCTATATAAACTGTATAAACACATTACTTAATCAGACATATCATGAGTGTCAAACAGTAGAGATGGGGAGTCGATTCCTCGACTCTCACTAGCCCTAGTGTCGGCATCGACTCCAGGTCAGGAATCGACTCCCAGAGTCAAGTGTTTTTTTCAAGTTTAACACTTTGTATATTTACACTAATATTAATTCAAATTACTTGCTAAATTCATCCCATGT
>JAUCNO010001758.1:3527500-3571769 GCA_032353835.1 Enteromius viviparus | reverse complement strand
AAAATATTACAGGTGTGCATCTTAACACAGAACAATGACACTGACATGTTTTAAGATATTTCAGAGCAAGATATTTTCATCTGAGACAGCTCAAATATGCAATTTAGTCTGGGACTAGCTTAAGCCTTGTCTGTGAAACTGGGGGAAATGTGTCAATGTTTACAAAGTTATAAGTTCAGTATTGAACAGCAGCACATGACAAAGCTTTGCGCTCATAATGGACAGTGGTTCAGTTTTGGCAGGTCTACTCTAAACATTACTCTTAGTTGTATTCAAACATGCAGGTCACACTGTGACTTGGGAAAAAAGACAAAAAGCAGATATATGTTAATAGTGCTAAACACAAAATGTAAAAGATTTAGATTTTTTTCCATCTGTACAAACACATTACACACTGAACCCCTTTACACAGCTCATTTATACTGAATAATGTGAAGTCACTATAGTTAAGAGAAGACCAGGGCTAGCTGTCATAGGTACTGTATCACAGTAATTAAAAGATTTTGTGTCAGACCTTTAGTTGTATAAATGCTTATGTGTTGGTTTAAAAAAACCTTGTTAAAAACAGACCCTGTTAAAAAATATACATATATATTTATTCTGTCCCACAAACTAAACAGAATTATTATTTTTTTTAAATGGTATATATTTCTTTAATTTGTACTAATTAAACTGCCTGTTTTTAATATTTTGTTATCCTTTGAATTTTTTGTAGTTTCGTTAATAATTTAAATAATATGCTGAGTAATGGAAGGTTCTCATTTTGACAACTTACCCCATGTAGTGTGATGTGAGATTTTGTGCTTTTAGATGACAGGACAGTAAAGATTGGCAGGAAAGTGTTGTGTGGAGTTGCATTGGCAAAGGTCCTTGGGTCAAGATTCAACCCCAGGTTAGCGTGGGGCACAGTTGTGGTATATATCAATGCCATAAGCATTAGTGTATAGGCACTGACAATAGTTAATTCCTAAACAGAAACAATAAAACTATTCTGATATATATTCACTGGACAACTTGCCCCAGTCTTTTCAATATAGTATAAATCAGGGGTGTCCAATCCTGCTCCTGGAGGGCCAGTGTCCTGCAGAGTTCAGCTCCAACCCTAATTAAACAGACCTGAACAGGCTATTCAAAGTTTTACTAGGCAAACTAGAAGCATCCAGGTTGAGGGAAGTAGGAGCTAAACTCTGCAGGATCAAGTTTGGATGCTCCTGGTGTACACATAAATTGTTTAAAGAGTTAAAAAAGTAACAGCTTTGCAAGAGAGCTCTTTTCCTCCAAAAAGCTAAAAAAATGACTTTTTTCTACAAGTTTAGGATGAATATCACAGCATTCTCTCTGTATGCTATACATGTACCGATATATACACAATCAGAATATGTGTTTAACTGAAAACATTACAGACCAAAATCAGGCCATGTGCAGATGTATTTATGCACATATTTCCTCAATTTCATCCTCGTCGTCTTCAACCTTGTCGTCATAAACGATTCCCTCATCGATGCTCTCCAGACGGACCCTCTGTCCATCCGGGTAGCGGGAGCTCCTCTGTGCAGGTAGATTCGATGAAACGCTGTCCATCAGAGACTCTGTACCGAACAGCAGAAGTTTGGCATCGCTCTCGATGGCTTTGGCCATACTGGATGCAAAGCTGTCAATCGCCCCATGTATCTCCGCCTTCACCAGGCACTGAAACTGATCCTCACCGGCTGGAAAGTAATGTACAGAATTGGAAATAAGAAATGAGTACAGATTTATCAAATCAGGAAGAACATTTGCAACCCATTTTATGTAATGTGAATTTGAATCTACTTATTTACAGACGTAGTTGACTATACCTTTCGACTGTTGTTCCACCTGGTCCTCGAACATCACTGAACTCCTGCGCTTGCTGACTAAAGCACTGTAGTGTGAGCTTTCTGCTCCTTCAGAACAATTATCCAGCAACATGATATCTGTACCTGCAGAGTGACCGTTACAAACACTTTAGGTAATAGTGACTAGTTGTTTTTTTTACGATACATTCAAATATACTTGTATATACACCACCATTTAAGGTTTGGGGTCAGTAAGCAACATAATATACTGTAGATATTAATATAAAATGTTGAGTAGCAGATCAGCTTATTACAATGAATTTTGAAGAACCACACGAGACTGGAAACTGGAGTAATGGCTGCTGAAAATATGTTTAGTTTTGTTTCACAGGAGTAAAATACAAATTGGAATCAAATATATGCAGCTCTAGTTAGCATAAGTGACCTACGTTAAAAAAATAATCAACCTCAAACTTTACAGTTTTGTCCACACACACCTGAATCTTGGGAAAAACTGAAGCCAGTGTCTCCTGTGCTGCTGCCTGGACCTAAAAGCTGGCCTCCACCAGCCAACATGGCCGTCAGGTGCGGAGACATACCAAGATCTGCAACACAAATGTGGATTTAAAGTCTGCATGAAATCAAAATCTAATCCATTAACTTTGTCGGAGCACATTACTAGTTTCGATGCAAACAATTCCTCCGTGCTAGTTTTTTCTAAATATTCTAAATTCTATATATATATTTTTTTTTATTTGCAAAAATCTAAATTCTTTCACAGAAATTAAACGATTGCATTTTAACTGAATTATAATAAAATTATTTTAATGAATTAGTGATCCATTGATCAAGAGAAACACTTGTGCTGGGCCTCTCTCTACAAATAAAGCTGTAAACTTAGTTACTTCAAAAACTGTGATTTTACCCCATTATTTGCCAAGTCATATCATGTAGTGATCCAGTATCTGAGCTGTTTTAGTAAAGGCAGCGATGGCAAAAGGTTTCTATGCTCCTTAATATTTCTGTATGTGCAGCATGATCTACAACCTCTCTCTGTGTGTGGGTGAGCTACCTGTGCATTAACGGGTTACACATTTATCATTTGTAATCATTTACCCCCAGGTCGTTCCAAACTTGTAAAAGCTTTGTTCATCCTCAGAACATAATTATAGATATTTTAGATGAAAACCGGGAGGCTTGTGAATGTCCCATTTACTGCCAGGTAATGAACACTGTAGAAAAGTATGAAATACATAGTCAAAATAATCCATTTGCCATTAGTGGTTCAATCTGAATTTTATGAAGCAACGAGAACACTTTATGACTTTATTCAGTCAATCCCAGTGGCATGACTGACACAGAACCACGTATGCAATGTCTCCTTGTTATTATTTCAAAATCTTAAATTTTGTTCCAAGGATGAACAAAGCTTTTAAAAGTTTGGAAAGACATGGCGGTAAATGATTAATGGAAAAAATCTCATTTTGGGGTGGAGTAACCCCAATCAGAACCAACGGGCCATCTCCAAGATACTTAAGAGACCAAGAGGATGTCATAAGTATTTATCAATTAACTTCTATTAAATAGAACTATATTAAATAAACATTTAATTAACATTAGTGTGACCTTTCTTGGCGTTTAATGCAGCTTTTGCCCTAGATGCAGTTGCGCATAGTTTTACCACAATATTTATGTATACACATATACCTTTCCACACACACAAATAACAAATGTGCATGTGAAAACTTCATATTTAAACAACTGTTATAAAACATTTCACCTGTGATTCGGTTGGAAATGCTAAAGAGGCGGGACTTCCTGTGGCGACTAATGAATGACTCCCGGTAGTGGCGTTCGGCACAGCACATGCCAAGCAGCTCCTTCCTTACAGTTTTATTCCACAGCCCATAAATGAGAGGATGACAGGCAGCACTGACGAACGACAGCCAGGTCACCATAGTCTCCAGTCCTGGTGACACACTTCCTCGCCCCCATACCGCCTCAGTGCAGATCACTATGACATACGGCCCCCACGTCATCAAGAAGGTGCTGACCACCACCAAAATGGTAACCAGGGCTTTACACTGGCTTCCAGCATAGATTAAACTTTTTCGGCTCCCGACGGAAGAAACCGAGGCGCTGGAGTTCTTTCGTCCGTTAATGTTGGAGGATGAAGGCTCCTGAACTACCACAACCGTCCCACAGTGCACCTTGCGAGCTTTCTGCCGTGCCACACGGAAGATGAGGCTGTAGCACACCAGCATAGCAAACAGTGGAATCAGGCAGCACCATGCAACCCAGAATGCAGTGTAGCTGGCATCACGATACCAGGCCACAGTGCAGGTCTTCTTGAGATGGTCAAACTCAAATGTGGACCAGCCAAACAGAGGAGGCAGACAGCCCAGCAGAGAGTGCAGCCACAGGTAGACTATAGCTACCGCTGCACGATTGCCTGTGATCTTGATAGGGTAGACCATCGGGAACAGCACTGCATAATACCTGACAGAACATAAAACATGGTTAGCGTTGTTTTACGTACCAATGTATTCTCTGACCTAAACTATTGTGTATTCATGTTTTTTCACTCAATATTGATATTTTGTGCTATTTGGCTTTCCTTAATGTTATGTTTCAGATTAGAAATAACACCACTTTTAGCAGTTTGTTTTATTCACTCAGCTGTAGATTTTAAATTCAATTTTTATATTTAAATTAATGCTGTCAAACAATTAATCTCATTCAAAATAAAAGTTTTGTTTACATAATATATGATTGTATACTATGTATATTCATTATGTATATATAAATACAAACACATGCATGTATATATTTAAGAAAATATGTTTGTATATTAAATATATTTATATATATATATAACATTATAATAATGTAAATAAATAAAAATGTATAAAAATATATAAAAATGTATATTCATGAAAATATTTTCTAAATATATACAGTATGTGTGTGTATTTAGATATACATAATAAATGAATATAGTACACACTCAGATATTATGTAAACAAAAACGTTTGTTTTGGATGCGATTAATTGTTTGACAGCACTAATTTTAATTCAATCCAGTCCTATATTCTGAAGGCTTTTACAGAGGAGGTCGATCTTTTAAAATCACCATTCACATTATTTATTTAATTTTATTCCTAAAAACATGGTGAAAATTTATTGTTTTGTATTGTTTTGTCCCTATGCACATACACCAAGCATCAAAATCAAGGCGGCAGGGGCCAGCAAACCAGACAACGAAGCAACCGTTCATTTGTACTTCAGCTACAGGATGCAGATTGTAACATCTCCTGATTACAAAAACTATTTAATATATAACAATAAGAGCTGTTGGCCAAAGCTGATTGCAAAGCATGGAACAAAAGCATTCACTCCTTACCTGTCGATGGCAATGGCCCCCAGCGTGAGCATGCTGGCGGAGCTGATGAGCAGATATAACAGTGCCGTGAAGTTGCACCACACAACACCAAACAACCATTCTCCATTAAGAGAGCTGGCAATGACAAATGGCAGCACCAGTAGCGACAAAAGGAGGTTGGAAAGCGTCAGGCTAAAGACAAACTTATTGCTTGGCGTTAAGAGGTAAGGCTTCCGGTAAAGGGTCAACACAACGAGCAGATTGCCCAGACAGACAAACAAGGCAATAGCTAATATGACGACAGATTCCACGACCCGGGCGCTGCTGTCTCTCACGTCTGTGGCGTTCCCCAGTAAGCTTTCATTGCTGCTGGTGTTCATGGTAAACAAGCTATATCATCCAAATACAGACCAAGGATATGTTTGCAGAGGCTGGGGATCCATTGCTTGATCATCTCACAAAGACGTCTTAAAAGGAAAAGACGTAGTTGGTTATGATTGTTTAAATGTTTGTTCATTCAAAAATAAGGGAAATTCCTCATGTCATTTAAAATTTGCTCTGAACCGAAGCAGTCAATCTCAAAAAATTACATATAAAATCACACAAAAACAAGTCTAATACTTATGTACTTAGTTTGTATGTACTGCAATTTAAGACACATTTTATTTATTTTTTTTACATTTTGAAATATGCTGTTGCTTATATTCTAAATTGACTTATTAAATTATTGTACATAATTTAGCCCAGATTTATTGAGCATTTCTTACACACCAGTAGTTTCACTTGATGTTTATACTAATAGTTGTTTATATTGAATGCCACAATGATAAAATGTTTCTATTTGAACACTTTTTTGCTTCTAATAACATAGTCAACATAGATGCATTACATATACATAGTTTTTTTATTCAATTACTTGAATGCATAATTTACATATTATTCAATTATTATAATAACAGTTACAGCCATAACACCAAATCTTCTGAAGCCATATAATGAACCTTTGCTCATAAAAAAAAGTTGTATAGAGTAATTTTGAGTTATGGATTACTTGTAGGATACTTATTTTCATTTGTCCACAGTCACTCTAATTCTCATTTTTATTCACAAGCAGCTGGGACATTCTGCAAAATAATGCAAAAACAAAATCCAGCCAAGTTTGGAACCAAATGAGAGTGACTATATATATTCATTATTCAGTTAACTTAAATTTTTCAAAAATAATTACTATCTAAGTATAATTACTTATAACAAGACCAAATGTAAGAAAGAACAATATCCAGCACTCTATTGGTACAACTGAATAAGGATCAGATAAAAAGTGTAATAAAGTGTTTAACAACATAAAAAACGTATTATTTATTTATTACACATACCAACACTTGTCCCAAGCAATAGGTTTAACTTTTTAAATAAAACAACACATCCAACCCTTGAATTAAAGTGTATTGTATGTGACAAGTTGAGATTTGTTTAGTTTGATATGACACACTCTTTAGGTTATTATCGATGTATTAAGCTCTTAACTGTAAAAACATTTTAAAAACATTAAGTATAGTGTAATTTAGTATTTTGGTATTGAAAATGATCAAATAGCTAGTTATATGAAAGGATATAACAATTCTGATTTAACAAAGACCGTTCAATGTTAGTATGTAAGTAAATACGTTTTCTAGTTAGAGATATTAGTCTAATGATAAATTCTGACCAACTCACCTCGCTGCTCTTAGATGATAATCTCGCTTAATGCAGATGTGTCGGTATCGTGCTTTTATTTACAGTTTGGCTCAGCAGAGTTTTAGAAAGTACCACCGCAATGGCGGCTGAAGCTTCGTCTCTCTCAGCCTGTATGGGAGTCTGTGTGTGGTCTGTCCTACACCGGAGTCTGTATCTACACGGCACAAGACAAAAGCCCAATTGCATTTGAGAAGGTTTATAATCACATGCATTACAGAAATCTACTTTTTTAAAACTAGTGATACAAGTAAAGTTGCACGTTTCAAGTTATTTACTTTTGACAAACTGCGTTCATAAAACACAGGTCACCGTGACAAGATCAGTGGTGGAGTGGATTTAGATATTGCAGACATAAAACGAGTAGTGTGCGTTTAAACTTTTTTGATTTGCAACATTATTTCCCTTCTTCTGCTGTTGTGGAATTCACTTTTGGACCACCAAAGACGATTAAAGATTCCCGCAAGTGACGTCACGCAAGTCACATGACTACACTCGGCCAATTGTCGACAGTTTTAAAAATTCCTCTGTATCATAAGAGTCTTATATACTCTTTGTCTGTATTATTTGAAGCAAATTATAAAACGATTAACACTCAAAAGTAAATAAACACGCTTGTAGGTAACTGGATATATATTTTATTTGCTCATTTTAAAGAATCGATATTTATATCAAAACGACTCTCGTATGATCTTGTATGGTCATATGTCACCCTGGACCGCAAGTCAGTCATAAGGGTACATTTTTCCAAATTAAAATTTATACATCACCTGAAAGTTGCATTTGTTTTTGTATAAGACAATGTTGAATGAGAATCATTTGATGGTATAAAGCAATCTAAATACTGAGAAACTTGCCACCTGTCCAAGTTAGCAATGCGTAATACTAACCAAAAATTAAGTTTGAATATATTTACGGTAGGAAATATTAAATAATGATTTTTAGGATACAGGAACAATCGATTTTGACCCTTATAATGACCCTTATAAAGGCTATTGCGGCAAATAAACCCATTACTTTACTTTTCAATTATTTATTAAATTATTAAATTATTTAAGATTATTTAATTATTTTAATTTATAATTTTACATTTATTTTAAATTATTTATTGACAGTAAATTACAGAAAAATGCACAGTAAAAAAGAACAGTATTGTTGATCTAACGTTAAACTGTTTATTGTTTTTCTTCTCAAAGTTTATGAGTTCAGAGTTCTTCAAAAAGCTTTTTTTTTCTATTATTATGGAAATAAAATGTCCATAGAATTAAAATAAGCTGACGTTTATAGATTATCAACGATGGGTGTGTCAAGTAATATCGCGATATTTGGGATGCGGAAGTGTTTGTCAGATGATTTAGGTCATGTGGTGTAGCTCGATTAGACGTTCTTTAAACAGACTCTGTATGTAGTGTTAGTGAAGTATAAATCCTTTGAATTAATCAGTCTTGGAGACGCTTCTTCCAGCATGCAGAACGTCATAAACTCAGTAAAAGGCACTGCTTTGGGAGTGGCGGAGTTTTTAACGCCAGTTTTGAAGGTAAGACGTTGAGTGTTAGCATGATTTGCAGTCTGTAACGTTATGCTGTAGCTGCAGCGTAAACTATAAGGTTTAACGAGTGCGTAAACTGCGAGCATTGACCTGTAAATATAAATTACTGAACCGATGCTATGTTGATGTCAGCAGAGATCCGCACGAGCTGGCGTGCGTGCCACAACATTAGAAAACATGCAACCTGTCAGATGGCCCAAAGTTCTGTAGACGCCATATATAATTGACTGTGACATATATTTTAGAAAGAAATAATCGAAAAAAAGTTTTGAATGCCATGAAATTTAAAAAAAGTAGTTTAGTTAAGACTAAAATGTCGGATTTCTTCGTGGAGTGATGCATGCCACATCACCCACAGTTTAAACATAATCCATAGACTCATTTACAGTAAACGTTTTTAATGTTAGAACTAAAATGTACTTGATATTTTTTTTCTTCTAAAAACAGATGTAAATTGTAATAAATAAATAAAACTGGTCAAATGTATAGTATGAAAATAAGTAGCTTTGAATGAAAGCATCTACAAAATTCATAAATGTAAATTAAATGAGAATGTATTGCTACAATTTACTGTAACTTCATGATCACTTTAAATTCACATTCACGTATACAGGAAACAATGACATTTTGTACAGTGCAAAACATTATTACTTTGTGGTGCATCTCTATGTTAACCAACTAGGCAGCTTAACTTTAGGGAACGATGTAAATGAGAAAGTAAGGAAGGCATGGTTTGTCATTCGTCATTTGAGATGGCAAAGTTGTCTCATACCAATGCCTGAAGGTCATATACATTGTTCAACCCTGTTATGAAGGCTGTCAGAAAATAGAAATAATTTTTCTGTATCTCCTTTTTTTAAGGAATCTAAATTTAAAGAAACTGGTGTTATAACTCCAGAGGAGGTGAGTGTGCATTTTGATTTTGTTTGTGTGAAATACTCAGTTTAATTGGTTTTAAAGCAGTAGTGTTTTGTGTTTTGTGCAGTTTGTTGCAGCCGGAGATCATCTTGTTCATCACTGCCCCACATGGAAATGGCAAGAACACACACACACACTGTTGTTTTATATTTTTTGCATCTATACAGTCCTTTCTATCTTTGCAACAGCTAAATAAATGTTGCCAAACAGAGGTTTTGACATTAAAATGACTGCTGGGTGCAAATTTGTAGACACACACAAAACAGTGTTACACAGAAACAAAAGGGTTACATCTGCTTATGGCACAATTCATTTTATACATGTATACTAAAGCCTTCAGGTAAAAAGTCCTTAAGATCTTAAACAAATTCAAGTACAAACCTTGGACTAATAATATAAAGATTTGCTTTATGCCAGTGGTTCTCCACCCTGGGGGTCAGGGCCCGTTAAGGGGATGGGGAGCAAGATGACTTAATTGATTTAAAGTAAAACATAGCAAAATTAAATTAATCTAAAACACATCAAACTCAGTGTTAACAAGCATAACAAGTATTCATTGAATAATGAAATAATTCTTTTTCAGTGAACGTGACTTGAAAATCTTGATATGAGGGAATTGAAAAAGTGTAATTTCTACAGCTTAAAGTCCTGAAAAACTGTTTGAGTAACATTCTGTAGCTTACTTTGTTATGCACATACTCTTTTGCGGCTTTTACGGTGTTAAAAACATATTTTTTTTTACTTTTAGGGCATCCGGAGAAGAAGTTAAGGTGAAGCCTTATCTGCCTAAAGACAAGCAGTTTCTATTAACCCGAAATGGTAAAGGAAGTGAAAACATTTTCTGAAACAAATGTGTGAAGCTGTGTTAAATGTGATACAGCTGTTTTGTAAATGTCACAATATGGCTCAGTTCCATGTTACAAGCGCTGTAAACAGATGGAGTACTCTGACGAGCTGGAGGCCATTATAGAAGAGGATGATGGAGATGGAGGATGGGTGGATACCTATCATAACTCTGGTATGAAACCAAGTCTAAGACAATATCATGTGGCCATTAAAAGCCTGCTTTTTGTCATGCTTAAGTTTCTGACAGACTTTCTTTTTGTGTTGCTAGGTGTTACAGGGGTGACAGAAGCAGTCCGGGAAATCTCATTGGATAATAAGGTAGACAGCCTTGTGTTGACTACTTAAAGAATGATGTATTATATGATGAATGTATCGGTTTCTGAAAATTAAAAAAAATGTACTTACCCTTAGGGCAAGGGCTATCCAAGATGTAGATGAGTTTGACTCTTCATCAGAACAGATTTGGAGAAATGTAGCACTACATCGTTTGTTCACCAGTGGATCCTCTGTCGTGAATGGGCGCCATCAGAGAGAGCCTAAATATAAATCCACAAGTAACTCTAGTCCATCAATTAACGTCGTAAAGCAAAACACTTTCTCCAAACGGGAACCATTCCATCCTTAAAATGTATTCATAATATTGCTTTCTCCAATGAAAATGCAACATGAAAAGAAATGCACAGATCAAGCACGCTTTACAAATGAAAACAGCTCTGAACACATATGTTGGTTTATTTTAATCTAAGAGGACAGAAAGGGATGGACTTTCACTGGAGGAATGGCGATTATGAATTACAAACACACAATAATTGATGGACTTGAGTGATGTAGTTCTTTTATCAGTTGTTTAGACTTTCATTCTGACGGCACCCATTCACTGCAGAGGTGATGTAACGGTGAATTTCTCGAAATCTAGTAATTCTGGATCCAGTCATCATCTTGTATGCCCCGAGGATGAGTAGATGTTAATTTTTGGCTGAACTATTAATTATATTGCGTTTATTTAAAGATATGTTGTTTTGTATGTGAAGGACAATATGAATATGAACGTGCAGAAGGGTGCATGTGGAAAAGGTGATGAAGATGATGATGAAGAAGGCGAGGCAGCAGACATGGAAGGTAGCTCTAAAAATGTTTTATTTATATTAATTAGAGTTTTAGTGGGTAACGGGTGTGCCACACGAGTCTTGAAAAGTGAAGCCGTCGCATCTTTGATTGGCCTCAGGTGACTGGCTGCAGGATAGATCATAAACCCCGCCCTGTCCATGTAATCTAATGGAACGCGAGACAGACTAAATCCTTAAATTACACTTAAAATCTTATTACAAAGGTAGTTTCCTTCACTGTAGGTAGTTATTATCATGATGTATATTCAAGTGTTGGTTTTTCTAAGAAGTTTGGTTATTTTATGCTATAAAAACAGTGTGTGGTATCATGATTGTGAGCTAGTGATTGGATGTGCGGGACTTTGATTCCGCGGCTCCACCTCTTGATCTGAGCACACTCTGGCTCCAAAAGATGTCATTTTCGTTAGATGTCAACGGCCATGCTAAGCGTGCTTTGACTTCGATTTCTATAGTGGAAGGAAGTGGAGTCGCGTCGTCCATCTTTTTTACAGTCTATGGTCAGTAATTACAACTGGTAATTGTATACTTTACATTTCAGAATATGAAGAAAGTGGACTTTTGGAGACTGATGAAGTAAGAAATTCTCCTCAAAATGAAGATTCAACATCAAGATTTTTGCAGATTTATTCATTCATATTCTTTGTTTAGGCAACTCTGGACACAAGTAAATTGGCTGATATAAGTAAAACCAAGGCAGAGGCTGGAGGGGAAGATGCCATTCTACAGACAAGAACTTATGATCTTTACATCACATATGATAAATATTACCAGACACCAAGACTATGGCTATTTGGATATGATGAGGTAACTTTGCTTTATTATGCTATGACTTGATGGCAATATAAACATTTTCTGAACTACTCACCTAAAGTTCACCTAAAAATTTAAATTCTGTCATTATTTACTCACCCTTAAGTAATTTCAAACCCGTATATGTCTTTATTCTCCCGAACACAAAGGAAGATATTTAAAAAAACAAACTTTGTCTGTTTTGGTCACTTATGGAAGTCAATGGTGACTAAAACAGCTGGGTTACAAACTTTTTTCAAAATATCTTCCTTTGTATTCAGCAGAACAAAGTCAGCTTTGGAACTACTCGAGGGTAAGTAAATAATTATAGAATTTTAATTTTTAAGTGAACTATTCTTTTAAGTAAAACCATGATTTGCCTATTTTTCAGGACAGACAGCCTCTAACGGTGGATCAGATGTATGAAGACATCAGCCAGGATCATGTTAAAAAAACCGTCACCATTGAAAATCATCCCCACCTGCCCCCACCTGCTATGTGCTCTGTGCATCCATGCCGGTAAATACTAACTTTACATGCATCTTCCTTTCATTTATAGTCAACAAACTAAAAAGCTGCTTTTTGGTTTTACTCGTCAGACATGCAGAGGTGATGAAAAAGATCATCGAGACTGTGGCGGAAGGAGGAGGAGAACTTGGGGTCCATATGTATCCTTTAAAAAAAAAAAAAAAGCTAGTAATACAATATTATTTTGCATAAGCACATACACTGTTGTTCAAGTCTATAGGGTCGGTAAGATAAAAAAAAAAAGTGTAATGTTAGTACTAACAGTTATATTGTGACAATTTTGTACAAAAAAATCATTTCTGCTTAAAGATTAATCACCTCGACGTTTATTTGCATATGTATTCTGTGTATATTTATATAAATATTCACACACGTGCACACAAAGTATGTATTTTGATATTATATATTCACTTATTTATCAAACCTTTAATTTTGGATGTGATTAATCACGATTTATTGTTTGTCAGCAGTAATTAAAACTGTCATTTAAATTCCTGTGATCCAAAGCTGAATTTTCAACATCACTACTCCAGTCTTCAGTGATGATCCTTTAGAAATAATTCTAATATGCTGACCAGCTGTTCATGAAAACAATGTTGAAGCCTATCTTCTGTGGAAAAGTTCAAAAGAACAACATACATATATATGTATATACATGAAACAGAATACTTTTGTAAATTGTCTTGACCATCAACTTTTGGTCATTTCAAAGCGTTAAAGTTGCTTAATGAAAAATGAATGTTTGAATGTTACTATACACTTCTGGTCTAAAAGATATGCCTTGCAGTGTGCTTGGATTTCATCTCGTAGATCTTTTTTTTTTTTTTGATGTTTGTCGTATTGAACAAATGTTTATCGTCTCATGAGTAAAAAAAAAACAACAAATCAAAACACAATTTCCTTTAACTTTAATAACTTTAGGTATCTTCTGATTTTCCTGAAATTTGTGCAAGCTGTCATTCCTACAATAGAATATGATTACACAAGGCATTTCACCATGTAATGTCTACAACTATGAGTATAAGTTACTGCATTGAGGAAGCAGCGACGATATGAAACTCAAAAGAGACACTGTCCTGGAAAGATGCTGGGAATGTTCTGTGAAATGCTTTGGAGGGGATCTGCTGAGTCTGATGGTTTGCCACACACATTTAAATCCAGTTTTCCCAACTGTTCTTCAGCTTAATCTCTGTATTAGCCACTTGCTCTTAATGCTGTCCTGAAAATAGAAATTTTATATTTACGTTTCAAAAAAAAAAAAAAAAGTGAGATAACAAGCAATTCTCTTGTTTTAATGGCAAATAATAAATGACTGTCAAAATATGTGGGTGTTTGTATGATCAGAATCATTTTGTGTGAGCTGAGCTTTGTCTGGTGTTGGACGTGTCGATACATGCCAGCTTGTCTTAACGCATTGTTCTTCCAATGTTGAAATCACTTAAATCCAGACCATTTTTGTGGTAGAACATTTAAAATCCAAAAGTCAGCATTTGTTGGACTGATGCATTAGTTATTGTATGTGGATTTCAATGTACTGTTGACTTCGTATAAAAGAGGAAGAGAAGCTGGAAAGAATTTCGACCCGTTTCAAATTCTTGTGTTTCTGTCATAATGGTCCATAGATAAACATACAAATTTATATCATGCATATAAGTCTGTGTAGTCTTTTAACGTAGTATGCATTCTACATTTTAATGCAAAATTGCAAGCTCTTTATGCACTTAATTGTTTCACCCTCAGTTAATAAAAACTTTTTAAGCAGATTTACTATATTTCTGTTTGCTACTATTCAATATAATTTATGTGTGTGTGTATAATGAACAGGATAGAGAATACTCGTATAATATCTCACTCTCATCAATCTGGTTAATGGTACTAGTAATTATAATGTTTTCTCCAAAATCGATGTTTAAATTATTTTTCATTTAATAATTATTTGTAGTGGTTTGCAGTTGCAGTTGAAATTTAAAAGAAAATGCATTATTCTCAAACACATCTGCAACTTCAAACTTGTAGTACGTAACCTTGTAAACACACAAATTAAAGATCTTGTTCATATGTCATTATCACTACCTTTTTAACCTATGACTATACTTTCACAGAAAGAAGCTGTGCCTTAAACTACCATGTTCTCCAACAGAAACAAAAAGAAGTGTAAAGTTTTAAAAATGTGTTATTGATCCCTTACACAATATTACAGTCCTTTAAGAGGCTTGTAAATGTTTTGCTCATGTATGTCATGACAACATATTTTGTTTTGTTTTACACCTTTAATAACCGAGGCACTAGTAAAGGAACTTTTCCTCACGGAACGTTTTAATCCTCGTTTGTTTTCACGGGGAATGTGCGTCAGTCGAAACGGCCCCTTGTTGGTGAGTAGATACTGGTAAATTCTTCAACCATTAAACATTTAAAACTTATTTTTATTGTCTATTCGAAATCTATTTCTTTTACCCGCTGTCAGTAGTTTATGAATATCGGAAGAAGTGCACTTATTACGTTAGAAAATAACGTGACCAGTGAAATATTGCGCATTTCAACACTATAGTTAAGCGTGTAAACAAGTCTAACGATGTTTAAGGCTGCGCAGGGCTCGGCAGACATTCTGACACGAACGCGAGAATTATGTAGGAATTAAATGCGATATATCGAAATTATTACGATTTGTGATAAACTTAGAAGATGTACCATGGTTATACTATACTGTGGTAAGTGTTTTGAGACTGTCAATCAATCTAATTTCTAAATGCTTAAAGAAATATATTTAATCTAAAAATAAAGGAAAGATTAATTGATAAAAGAATAGTAATGAGAAACCACTCATGTAGGCCTATTTATTTTTGGCTGTGCTAAACTAAGCTAAGGTTGTGCATAAACATGTTATTGTTGTTTACATGAAGTAGACTGTGTAAAGTGTGCTGTGGTGCAATGGAAAGAGGCCTGTTTGCTCTCCCATGGGTGCCAGTGAATATTGGTGGTTCTGATCTGCTGGCCAAAGCCTGGTTCGGTGACATGCAGTACCGGGTTCTGCTGAGTGACCTGAACACTGTGTGGGAAGAAGAAATGACTGCAGATGACATCCAGAGTCGAGCACAGGCAAGAACGTACAGCACTGCTTCTATCTACCTGGAAAATTATTAGATCTTCTAAATTCCTTATATTCTTTAGCTTGAACTGAATCACTGCGAGATAAAACACACTAGCTTCAAGTAGGCCTATTTCTGTTTGACCAAAATCACTCATATAAGACTAAAATGTCTCTCTATAGTATTGTATCATCACGATATTCATTTCTAAATGCATTCTTAGCCTGTCAGTGTTTCATTTATTCTCTTTTTCCCCTGCTCTGTATGAAAGGATCTGAATAAGCGTCTGAGGGCTCCTACACAGGCTTTTTTCTCTCATCTATGCTCTGTGGCACGACCTTGCTTCTCAAGTCAAGATGATGATCAGATTTCTGCTGCACACGTTACTCTTGAACAGCATGGTGACAATCTAACGGTCAAACTCAAAAGTGAGCTGGCTGGGATGCCTTTCTACTGGGAGTTTCGCTGCACTACAACTCCTGTTGGCGTGGTATGAACCTTATTGATAAAATAATATCTGCAGCTGTGATGTAACATGGTTTCAAATGTATAACCGTAGTCAGAAAACTATCATTCTGATGAAATTGAACAGTTTATTGAAACAGAGATGGATATAACCTTTGCTGATGTGTTTTTACTGAGTATCATATTTGAAACATCAGGCTTTTATGGCTTATATAGTATGATAGAGGAGCATATTTAGCTACTCAAAGAGGAAAAAACATCTTAGTTTTATTCAGAAGCACAATCTAAGCCAAAATGTTTAGTTTGGTGCAGTTGCTAATATTTATTAATATGTACATATTAATATGTAAAAGATTATATTCTGGTACTTTTTAAGATAAATTAGTGAGTACAATAGAATATATACATAACATGCATATAAATATAATTTGTTACTCTATGCCCCGTTTTTCCAGTGCTGGACTAAACTGTAAATCTGAGCTGTTTCAACTGAAAGAAACTTCCACTGATCTTAAAACACGCCTTTGTTTTGTCTTAAACCAGTATTGTTTTTTTCTAAGGCATGTTTATAAAATGTACTGCGTAATGCATAATCGCACCATGGCCAGATCCTTGCTTAGGCTATGAAACCAGGCCTATTTCTACCAAAAAGAAAAAAATGGTTCAGTTAGCTGATTTATTTAAAATAAGCAAATCTTTAGTTTCATCAGAGCTGTGTAGGTATTATTGCAAGGTCAAAACATATAGTGAAGTGCAGTACAATGATGGGAGATGTACTAAACATTCCTCCAAAGGAAGCCTGATGGATCATTTTTGAAACTTAAATTTTGAGATGTTCAAATGTTCAAAAATAAAGAAATAAATTCAAAACAAAAATTATGTGCGGGCAAATAATCACAAGTAGCTTCAGTTCAGCAAGTTTTCATCTTAAAGTATTACTTACAATATAAAAGTCATAATAAAATTCACTTTATAAAAATCATTAAATATATTTAGTCAAAAAGACACAATTTGATGGCGGACAATTTTAAGAATTATAATAAAAAATGCCTTTTAGTTGCAACCTAAGGGCAGAAGGCATGAAGTAGATTATTTACAGTGTGTTTTTTGGCCAATTTGGGTCATGTTGATGATCTAGAGGATTTACAAATTCATGTATCCAAAATATACAGTTTATACTGCTTGTGAATCAGGTGTGCAGGCATCTGGTGCGCCCCCTGCTGGCAGTGAGTAGAGTCCTGCAGCGGCAAGTGGAGGATCTAGCTTCCCTTTTGGCTCGGAAGGATGCAGAGATACAGGACTATCAGGAGAACGGAGCTGTCTTAAGTAGAGGTAAAAACTGCCTGCACAGTTCTGCTCTCTTATGTCTGTTTTTAGCTCGCTGACACTCATCTAGAACTCCTCCCTCGCAGCCAGACTATATACGGAGCCGTTTGAGGTCCACAGACACAGGGAAAACTTCTTAACACAGGTGAGAAATTTTTTTACATTCGGTCTCCTGCTAAATTTACCCAGTGTAAACAAGCTGACATGTATGTACTGAAGCCAGGCCCCAGTGCGCTGCTGGGGTTTGTTACGAGAGAGACATGCTAGACATGAAGAGAGACTGCATCTCTGTTTGACTTGAGCTGAGGGTCACCACACACACTGTATAATTAGGCTGTGGTTTTTGCAGTGACAGCTCAGTTGTAGAGTTGCCTCACACTGAACTGTCTATTGACTGGATCATGTTTTATTTCTTTTCCCGCCAGAGGTGTGTGTTTTAGAATTTCCTGCTTTTTTGGTAAAGAGTGGGTTTAGGACTGGGCAATATTGTGGTAAAACTAAAACATTTATAAATTAACCTTCAGAATTTTATGTTTTTTGAATCCAATTACAATTTTGTAAATTACAAAATATATTCTATTTTCTAGAAAAATTTTGTTAAACTGATAATATATTTTTTAATACCTAATAATTATATATTACAAAGGAAATTATTGATTTTTTTTTTATTTAACTAAAACTGAATTTTAAAAACAATTAATATGTCTATAGACATATTTAAAAAAGTAATTATAATTATGTATGAGAATTTCTAAAACTAATAATAATAATTATATATATATATATATATATATATATAATATATGTGTATATATATATATAATTATTATTATTAGTTTTAGAAATTCTCATACATAATTATAATTACTTTTTTAAATATGTATATATATATGATAATTTCTTAAACTAATTACAATTAAAAAATGAAAAGAGAAAATGTAAAAATAAAATTAATTCAAGATATAAAAAATAGTAAAATAGCACCAATGTTCACATGATCAATGTCAGATGATTTCTTTATTAAATAATAATGATATTTAATTTATTAACTGATGACTTCCATATTTTTATTTAGTTTTTAAGCCTCTTTCAATGAATATTCAGCAAACCTGTGGCTGCATCATGACATATTGTCTCATATAACTATTCAAATCAGGGATTCAGTCTTAGCAAGAATGCCAGTCAATCACGCTCTGCCTTACGGTCATTCATTACAAACACACTGACCACAGTGGGAGGAGCCAAACCCGCGGTCATAATTTAGACCAGAGCTGTGTGTTTATGGGCCACTTTTTGTTCTCTTGATGAGTAATGTTCTTGCGCTGTGAGTTATTTATTGGATTCAGCCATGAGCTTTAATTTCAGCGCTTTTTCTGCGTGAGGGGAGTCCTTTGATAGGCCTGTGTTTGATCTCTGTCAGTGTGTATGTGTGAATCCACCGGTATTTATCACTGGCCTGGTGAATGTACAGTCAGATATGTGTGGCTTGACTTGGTGGTGTGAGAAAAGGATATGAGTCTGCTCACCCACTCTCCCAATGCACCAAACACTGACTTACTAGTCGCCCCTTAAACTGGTGGAATTCCAACCCACGGTGACGCCAGTTTTAGATGTATTACTCCATAGCTTTCACAGCTGATAATAATAACACACATTATATTGTATTATATTAGTATGTGTTTATAGGGTTTTTCACTATTATGTACCACAGGAACTGCATTTTTATGGGCTATTCTTGTTGTAAGAGACAATAAAAACTACTTTGTGCATTAAAACCACATGGTTTACAAGTAAAGAACTTGGTTTACAAGGCAATGAATTTGTGAAAGCTGAATGTAACATCTTTGACAAGCCAAACGTTTAGGCCACAAAATTAACTTAATGCCATTAAATAAGTAGCTACTTATACCAAATACATATTGAATGCCTCCAGCACATTAATAATCACTCAAAAAGCAAAAATATTTTCTGCCCTTATTTAAGTGTGATAAATGTTTAAAATGTTCTGATACATTAAATATTAGGCAGCAAAACTATTTTCAACATGGATAAGAAGAAATGTTTCTTAATTACTGAAATTAATGGGAGTAATGGCTTCTGATTAACCATCACAAATAAATTAAAACAATTACATTAACTTTAAATAGTATTTCAAAATGATTACTGTATTGTTGAACAGATAAATGCAGAGTTGGTGAGCTTAAGGGACTAAAGGAGCATCTCCACCCGTATCAGACTAGTGTAGTGTAAAATTTATAATAGCCAATATACTGTATTTAAGCTATAAAAGTTAAAAATGGTAATAAACCTGCATCACTTCAGTGAATTAGACTTTGAATTAAATTTTTTTGAGGAGCAATAATTAGATAGTCAGTGTCATATTTGTTTTCTCTGTCTCAGAAAATAAAATGAAATGATTTATAAATTTACCTTATTAGCAGAACTTGATAAACCTTTAAAAAATGAGCACATTTGAAACCTTCTGGTCCATGGTTTGGAAAAGCATCCAGATTCTTTTAACAATACTTGTTGTGTCTATTGAAATGCGAGCTAGTAGGGTATTTGATTTTTTTGGACGTATCAGTCGTTTGACTGCTGCTGTCTCGCAGTACAATGGGAAATTCCACTCCACTCTGAAGAATCATTTAAGACCCAAGTCAGAATTAAAGTGAAGGTGTGTTTGGAAAAATGTCTCGCTGAAATGCCAAACAAACATAGCAAGTCTCTGGAAAAATGGAGGCCGTTCTTGAGATTCCTGATTGGCAGAATCTGGATGAGAGTGTGTGTTGGATGGATAGATGGATGGGCCTGTTTGAAGTGCTGTCTTTAACCAGTCAAAACTTAAGAGAAGACATGTTGCCATGAGTTTGTAAAGTTGAGTTTGAAAGACTGAGAATGTCTCGGTGACGCATGCTCGGGTTTCTTGAGGGGAGAGGAGAGTGTGAACGTTTACTTTGTGTTTTGAGTGGGTGTGTGTATTTAGCTTGATTAACACAAAGACTTGTTTTAGGGTCCGTATTAGTGTGCATGCCGTCCTCTTTGCAGGTCTTTTGGGGTTGAGTGTATTTATGCGTGAATGTGTTTCAGTGACGCAAACTGTTGGTTTTTTTAGGTTTGAGGCATAAAAAGAGAAAATTTGACCGGGTGAGTTGAGAAACCAGATTGGGTTTGGCACTGACGGCATGACCCTTCTCACCGCCACACCGAAAGACCAGCAAAAACACCCCAAACCATCCTCTATCTGAGACATATATACACTTAGATGTCCTTCTTAACATGCTTGTAGTCCAAGTTATTACTATAAAGAACAAGCTAAATTTAGTTCAAGAGTTTGTTCACCAAGGCTGCATTTATTTAATGAGAGCTGCAGTAAAAACAGTAATATTGTGAATAATTACTTTTATATTTGTGTAAGTTTTAAAAGGTAAATTATTCCTGTGATGCACAGCTGAGTTTTCAGCACTATTACAGTCTCCAATTTCACGATCTTTCTGAAATGCAGATTTTCTGCTGAAGAAACCGTTGAAAACGGTTCAGCCGTTTAATATTTTTGTCACTTATAAATTGAATGCACTCTTGCTGAACTGAGCTGACCTCTAGTCTCAGGTCATCCTTTTAATCCAAAAATGGTGGTATTTGTTCATCTTTTTTATTGTTTGCATTGATCTTCCATCAAGTGAAATAGTAATATCTTGTAAAACATTCTTTGTTTCTTTTTTTCCCCTGGTATTTTTCTTCTTGCCACATGCAAGAGTAGCTTCACCCAACCTGAGTGAATCTGCAGGATAAATAACACAAGAATGAGGAATTTAGGCTTTTTGTGACAAAGATGTGTGCTCTTGCCCCAAACAGAAATAACCTTTTTATTGTCTTCTCAAAACATTACTTAATATCAAAGTGCATGTTTTTTAGATCACTTTTGGTGAACTGATAAGACAAAATAATGTTTAAATAATTAAACAGTATGCAAATAGGAGGGGTTATGTTTTTCCCTATTTAAACTAGCATTTGTAGTTTGGTGTCAGATTTTAAAAATTAAAAACTTTTATTCAGCAAGGATGCATTAAATTAATTTATAATGTTACCAGATGTTTAGAAATAAATGCTGTTTGTTTGAACTCTGTTAATCAAAGAATCTTGAGAAAAAGCAGTTAAAGTTTCCACAAAAATATTAAGCAGCACTGTTTCTTGAGCAGCAAACAATTCCAAAAAATTCAAGTTAAATTCTTGGGGTAAAGTAGGGGAAAACACGTCCCCGTAACTGCTACACTGCTGATCTTTCAGGTGTCCATGCCTTAATTCCAGCTAAAGCTCGAGACGTCTTCCTGTAACTGAAGCTCTTGGCTGCTGGCCTTTATAATCACCCCAATCTGATAACCATGAAACCCATTCAGGACCGCTTCTTGAGGTCAGATGTCTCTCTTTCTGTTATTCCTTCTCTCTCTCTCTCTCTCCCTCCATAGCTCTGGTCCAGTTTTCCACAGGGTGAGCTCTGATCTGTAATTAGTTAGCTGTAGCTGGGCTGCGGTTTACTCTGCCTGCTTTGAACCCATGAGAAGAGCTGCCCTGCCAGCCAGAACAAGAGCATCATCCCATCAAACACCAGTTCCTCTGGTAAATGTAATAATGGACACATTTTAGAAAATGTAAAAAATAGAGAGGAAAATGAGCTAACAATTACGTTTTTATACTTTTTAAAGCAATAGTGCTTGTGCCCAAGACAAAAACATGGACAGTCGCTCCTTCATTGTACATCTATGGGAGGTTTTACCTGTTTTATTGCAGCAAAAATCATTCAGTCGAGTAGAACAGTAAACACAGCTCTCCTCAACAGGCCACATAATTTGTTCTAAGGTTTGTTTTAATCCCTAACCCTAAGTATGATAATAATGTGATGTTTGTCTAAGTGCACACCACTAATAAGAAATCTAGGGAGTGCGAGACAGAGGCTGAACTGAGAGGAAGAGGTAATAGATATTTTTAGTAGGGGGTTTGCCTGAATGAGAGTGAGGACAGATTTATAGAGGACTGTAAAATGAAGCTCTTCTCTGGGTTTAATCCATGACGCCCATTTAAGACTTCACCTGCCTTTATTTGTTTCCCTATAGATTGTGTGTGTGTGTGTACTTGGTTTAAATTCAGATAATAAAATAAAACATGCGTTTTATTTATATGTATTGTTAGGGCTATTGGGGCTGGAAATGTGTTTTCTGTATGCTAGCTTTTATTTGCAATAAGAATCTAAATCTAGATCATATGAAACCTTTAAAAAGTGAGGTCTGTGTCTCATTTCACCTTTAAAACCCTAACCCTAAAATGTACCTGTGTAGATAGCAACCTCTGTCTGTTTTTATGACCATTTTTAATATAATATGTTTATTCAGCAATGATGCAGTAATCCAAAGCACCATAAGAATGTACAAAAAAATACTGGATTTCTATCATAGGAATAATTTTAGATTTTTTATTTTAAATTAAATGTAATCTAAAATAATTCAAATAGAAAACTGTTATTTTTAAATGTAATAACATTTCACAAACTTAATAATTTTAATGAACTATGTAGCTATGATGTCAAATAAAAAACCCAATACTAATTATTTGTAATAGTTATAGTTACAGTAATGTGCAGTACTGCAACTAAATATATTACATGTATGAATCTACAGGATGAGTAATGAGTAGTCACAATTTTGGTTGTATTTCTCAATATCTTAGTGCACACTCAGAAGTATATGCTTGCCCTTCACCGACAAAATGAAGAACACAGAACAAGAATCGGGACGCTCTCTGGAATCTTCCATTAGAGTCCATTGGTTTAGGGTTCTTCCACAAACCACTAAAAACCAGCCAATGCTGTTTACCTGCTATGAATAGGTGTATCAACATGATGCACTAACACATGAACCGCTTTTCCTGACTCTTCCCTCTCTGACGCACACAGATGATGATGGATGGTATCTGTGTTGATCATCTGACCTGGTTCTGGTGTGATTGTAGAGCACGTTCTCACACGTTTTCAACAGGAACAACTTAATTGCTCCAATGATGTGACAAGAAGATGTAAAAAGTCAAATCAAATCAAAGGGTTGTGAGTGGAGAAATGATTTGAGGAGAGACAGGAAGTGCACACTCATGAACTGTGGCTTCTCTCCTCACATTGCCCTCTCTGTCCCTAAAGAGGAGCTCAAAGCATTCATTTATTTTTTATGATATTTCAACAAACAAATAATAAAAATAAATCAATGTAAACCCCAAATGTCTACACGTATATTTAGGGGCCCTTCATTCATCCAGTGGTCACCAATCTCACCAGGTCAATATTTGGCAAGCTAATTTTGAGAATTTGTCCTCTCTGTTCTGAAAGAGAATGTGTTTGGGAAATGTGTGAATGCAGTCATCTTTACCATTACCCTGTTGAACTTGCTGTCACCCAACTTTTGGGTTATGTGATCTTATAATGATGGCCACTCTTGCATAGATTAAAGTTCCTATCAGGGATGAATGATCACTATTAATTCAAATAAATAAATTAACTTGTTAAAGTTTCTTCTTCATTTCTCATCAAAATATTCATTGCATTTTTATGGCTTCCACAAAGGAACACTAAGCAGCAGAAACAAAAAGCAACACAATGTTTTCTGCACTGATAACAAAATTAACAATTATCAATAACTGAGCAGCAAATCATCATATTAGAATGATTTCTGAAGGAACATGTGACACTGAAAACTGGAGCAATGATGCTGAAAATTCAGCTTTGCCATCACATACCCTTTTCCCATACATGTAAACCCAAAACTGTAATATTACAAAAGCAGTTGTTCCATTCAAAACATTTTTCTTAAATGAATAATGCTCGGGAAATTAATAGTCCAAGACAGTTCCTCTGTGGAGACTAATAAGTAATTAAATGTCTCCTCTTTCTTCGTGGTGTGGTCATTTTCTCTTTTCTGTCTGCTAGATTATTCCACAGATGGGTGTGACGCTGGACAGTTTGGGTTTTGACTCAGAGTTGCAGGCACTGTACATGGCCGTCAGCTCGGGGAAAACGGGTCAGAAACGCAAACACACTCCTGAAAGCAGCCCTGCAGCAGAAGACAACCACGTCTCTGAACATCAACACATCGCTGATGTTCCCACAGGTTACTGCCTTACTGACATTGAGCTTAGTACACAAGTTAAAGGAGTCATTTCATGTCATGGCTGCTCTTGTCTATAGAATGAGCGAGTTGTTACACTGTATATGGCACCTGTATGGCCAGTTCTGATATTGGTTGTATCAAACATCACTGGCTGTTGCTGTGTGTAGTTAACATTATTGGCATCAAATGCGTAAAAAAGCACCACATGTGAACACATGCGTAGAAATGTCATTGTATGGCCATGCACACAGAGCTATTGTATAATCTCCTTTTGTGTTCCGCTGATTCCTTAACGCTATATAGTTAAACACCTTGATATTTTGAACATTGTTGGTCTTGTCTGCTGTGCAGATGTTAGTTCTTCACTGGCTTCTCAAGAACAGAGTGACGTCAAAGCATCATCAGGAAGACCTCAGGTTGCACACAGTAAACAGGTTTGCTCAATTTAAACATGCATCTACTAAATGTTACTCACCTTGATATTCTGGGTTGAATATAAATCTCATTGGAAGAGTCAGGGGAGATTAATAATTTTCTGTGGTAATAGAAATGCCAAAGATTCAAGTTTAAACTACAATGGTTTTGAACCCAGATTATTCCTTCAAGGAAACTAAACCCAATTCTGAATGATTCTTTCAGGTTGCCCCGTTACCATCAACTGCTGCTGCTGCTTCTGAGGAACGCTCCACCTCACGGCCGAAGAAGAAGAAAGCAGTGGGGCTTTTTCGGTGACAGTTCATGCTACTGAATCAGAACAGTGCACATACAGAACCTTTTATTTTTAGAATGCTTTATAAACATTTTTATTCTTTTTAGGTTTTCTTTTTTTTAAAGTAATTATGGACGTTTTATTGTTGTATTTTAGTCTGTATTCCCATTTTAATGCTTTAAAAATGAATAAAATATTTAATTTCTCAATGCATGTTCTCATTGGTAGGGTTGATGCATCTCAACTGGCAGCATGTGAAAAAAGTACAGATGCTCAGGGTAGGCACGAGACGAGGTGCAAATTCTACTTTTACGCAATTCTTAGAATTCGAGATGCATAGGTTTTTATTAGTATTCTGGGAGGATAACAATGTGTTTTACAGGGTACAGACTGCTACAACCAGTGCTTCTAAGAAAGAAGTCAAGACAAGAAGGTCACTGAACTTGGCAAAGTTTGGAAGGTTTGTGGCGTTAGATATACAGTTTAGTTTGAGGCTCTTACTAGCAAGTAAATGTGATATGCTTGAGCACAAATGTATGTTCCGCTTCATATTCCGGTTCATGTTCCGTAAAATCATCAGGACTTTTGAACGGACGGAAATTCTGACCACAAACCCAAACACACATATTCCACTAATTTCTTTGGTTTTGGCTTTGCCTTTGTTAGAATGAGCTACCACTTTGTTTCACATCGTTCTATTATCCTAGTATTGTTAATTTATCAATCTCTAAACATAACATAAAAAGTGCCTTGTGGTTAATTGTTTTACCTGTTCTAAATTCAAATTCAGACTACAATATGCTTTAAAGTGGACCAGGCGGCATGCTAATAGTCAACGGTCTGACTCTGTGAAACTACTCTAAAACCTACTGAATTAAATATGAAATACACTGTGCTTTAAATCTAGTTGTAGACTGATAGAAGGATCTGGGTAATCCCTTTTTGCTGTAGTATTTTTGCTGTCCACAGATAATTTTCTGATGCCTGGCCAAAACACTCTCTAATTAAAATGTATTCAGCAATACCAGTAACATCTTCAAGCTGTCAACAGTGCGGTCACAGCGGACCAGAAAAAATGTCTGCGCCACTGAAGGAGACATAGAACTGTCATAATTTTCCTACCAGTATCATTTGGTAATAGTTCTGGCATTTAACTGGTGATTCGTCTTCAGTGGAGAAGCCATTAGTGTTATTTTAAAGACATTAGAGTTCTTGGGTAGGGACGGCACTTCATGTCTTGTCTCCAGTGTCTGTCAGTGAAACTAAAGCTGACCACCAATCACTCCACTTCTCAATCTGGAACACATTGTTGAACACTATTACTGGATCCAGTTTTTACTGAAGGCCAAAAAAAGGTTTCAGAATTAGTGGGACAAGTAAGTTTAAAGTTAATTGTCATTTAGTCAATAAGGAGTTAATAGTAAGCTTATAATTGTCACAATGATCTTTGCCATGAAGTGGGACTTGATGGATCCTGACCACAATCATGGTTGTTTTATAAACATATAATAAAACATGTCATCCAATACTACATCCTTGCTATTTCATGACACATTGTAGTGATTGGATTTAGATGTCTTCTAGCTGGTCATTTATGGTCCACTGCTGGTCAAAGCTGATTTAGATGATGGGTCTACAAGACTACAAGCTTGTGTGGCCACAAATGACCTGGTAGACCTTCCTCAAGACCACTTTGCATCAGTACATTTACCAGGATCCAAACACCCTGACCACCTTTTCAGTATAATTGACAAAATGTGGTTTATAAATAGCATACATTTTTATAGGTTATTTTTTGTTTCAATTGCAGCAGATGTATTTTCTAAATATTGTAAACCACTGCCCCACCTTCTCACAGTCCACCTTAACCAAACCTGTTGACATGCAGTAAAAATAATATATATATTGCACTGTAACATGCTTAATGCATTACATTTCAAATCTAAAAAACAACGATTTGCTTAAGTTGTCAGTCCTATTAAATATGCATTATCTCCAAGTGATAGCTGAGTGTGTTTAAGTACTCTACGTCTGCTGACGTACCGTTGACAGGGAGTGAGTAGAACATTACTGCTGAGGTTCAAAGGGCCGGACACATCAGGGTCCGAGAGTCCAGACCTGTAATGCACGAGCCTCTTGTTTGTCTCGCGTCTTGGCAGCCGCCGGGTGCGGTACAGGGGGAGAGCGGCAAGGCTGATAAAGCGCGTGGAGAGGAGGGCAGAGACAGACAGAGGGCAGGACTGGCAGGGTGCGGCTGCTTCAGTAGCATCTGAGCTCGGGTCACTTCCATTTCCATCTCAACTGAGAGCCGCGCTCCACAGCGCAGTAGTCAAACAGCCGAGCCGGGAGCCAGAAACCGCTGCGGGACGCGCACTCTGACCGCGGCTCTGCGCAACCAGGACCCGCCTGCAGGCGACTCTAAATGCGCTTGCCAAGATAAACGGAACTTCTCTATTTATTCCCCCTGTCTCCGCTTGGACTGAGAGAAAGCGAGTTTTACAGACCTGAGAGGAGGACCGACGAGCTGGCACCATCCTCGCCGCCTGAGGAACCCTACGTTTGCCGGGGTGTCTTTCCGTGCGTAAAAGGATGGTGAGCGCCAGGTGTCCTAATAGACTGGTCCTCCTCCCCCTCCGGTGATCTTGCACGGGGACTGAAGCTGAGATTGGGGGGAGGAGGGTCGCTTTACCATCATCTTCACCATCTTTGACACTCCATCTTTTGGAGTGCCCGCTGGCACCGGTTGGCATGAGACTCTCCACAGCGGCGGCGCTCCTCATCGGCTTCATCTTGGCTTTCTCGCCGGCGTACGACAGCTGTGGACCGGGCAGAGGTTACGGCAAGAGACGGACTCCAAGGAAACTCACGCCTCTCGCCTATAAGCAGTTCAGTCCAAACGTTGCCGAAAAAACGCTGGGAGCCAGTGGGAGATATGAGGGGAAGATAACCCGCAACTCCGAGCGCTTTAAAGAGCTCACGCCCAACTACAACCCAGACATCATCTTTAAGGATGAAGAGAACACAGGTGCGGACCGCATGATGACGCAGGTGAGCCAGACACATGCAGAAATTTGTCAATCAGAGCAATTAACTCTGCCAAGTGTGAAGCCAAAGTTTAAACTCTCAGGAAAAAATGTACAAAACCTAAAAGATACATCTTTGAACATTATTTACTCCTAAATAGTATTTAATGTTGCTTTAAAAGGACATATTAGTACCTTAAGTGTACTACATAATAATAGTACACTTGTGTACCTTTTCTAAAACCGTGACGTGGTTAGTTCACTCAAAAATGAACATTCTTTACTCCCCCTATGTTTTTTCTAACCAGCTTGGCTTCTGCTGCATAAAAGACATTTTAAGAAAAGCCTTTGTGTTTTTGTCCATTCAGTGGAAGTCAGTCATGACCAAAACATTTAATATCTTCTTTGTCTTTTGCACAATAAAGAAAGTCATACAAGTTTGGTAAATCAGATTTGCAACCTTTAACAACCCATATGAGCTATATGGTAAAGAAGGTCTGTTTTATCCAAACTGACTTCAGCCATAACGTCTGAGTCATGAAGGGACTTCATCAGTTGTGATAAGTGAGGTTTGAACCTGCAACTCTACGTTTTCAACGCAGATCCACAACATAGACAGTACTACAATATTTCCAATGCTGTTATTTAATTTGCCATACAGTGTGATTTGTATTTGCACAATAATTCAGGGTACACTGTCATACTGTTTAAGCTGTAGAGGAGGTCAATAAATATCAGGGATTTTTTTTATTTTTTTTATTGTACAGGCTAGTTGAGACTTTCATCCTAAGTGACCTTAGAGATAGACCACCTGGAATAACCAGTGGTTTAGTGTCGGTGGTATGTTGGCTTTAAGGCTTGATCACTGGGGTTCAAATCTACAACCCTCAAGTCACCTTCCAAGATCTTTGTCAATGTGGACCCTTTGTTCAAGCCACTTTTTTATTCTGTCTCATAAATGAAAAACGCTCTATGCACGTGGGCAGACCATAGAGACCACAGTTCCTTGAGTTCATTCAAGGTTTCAGGTCTTTCAGTCTTCATAACAGAGTATATGGGGGCAGGTTTCGTCAAATTAAAGACACAGTAGTCGTCAGGTTATTTTATAACCGCATATTTGAACTTTCTCCCACGGGGCTCTTGCTCAATTTATGTGAATGAATGAACGCAAGAGGGGTGACTGTCAATAAAGTGGAAGGGAAGGGAAACCTGAAACGTTTAATTAAAACAGTGCCGTTGCTGTTTTAAGCGCGATTGGAAAAGAAAACATTAAAACGGCCCTTTTAGATTGAGCATGACCTGTGACTGTTTTAATGTTTACCCGTATGCTTAAACACGACCGCTCGTGATTAACGGCGTACACCCGCTTTTTTGAACCGTCAGATATTTTTTACGACGTTGATGTGGTACCGAGCGGAATTTATTTGACTCCAATCTCCCCCTCACCTAAAAGTATTTATATCAGCTCTTTTCCTCTGAATGCCCACATGTTAATATCCAGGAGAGCCACGTGGGAACTGAGGAGGGGCTCGTAGATCTCACCCCGTCTTTACCTGTCACCTCTCCGGCGAGCGCCGCGCTCGTTTACCTGACCTTCACGCGATTTATGAGGGCCAAACTGCGGCGACTGCTGGAGACAACCTCTGGTCTGTTTTTCCTTTTTATTCCGTGTTATTTTTTTGTTTGTTTTTGTGGCATGCGCGTGTAAAAATAGTCGGCTTCACATGCATTTAAGCCTTAATTACACACATATTTTTCTCCACCTTATTTTTGATTCAGCGGTGAGTGGCCCCGGCGCTCTCATACAGGCGCGAGTGTTCAGGGCCCCGCGCCGTCGGTGAATGTTTGTATAGCCCGCGGTTAGTGTGAAGGCTCTCCTCCTGAAAACCCGTCGATCTCCGCTTTGAAAGCAAAACTAACAGAGTTCACGGGCTGATTTATGAAGTCCAGTTCACTTTTGCAACCACAACGAAAAAAGTTGAAATCCACACCGCTATGTGAATAGGCATCTATTACAGCTCGCCGAGTCGCTATTCTTATTGTCCAATCCGGAGACGTGCTCGGAAAAACGTCTTCATAAATTTCTATATTTATATTCCTATTACTAAAAACACATCTTTTTTTTTCAATTCAGATAGGGATTTCTGACACCATGCCAAATGCACATATTTCTAGTTAACCATAAACTACTGTTTCCTTCTGCAGGTCATCATAAACCAGTTCTGCAGTCTAAGAGTATATCGATCTTGGTCTTTTTAAGATACACTGCAAGCTTCAGGAGTTTAACTTTTGGAATAGGGAAGGCTTGACATTTATAAAATGTCAGTTAGCTCCACTCTCGTACTGGAATAGGCAAGATGCATCTAAAATGGTATTCGGTCCCCCAAATCACACAATGAAAAGTGAGGGTTTTGCTCTTTAAAGAGAAATTTACCCTGAAATGAAACTTCAGCCATTCTGGGGCTCCAAAGCCAAATGATTTTCAAAGGAGAATAGAGTTCACCCTGCTCTATTTCATATAACCGAATCATTCACTAGAAATCCTGTCCTTTGCCATAGAATTAAAATATAATTTGCTTGTCTGCATATTCAAACTTACTTCTTAGAACTAGCATTTGGCCTCTGATTTGAAAGCTGTTGTGCTTTGTCTTCTCCTGTGAGTTTAAATATGAACAGAGGCAAATGAAATCTGTAAAGTTGTGCAGTGATGATGTACTTTTGCAGGCCAAGCTGGAACTTATAGTAACTTTACTATGGTTCTCTTGAAAAAAAGGTAATTGAATCTATCCTTTTTAATCTATTCAGCATTTATTCAATAAGAAACCTAAACACAGAAGTAAAAACCTGAATTACATGCAACATGACTTCAACAGCATCACCTTTAAGCTTCCAACACTCCTTTAGTCTTTATTTAAAATCTACAAGTTGGGACGACTGAGATATAAAAGTTAGCATGAGCTTTGAGCATGAACACAATGAGGATATAAAAGTAGACTAGTGACTAAATGAGTGTTCCTGCTTTGCATGATAACATTTAATATCCCTAACAACCTGTGTAGTCCCATTTAGCTACTTATAAGCCACCACATTTTTCAAAATTCGAAAAATGTTAAAATCACAGGGGATATTTCTGAATAATATGTTGTAGACAAAAAGGAGAAAATACATGAACGCAGACCTTATTTTTAGGGATTCAACCAAAAACCCATTTTAAAAAACCATTGACCTTGGGGCAACAGAACCTAAAAAGTTTCCAGTTTTAGGATTCTTGTAGCGAATAACGACTTCTATTTTGATCTACAAAGTTAAGGTTGAATATGAAGACTTGAAAAGTAGCGCACAGACCACATTTATTATATACTTATTGATCATTTCGTTTGAGCTTGACAACCCCTGGTATCTGCTAATGATTTCAGAAAGAGCAGTGTAAACATTCTTCAAAACATCTCCATTTAGGTTCCATGGAGAAAAGCAAGCCAAAAGGCTTTGCACATATACAGGTTTTATATATTTGAGTGTGGGAGAGTGCATTATCATTGTTGACACTATAACTGTAGTCTAAGCATTTGCTGTACATGTTTTGGTTTCAGTGAACCTTGGAGACTCAACAGAGCAACCAAACACACTGGCACTGTATTTTCCAATCTTCTTTCCTCTCCCACACCAGCCTCTGGACCGGACTGATGGTATACATACAGGCTGAGCTCAGCTCTGAGCGATAGATCCTAATAGCACAGAGACACCGAATCACTGAGCTATCAAACAGATAGCCCACAGAGCTTTATAGAGTAGCTGATGAGTGGAAAGGTGGGTCTCCAATTCGGAGCACAGAAATAGATGGTTTGATGGCACAACTATGTAGTGAGGACTTAGGATGGCGGCATCAAAGAATCTCTGCCGTCACTCAGTAAGCAATTTGTGACCACTTAGTTGGTGGTTATCCAGTGACCTTGCATGTCTCATGGCCTCTGGTTGAGACAGGGATTTATCAGCCCATGGGCTGAGTGTGTTTGTGCTAACCACAAATGCGTCAGTTCTACAAATGGCTGTCAGGATTATATTTGCCATTGCTCACCACGTTTCTCACCTAGCAACTGCTTGCCACAGGCTTTTTGACATGAGCCTACTAAAATCCATATTTCTTACAGGAAATTCACAAAGTCGAGACAATGGCCTTGTGTTCTTTTTCAGTCAGGCACGCAAAGCCTCCTTCTGTTTGTTTAATTGGTAACTTATGTATCAGAGTTCAGCATTCAGTTGGGTTTAAATGCTGTCACACTGGTCATTTACGCTACATAAACCACCAGAAGTGCATATTTATATATTTCATTGTGAGACATTGTGACTGATCTATGAACTCGCTTTGTACTCATGTCGTTAAGTTGCTTTTCGCCCCAAGACAATGTAAAAAAAGCACTATAATCATGGTTACTGTAATATTTTACATTACTAATTTCCTTATTAGTTCACATTGAATGCATGTTAATTATTAGCCTGGAAGAACAACAGATCATAAAACACACTTATACCGAGGCTCTTGCTGCTATAGCTACCTGACAATGTTATTTTAGTATCTTCGATGTGTTATAATAGTTTTTAATAATATTTTTAATGTGTTTTATATAGATTTTTTTTTATTCTGTTTAATTTTATTACATTTTCTTGTGGGTTTTTGAACATTTTATTCTTATTTTTAATTTAAGTTATTGATTTTAACATTTTAATTTAACTAAATGAAATTTAAAAATGTTGAAATTAGGCAAAATAAAAAAGCAAAAAAAAATTTTCTGTTTTGCAACATTTCGCTTAATGTTTTATTTTATTTCAAGTACTCTAAAAAGGTTTAGAAATTTCTCCGAAATACCTAATAAATCTCAGAAATATCAGAATTTCTCAAACCTCACAAATAAATAATGCAAATAAATTTTGCAAATAACTACAAAGTAATGGACAGTAACAAACATGAACTGAACTGAATTGAACATGACATTTAAACAGAAAGACTGATTAAAATGTAGAAATGATTTTCACTCAGAAATGGCTAGTAAATTTCATAAAGAATTACGAAGAAGCAACAGGTAACATTGAATCGAAAGATTGTTTTTTGATGGTTATAGTTTAAAGTAACAATAATAACCTGCTACCTGTTAATCATTTAATCGTTTTTCATATTTCTGCATGTAGTAAGTGTTTTTGATGGGTTATTTTTCCAGCGCTGTAAGGATAAGCTGAACTCCCTGGCCATCTCAGTAATGAATCTGTGGCCTGGCGTGCGTCTGCGTGTGACGGAGGGCTGGGATGAAGACGGCCATCACTCTGAAGAGTCTCTGCATTATGAGGGCAGGGCGGTTGACATCACTACCTCGGACCGCGACCGGAACAAGTACGCAATGCTGGCCCGTCTGGCAGTGGAGGCCGGCTTCGACTGGGTCTACTACGAATCCAAAGGCCACATACACTGCAGTGTCAAATCAGGTGAGAGCATGTGTGTGTGTGTGTGTTTGTGCTGAGGTTGTGCTGGGGCAAGAGGTCAAGCGAGAAACAGACTAGTACTCATAAATAAAAGGTGTGAAAGGAACACAAACATGGTGGGATATTAACAAGTTTATTTTGAGTCACTTTGAGCACTATTTGCATCTCATTTTGTTTCTGCAATCAGATGTATTTATGTGGGAAACAGGCTATTCATTGAGAAAACAGTAGGGTGGGACTAACTTTTGGGAAATTAGTTGAACTGAGAAATGTGGGCATGGAATAAACTACTGTTCAAAAACTTGAGGTCAGTAAAAAAAAAAAAATAATAATAATAATAAATTAATACTTTTATTCAGCAAGGATGCATTTAATTAATCAAAAGTTACAGTAACTACCTTTGTGGTGTTACAAAATATTATATAAGAACTAAAATAGTTATCAATGATATTTTGAAAATAAATTTCACAAATTTTGCATATTTTTAAATTTTACTTTATCAGTACTTATTAATGTTTATTTATGAATTCATATTTATTTTGAAATCTAACCATGACTAACAAAGCTTCTCACAGCCATGTAACGTGAGAAGACAAGGACAAGAGATGGACTGTTAGAGCATGTCTATGGATACAGAAGGAATTGCATTAGATTCCTGTTTCTACACTCACTGTGGATTAATGAGCTATCTAATGTAGAGGGCCATTTTGAGTCATCTTCAGTATCAGATGTGATTTCTTAGCTCTACATGATTATATTAAACCAGCAAAATCTTGCTGCACTGGGCCGTCTGCACTTCTTTTTTCACTTTTTCTAACATTTACTTTACCTTTCTGACTTTTCTAGCAATGCTTTACCTTGATCCTTATTCCCTATTCCCATGCAAATCAACACAGGCTTTATGTAGCTTTAGCATCCACATCCAACATGTTTTTTTATCTTTTCTAGTAATAAAATTGAATCAAGCTGGGGGAAAAATTCAGACAGGCACTTTGACAATTTAATATTCCTGGATTGGATTTTTATTCAGAAACTTCCACTTCTGCAAGCTTGCTTATTAAATATTTTGTCCAGTAATTAAGTTATAACTATGTTTAAAGCATTTTACAATGTTTAAGTGCATTCTGCAGAACAACTGAGAAATGGGGAAAAGAGTCTGTGGATTGCATAATTGTTTTTGGGCCCATCTCTTACAGAGATGTGATTTACCGTTTTGTCTTACATACATTGAATTTCATTATACAATCTCTAATATTCTGTTTCTCTGTTCTTCCCACTGTTTTCTTTCTCTTTATTCATTTTTCTCCTGTCCAGATCGTTATGCAAGTCAGCTGTCCCTGACATGATCAGAAGGAAAACATAGCTTTAGGATATTATATATATATTGTATATCATTATGTGTATATTCCAATTTGTACAAAAATGTAAGAATCTAAAGAAGAAAGATTCCTGGCAGTGCCAGTAAAGTCAGAATCAGTCCACTAGGAGGCGCTCCTGCACCAACGTCCCAATGAAGAAGTAAAAGTCCAACTTTGGGGACACCAAACTGATCCTATTTACCAACTCAACCAATCACTGAGGGAAACACCATAGGACCAACCAATGAGCAAGGGCTTGAAGGCCAAAGGTATATCAACTTGCCAGAAGTGAAGATTAGAAACGGGCATGGGCATTGAATCTATTCTTTATTCCCTTAATGAAACATTCTTTCTTTCCATTCTTCTCTTCCATTTCTCCCTCACACTTATTTTCAGAGCACTCAGTAGCAGCTAAGACGGGCGGCTGTTTTCCTGGAGGTGCTCTGGTGATGACGGAGGACGGCACTCGTAGACCAATCCAGGACCTACAAGCAGGAGACCTTGTTCTGGCCTCGATGGGAAGTGACGGGACTGGCGAGCTCGTCTACAGCAAAGTCCTCACCTTTCTGGACCATAGCCCCATTACCCAGAAGCACTTTCATGTGATCAGCACTGAGGATGGGGCCAGCGTCTCCTTAACGGCAGCTCATTTACTGTTTGTCTGGGTTGGAAACTGCTCCAGCGGGGGCCTGCCAAAGCCTGGATCCCTCCGGACCATATTTGCTAGCGATGCCCAGCCAGGGCAGTGTTTGCTGATCGTCGATGAGGGAGATCTCAGGAAACGTGTTTCACCGATCTCTCGAGTGGAGGTGCGGGAGGACCGGGGGGCGTACGCCCCACTTACTGCCCATGGGACTTTGGTGGTGAATGGAGTGATGACCTCGTGCTACGCTGCGGTGAATGAACCGCGGCTAGCTCACTGGGCATTTGCACCTCTACGCCTGTTGTACAGCTGGACTGGACCAGATCGGATCCTTAAGAACGGCTTACACTGGTACTCTCAGGTCCTACTCAGTGTGGGAACACTACTGCTAGACTCAGAACTCTTCCACCCTTGGGCCTTAGAAGATCATGAAAGATGATGGATTGAAAACGAACTCTGAGATGAGTGAGTGGTAGGAAGACAGAGGGATGGAAATGATGAACGCTCAGGGTTTATGACTTGAAGGGATAGATCACACAAAAATAATTACTCACCCTCATGCCGTTCCAAACTTGCAAGACCTTCTTCATCTTGGAAGACAAATTAAGATATTTTTGATGAGATCTGAGGGCTTTCTGACCATGCATAGACAGTAATGCAACTACTACATTTAAGTCTTCATTAAAATAGTCCATGTGTGGTCCATCAGTTGTTCAACTGTAATGTTATTTGTAAATTTTCAAAGACTGACATGGAAGACAAGAAATTGTTGAATAAAGTCATTATTTTTGCTTCTTTGTACACAAAAAAGTATTCTCGTAAATTTGTGTAGAAGGTTGAACCACTGATGTCACAAATGATGACTATTTTAACAATGTCCTGACTACCTTTCTAGCCTTGATTGTGTCAGTTGGCTGCTGTTTATGGAGGGCCAGAAAGCTCTTAATCTGTATTTTCCGAAGATGAACAAAGGTCTTAAGGGTTTGGAACAAATCAGGGCAATTAATTACTGGCAGAATTTAAATTTTTGGGTGAAATATGCCTTTAAGGGGATAGTGCTAGGCAAAATATACCAAAAGCAGACTTTTATGACTAAAGGTGAAGAGTGTAATTTCTGTGCAACAAACGACACCAAGCAGAAGTGCAAATGATTTTTAATGCCCGGATATTCCAATCCCAAACTCATCTCACGAATCCTTTTTCAAATTTCTATGTTTCTCAGAAGAAAAAAAAGCTATGAACTGCTGCAAGTGTTTTTGTAGGAAACAAACAAAAGACCGGAAATAAATGAGTATTTTAACGCTTAAAGTTCCATCACATAGAAGTCAATGTTTTTTTAAAAAAATGGTTTACTGGTTAAATGTCCAAAATTAGGTCTGTAGTTAACACAAGCTCAAGTTATTTTTTGGCATTACATTCTCTGACATCAAATATATTAACAATGCTTGTCTGAAAAGGCAGATGCTAATATGTGTCTAAAAGGAGTTACAGAGGTTGTTGAGGATATTGCACAGGAAAACCTTCACAAGCCCACAAACCTTTCAAACTTTTTTAGGTAAAATGTTTTATTCAGGAAACCACCATTCTTGATCATGCAAGAGTCATGGTGTTGTTTGTTTAAAGCAATAGGCTAATGAACAAAACGTAACAGAATCGTAAACATTTGTTGAACACTGAGCTTATGTTCTTCATTAATCCAAAAGTCATTGGAGAAATACTATTGCCTTTTTGTTGAGGGAACCAGCGTAATGCGAACTTTAAGGTTGTCCTACAAAACTATATCATCACTGCAGTACTCTAAACACTTACAATGATAATAACCAGGGAAAAGCATCATCACTGTCCGTGTAAAGGGTCAATCGGGCGGATTTGACAAAAATGCTCAAACAAATGGAGCAGCTTCAATCTTTACACTTTTCGGGAGAATAATCATACTTATAGCTGTGTAAGCTAAAATTAAGAAAAGTATTTCACATTGAAAAAACTTCACACATCACCTTTAACTGAAAAAAGAACAGATTACAAACTGACCTCTTGCCTTGCTTCTTACAGAAATGGTGAGAGACCAAACATTGTCTGTGCCTTCGTGTTCGTTATAATCCAGTGTCTTCCTCATTAGACTGTCATGAGTCTTAACACAGTCAGTCACATGTTAAACTATTTTTAAAATGTTATTTCAAATAAAGTACTTTGTAATATCATTAAGGTAATATAAGGTATTCGGGTAAAGTATTTAAAATCTATTTTTGAAATTCAACTTTATACAAATTATTTATTTGCCTCGTATTTGCTGGCTATGACGATTTCTTTTATTCATTATTTTTGTCATCTGTGTGATATGTTGTCTGTGTCAAGGGTCCTCAGCCTTTTTGACTTAAAATCCCCTGTTTGTCCAAGACTATATTTTGGAAGGCGCTCCTGTCTAAGCTGATTTTTACCTCTGGTACTTGTTGTAATAAAAACTGGTTTAGAACTACTGGTCTTTGTAATTGTTCCCTGCTGGCAGAAAGCGCTCAGTACAGTGTGCAGGAGAGTCAGATGGGTTTAATGTAACAGGAATCCCACCAAACATGTGATATGACCCCACTGAATAGATAAACTCTCCTCTTACAGAGGAGACCATGCATGGCATTTAGCCTGGGCTCATCTTTCAAATTCTCAAGAGACTAAAATATTAGTATAAAAAGGAAGACATTTTGGATGCTTTATAGCGACACCTTGAATGTTATTGACTTCTCACCAGGAACCTCTTATGTTATATTAAAAGCATCTGATAAATAAGTAAACGTAAATGCCAGATAGCTCATCATTGACTCGACCAAAATCCTAGTTGCATTGATTCTTACTGAAATGACAATTAAATAAAAATGTGCAGATTTTGGATGCTATGATAATTATTATTTTACAAGGGCCCCATATCCTATAACGTAAAAGGCAACTATATTTTCATGCATAAAGACCTAAGTTATACGGGTAAATAAGGCGTATAATAAATGATTGAAATAATAAAAAAATATATATTTATTTATTTTTTACTACTGCCTGTGGCGCTTGTTTATTTAAGCCCATTTTATAATTTTTTTTTATTTTTTATTCTATACTATAATATCTATATTTTTTTTTATGTAGCCTTTTTTATTTTTTTCACTACTTTTCTCCAAGCTCTTCAAGCACTTCCTTGCAACACTTAGGACGTCCCTGCCTGGACCTGAGTTTAAAAACCTTTTGTATAACTGTCCAATAAGACTTTGTACAACTTTCCAGAAAGAAAAAAGATGCCTATAACATATAGTGATCGCGTTTACCTGTGGCTTTAAGAGAGCGTCTATATTAAGGAGTGGAAACATAATCCCTCTCTCTCTCTTTTTCTCTCTCTCGTTTTCCAGTCGCTTGTCACCAGATGCGAATAACGGAACCAGCGACCGTAAACTGTTCAAGTTTTAAGCTTAAACTTCTTGATAGCGTAGTTCGGAAGGGGTTTAGGCTAATAATATCTCTTCGCGTCCACATTTAGGACTCGCGCACTGTCTCTTTAAGAGGGTTTACCCACCGACCTCCTGTTGATCCGACAGTATTTCCCCATACGTTACCGTTCTTCTGTATCTCCTGCTAGTCTCTCCGCGCTTTACTTCTTTCATTAGTTTGTTTGTTTATTTATTTATTTATTCACTTTGGAATCTTGTAGCTCAAACATGGCAGAGGTAGGGAAAGGAGTCAACCCAGGGAAACTGGCCAGTAATGTACAGAAGAGGATAACCCGAGCACAAGAGAAGGTACGCGTGCTTACATCTGCTCTCTCTGTATGTGCTACATTCATGCATTTGTTGTTATTCAGTTTGTCCATTCATATGCGACCGACTTAATTTGTGCTGTGTCAAATAGCGGTTTAGTACTGTGGAACGAGACTGTACATATAAGAGCTGAAGAGCACTGAAACACTTCATTCAACACTCACTCATGTGTTGGTCAGGCTCTCTGTTTATTTCTCTTCCCATGAGCAGTTCCTGTTACAGTTGTTTGAAACTGATTGTTTGAGATAAAGTTCATTAAAGAGCAGCTGTCAGTGACCAAAGCTCTTTTGACATTTATATTTCTTTCAATTGAATCAACCATTCATTACATTATTTTATATAGTAGTGAAGACTAGGGAGCTATTTGTCACACTTTTGTACTATTATGGTTAAGTTTAATTTATTTAGAAAATTATGCATAATCCTTAAATGTTATTTCTACCGCCATTTCCCATGTAAAAATAAATAATTAAAAATAAATTTTCCAAAAATTGATCGTTTATGGGGAAAATAAGGCAGCTGCTGTTAACACTGATTTGACTTAACTTTTTAAATATGAATTTTAAAGTAAAAAATTAATAAATAAAATAATAAAATAAAAGCTTTCTCTTTACTCAGTTTCTGTTTTGTAAAATATGTTGTAGACTCCACTATATGAAACTAAAACAAAATTCTAAATATGCAACTGAGACAAAATTTGAAATAATTCTTAAATTACTCTCATGTGACAACTTGCCCCTGGCTGAACTATTATGAAACTGTTGTCTATAATCTACCCTCATTATATGGCTAGCACTTGTCTGAATGTACTTTCCTTTCTTTTCCCCCTACCATTACAGAAAACAATCATATTTCACTTTATAATTACTCAACCCTTACAACAATGTCCTCACACCCCAACTAGTCTCGCTCTCTCCCGTAACATTCTGTATCACATATCTGTATCCCTGTGAGATACACTAGGATGTAAAACATGAGTGGAATCAGAGATATTCACTGCAAAGGAATCCCTGGTTCTCAGGAACACACTGAGCAGCTTGGAAATGATCTCAGGGTATGAGTGGTGCATCAACAAAAACAACCCCCAGCTGAAAACAGGAGATACAAAGGAAGTGTAATTTCCACACTAAACGCCCCGAATGACCGCTGACCTCCCATAGCGCACAGCTGGACTCCAGAACCCTGCACTGTGCAAAAGTGACACGCTTTCAATTTGAGTAAGTTTAGGATGTAAGACCAGGGTTTAAGGAACCACTTGATAAATTCAGCCAGTGTGGGTTTATTTTAGGGGTCTGACACTTGCACACTGTTTCAGTGAGTTAATAATCTAAACCAGCACTATAATCAGATATCAATAGTAGAATTTTTGTTTCACACTACTGTTTTTTGTAAGAGGCTCAGACATCTTGGATAGGAGATTTCTAGGAAAGATACTTTTATCATTTCCTGTCGTTATAAACCAAACAGGCTCATATAGATGTTTACATGGAGTTATTTAGGATCTTTATCTGCTTCTGTGTTCATGTTTCTATTCCTGTAGCTCCTCTGTCCTGCATGCTAGACTCATAGTGACTATTTTCAGTAGCTTTGTGTGTAATCCTGAGGTTTTTAAATGCATCGGTACAGTCCACGTGACGTCAGTGGCTCAACTCCAGTTTTGCGACGCTTCAAGAATACTTTTTTCTGCAAATAAAACCAAAATAATTGATTAATTTTATCAACCATTCTTCTCATCGAGTTACATCTTCCACCATTTTATAGAGTAACACATGGCATACGCACGCTTTTGCAAAAAGCTTATTAAGCAGATTTAGTTTATGCGCATGCTTTCCCCCAAACGTAAACAACGCTGATCACATAAAATAGGTTTTTAAGTACTCTCCAGAATGGCGGAAAACGTAACGTAAAAGTATTTTTGTGGCATTGCAAAACTGAAGCCACTGATGTCACATGGACTGTTTTACTAGGTTGGGATCATTTCAGTTGTATTGTTCTCTATGGAGGGTCAGACAGCTCTCCTATATCATCAAAAATATCTAAATTTGTGTCTGAAGATGAACAAACGTCTTACGGGTTCAAAGCTAAATGAGGGGGAGTAATTTCAGGGTGAACTAACCCTTTCAGAAAACGTGAAATATGTTAACTGTTGTTTGTTATGTTGCTTTAATTGACAGAATTTCAATCTTTGCATGAATGATCCATTTAATATGGACCGATTGTTTTTGTCTGTAGGCGTTAAAACTGGCCGAAATATTATGTGTCAGCACTGTTGTGTTTAGTGTATTTTACGGTGGCTCAAGTCTCTGCCTCTTTGGTGTGTGAAAAGCTGAACTCACTCTAAAGCTATACGTGTGTGTGTGTGTGTGTGTGTGTGTGTGTATACACTCCTTCTAAGTGAGACGCTGGCCATCAGTGTGATTGCGTTGAGGTAAGGTCGCAGTCTCTTCTTCCCCGCTGAAACTCAGCCAGGTAGAGGAGAGTTAACCATGATCCTCTAGTGGCAAATGGCCCACATTTTTGCATTCTCCTCCATCTTTTCCCATTATTCGCTTATCCCACATACACCTGTCTGTCATTAGATGACGTTTGTCACTAATTTGGAACATCAAGGCAGGTTATTCTTAAACCACCCATCCTTTTTTTGTAGAAACATTCCAGAAGTGTCCAGTCGCATAATGACCCTGGTGGACAAGAGATGGGTGCAAAGTTACAACCACCTTCTTTTCTCAGATTAGAAACCAAAGGAAGCGTCCTCAGCCTTCCCCTGACCTCTGCTCTGATTGGACTGGGGGCCTGTCAATCAACAGCTCAAGCGTGAGCCACACCCCTTTTCCGCACTCCACCCACACACCTGTTCATCCTCATAGAGCTACAGAGCAGTGTGTGGATTGGGCTATGAATAGCAGACAAGCTGTAGCTGTGAGCTAATCCCCAGAAACCCCTTGTGCGACAAACCGTGGTGTGTGTTAATGCCAACGGCTGTGGTCTGGGGTATTTTTGGGGCTGTAACTGAACACCAGCACACATCGACCAAAAGTAAAAACCAGGGGCCTTTATATACAGATGAAGTGACATTTGGCTGATATTTGTGAGAATGTGGTCATAAATTCACACAAGCACATACAGGCTACTGTTAAATCTCTCTCATTGTAAGCTCCTTTAACCTTTTAGTTAAAGCTCCACAGACATCCGCTCGCCACTCCTATGAGACAGCAGAAGTATGGGTGTGTGTTTACTTCAGACAGATCTGTCCCAGAAATATAGTTCAGTCTGACAAAACATATCAGGGCATTTTGAAGCTAAAACTTTATGCATCTGTGCTGTTGTATGAAAGAGAGAATGAATTTGCATTTGTATGGTGTCAGATCATGAGGGTGTGTTAATATGGATGACTGCATCCAATGCTTGCTCGAATGCTTTGCTCACACACGCTTAGGAATCTCTCAGCTGCTGGACAAATGCTTGGCGCTGGGCTGATCAGAGCTGTATAAATTGAACATGCTGATTCAGAAATAGTTCTCCTGTAAATTTAAACTTTGTCATCATTTACTCATGTCATTCAAAACCAGTATGACTTATGGTCTGTGACACACAAAAGAAGACAACTTGAAAGTTCCTGTCACTCAAATACAGTTGATACAGTATACAGTGTCTAGAGATTCCAAAAAACAACCCGAAAACAGTTCATATATGACTTGTGTACCATATTAGTCTTCTAAAGCCTATGGACAGACTGTAATTTAAGCAATGTTACACAGGCATATTATGCAAGGCAGCTTCCAAATGAGGAAATATACAGGAGGATAACATTAGCAGTACTCCAATAGTTAGTTTCGATTGTAAATCAGAAGAGTACAGAAGCTAGAGCAGAAGTGTAACTGAATAAAAGTTGAGAAAGTCAGGATATTTGTGTTTTTTTTCATGGGAAATGCCTTATGTTTATAGTTATAAATTTGTAAGTGCTCTCAAAATAGAACTTCCTAAAGATTGTATCACTTCTAGTGCTTTTACAACCATTTGTGCTTGTGATGGATCCACTAACCTGATTTTACCAAGTGCAGCATGTCCCTGGGACGACATCTTTGTTGACCCTCAAACAACATTGCGATTAGCCAAACAGATTTGAAGAAACAGTTACGATTTTTGTGAAGTTTATGGTTATAATCAGTGTTTGGTGCTTATTCATTAGTGTCAGTCATCCAAAATGCTTTTTGATTTTAGGCATTACTCATGGGTAAGGTTAGGTTTAGGTGTAGAGATTAGGGGTGGCACGGTTCATGAAAAAAAACCGAACCGTTCAGTACGCTTGTCTCGGTTCGGTGCATGCATGCGTCGCACGGTTCGACGTTTCATGACATACGCAATGTAGCTTCGTGCCGTATGTGACGTCAGTGTGTTTCCCTTTCGAGCGAAATAATTGAGATGTCTACGTCTGAGTGCTGCAGGTCACAATACTGTACGCGTAGAAATGGCAAGTGGGAGAAAAAAGGAAGGCTGCCTGGAGTTGAAGGATGCGCCAGCGTCGTATAAATCTGGTGTGTGGGCAAATTTCATGTTACCT
>JAUCNO010001758.1:3507257-3520547 GCA_032353835.1 Enteromius viviparus | reverse complement strand
AAACCTACCAATCTCCACCCCTAAACCTACCCATCTCCACCCTCTGATTCCTAAACCTACCAATCTCCACCCCTAAACCTACCCATCTCCACCCTCTGATTCCTAAACCTACCAATCTCCACCCCTAAATGTAGATCCAACCACGCCCGCTGGATCTTGTGGGCTGCAGCGAGCCCTACTCGCATCACATAGACACAGACAGGTTATGAAGTATTGGTTTTTGTCAAGGTGTCAACACAAAAGCATCTCAAACAATGTCATCTTTGCATTAAAAATAACATAAGTGAGCAAATGACAGTTGGGTTTCAGCTACATCTAGACACCAGAATTTGTTGTATTACATAGCAAGTACTATCTAGCAACACTCACAACCTTATAACAACACCCTGGCAACCATTTATGCTCATTGCTGCGTTAGATGAACTTGTGACTCTCTGACTCCCTATACAGGCCCGCATCGCTAAACGTGAAAGGAAGCTGGTAGATTTTGACAGTGCCAGACATCATTTTGCTTCTATACAGAAAAACAAGAAGAAGGACGAGGCCAAAATTGCCAAGGTACTGAAAGCTCGTCCCAGCTTATTAGCATATGCTTTTTGTCCCTAAACCTTGTCAACTAACCAGCTTATTGCTATAACAATGCGGAATTAATTGCATTTTGGAGTCAATTTTTTATGCTTGAGTGAATGTATGTGTGTGTTTGCACAAGCTGTTATCTTGCTTGATGAGATTTGTGTGAGCTAACATCAGCACTCGAGTGTGTTTGTGGCTGTTCTCTGTTCTCTTCGCTGCACGTCTAGCCTCTGGCTCTGGTGGAAAAGGCTGCTCCCGGCTGGGCTCAGGGAATAATCACGGCACATCAAATCGCTCAAACTAACCTCTCGAGAAACCAGGTGACTCATCTGTCACTCAGCCTGTAAACCCTCCCTTAATCTGCATAAGCCCACCCACCTACTGACTGACCACACCCACTCACAGTCTGGCTTCCTCATGTGTATCAACTTGATGCTTTTGTGTGTATGACATAAAAATGTGTCTGTTTAAAAGAAAACTGTCTAGTTTGGGGTCAGTAAGATTTTAAATGTTTTTGGAAGAAGTCTATTTAATAATAAATGTGTACTATTATTACCATTTTAAATAAATATTTTCTAATCTATATGACCATATTTAAAAGTTGATTTCTGTGATGACAAAGCTGAATTTTCAGCATGTTTCAGTGTCCCATGATCCTTCAGAATCATTTTTAGATACTGATTTGCTTCTCAGGAAACATTTCTTATTGGTGTTAATGGCAAAAACGAAAATGGAAACAATGATTTTTTTAAAGGTTTGGTTCAACCTTTACTTTAAATATGTCATTAAATGATTTTTTCTGAATAAACGAAGGACCCAACTTTTAAATGGTATTGTAAATTAAATAAATAAAAAATAAATAAATACAAATTATATCTTCCTGTAATTATAATTTATTCACCTGCAATTCAGTCATAATTTGTTTTTGTTGTGTGAAAAAATTGATTAAATGGATGAAAACATTATTCAGAGTTGCTTTTTATGTAATACATAATGAAATAATACAGTGAGTAAATGTTTTATGTTTATTTGAAAGGCTTTCTGGAGATTCCAGTAGAAAGAAATAAGATCACAGTCTATTCATGCAGAATTCAATGAGTAATTCTTTGTATATGTATTTTGATAAATAACAGTGTGTTCGCTTAATGACTGTGTGGCTGTGTTTGTATGCGTTTAGGCCGAGGAAGAGTTGGGCAAAGCTCAGAAGGTATTTGAGGAGATCAATTATGAACTCCAGGAGGAACTTCCCACCCTGTGGGACAGGTAAAAACTAGTTTTCATACTGCCATGATCTCTGTTTATCTCTTATTCCTTCCTCTTTCTGTCTTCTTAAAGGAATAGTTCACCTGAAAATGGATAAGCATTACATGTTCTAAACTTTATTTGCTGCTGGTTTTTTTTCTATGGGAACACAACAGGATTACTTTGCAGTATTTTCATCTCTTTTCCATATAATAAGAATTTGTCATATCCGAGTAGCTACAAAAAGGACAAAAATGCAATATAAAAGCCATACAATATCTATAGAAAGACCTACATTTTTGTCTTAAATTTCTGTTCCTCACACAAAGCTACCTTTATTTGATTAAACAAGTGTAAAAAGCGTAATTTGTTCCTTTTTTAGCATTTAAAATGTAATTTTATACTGAATTTTTAGCATCATTACTCCAGTCTTCACTCGCGTGAATCCTAAAAAATCTTTGTAATATTTTCTTACTATTATCAAAATAAATATATATAATTTATATGTATATATAAAGTATTGAGTCTCTTAAAGTCTTTATTGTCGCTTTTATTTAATGCATTCTTGGTCATTTTTTTTCTCCAATGCTAGTGTCTTATTGACCTTAAAACTATTGACCTTAATGATGTAATACATCGTTTATTGAGCTTAAGATATCATAATGACCTGTTTTTATATAAAAACTGTGCAAATATTCTTCTTTTGTGTTCCAAAGGAAAAAAAACAGCTGCATGATTTGAATAACATCATTACAAGTACATATATTTTTTGTACATTGAGCTAAAACATTTTTCCCTCTTTTTAAATGAGCGGATATTGTTCTCTCTCTTTGCAGTCGTGTTGGCATCTATGTTAACACATTCCAGAGCGTTGCTGGCCTGGAGGACAAATTTCACCGGGACATGGGCAAAGTGAGCCAATAATAAGAGACTTATTAATGAGATAAATGAAGTTATTGTTGTTAGTTACCAGGGTATGTTGCTCTCTCACACACACAGCTGAACCAGAATCTGAGTGATATTATGACCAAACTGGATGAGCAGCGTCTAGCCAAGTGAGTTCCTTTATCCTGGGATATTTCCTGCTTGTAAAGACACTTGTGGTTTCCTGTAGTTTAGCACACAGATGTGTGAGTTTTTGTTTTCCTTGTAAATTAAACCAACACTCCCCCAAATAACCCACAGAAAAGGTGTCACGACAGCAAGCACTGGGAAGAGGTAACATGTTTTATGTGTGCAGCATTTATTGCACTTCAACAAGAATATACTTATTTTGGTATTTTAATGACTTCAGAAATGTAGCTTTGTATGTTTCTGATAAAATTTCTGAGGAAAAGTGCTGTAAACGATTAATTGCATGCAAAGTAAATGTTTTTAATGATAAAACATGTGTTTATACTGTGTATATTTATTATGTATATATAGGTACACACACATGCGGTATATATTTTGAAATTAATTTCATGTATATATTTATATTAACATAATCAATATTGTATTAAAACGTTTTACATGTTTAAACAACATATTTTTCTTGCATATATGTGTGTGTGTGTGTGTATATATATATATATATATATATATATATATATATATACATAATAAATATACACAGTATATTAAGTAACAAATTTTTTAATTGCGACTAATCATTCAGTGTTACTGAGAAACATTTGTTTTTATTTGAGAAGCGTATTTTTTTCCTCCAACTTTTTTTTGTTGTTGTTGGTGCACATCACAGTTAAATTATTAAAACTAACACTTTAGTAACACTAATTACTGCTTCACAAGGCTGTCTACATGCTGACATGAAAAATATAACTGCATGTCTTTGAAATGCATTAATTGTGCATGGTAGTGATTTAAACCAATCTGCCTGCAGTATTAACACTGATCTCTGCTGCCACCTAGTGATGTATTTCAGTCAGGACATTCTGTCTGATAACAAGTATTTACCAGTGTGTGTTTTCTTAATGCAGTGAAGAAGCAGCCAATCACAACCTCTCAGAGTCCGGGTCAGAAGCCCCTAAATCACCAGCAAAGGTACTGTGAGAGAGCTGATGTTTTTATGTGCTTTATGTATTTGAGTCTTGTTTATGTTTATTACAGCATGTATGAAACTACATTTTTTTTACATTTATACATCATCCATTAAAATGGGGTTTAAATAAGTTAATAGTCACATAACCATGTGAATAAGTATGGGATATGTTTTAATAATCAACCTTACAACAGTGTTATTTTAGTATTATTTATATACTATTACAGTATTCATTCATATTATTTTAATCTCAAGAATTTTGTTGTTGATCCTTTTGTCATTTTCATTCTTTTTTAATAGTATCAAATCTATTTAGCTTTCATTTAATTTAGGTTCCATTTCTGTCACTTCAGTTTCAGAGCTCCGATAATTGTCAAGTCATTTTTTCCCCTCTTTTTTCCCCTTTTTTAGTTTTTTTCCCCCTTCTTTTCTTTCTTTTTTTTTCTCTTTTTTCCAAGACATTTTATCTGATATTCATTATTTTATTTTAGCTTTTGGATATTTGAGCTATTTATTTTATAAACTATTATAGTATATATTATAGTACCCTACATTCTAGTATATATTATATTATATTAGTAGTGTTTTTTGCTGACAATAACAACACTGCCTTACGATAGAGTTTGTGATTTGTAGATAATTAGGTAAACATGAATGGGTGCAAACCTAAAGCATGTTAGACACATAAAAAACTAACCGTAAGCATGATTTGGTGTTTTAACTGTATTTTCCTCTTGCTTGTGTGTATCTGCATGTGTGTGTTGGTGTGGCAGTCCAGAGAAGCACCGCTGGTGTCACGGCCGCCCAGGCCGACTTCATCTCAGGAGGTGAAACAGGACGACACCATTAACCTGCTTGAAGATGCAGTGGTGCCTGACATTAACAATTCAACCCAGCCACAGGTCAGAGGTCAAATGACTCCTGCTTATCTAAGCACTCTCACCAATCTCTTCCTGGATTCATCTCTGTTTCATTTATATATCATCTCCATCCTTAATTAGCAAATACATTCTTCATTTTCACCCTAAAAGTGACTGTTGTGGTCTTATTATTAACTCTTTTCTGCTCAGTTAACCAAAGTATTACTGGCTCTTGAGTTTGTCAATATTACCGTCTTTACTTTCTGCAAACCCATAATTCCAAGTCCTAGTAGTAAAGCTGGTGCTTGGTGCTGTGCACAGCAGTGTAATGCTCCAGTAGTGTGTAGTCTGCTGGATTTAGATCTGGATGCTGCTCCAGCCCACCACCTGTGGGTCAGAGGACACCATGGTTTTGCTGAATTTGGAACCACATACTGCTCCTAATATTTCTGCTATAGAAATATATGGTAAAAGTAATATGCTATATTCATTTCTGAATTCAGCATAACAGTTTTGAAGTGGGCTGAAATTTCTAGCATGTTTCCGCTTTGGGTTTTGGCACAAAAACCCAAAGCTGAAATGCCACAAATGGTTTAGCATGTAACGCATTAACTGCTCGCATGTGATGCATGTTAACTTGCTTTCTGCTAGTTCCTGAAACAAGGAACCAGGGACAGACAAAAAGTAAATAATACAAATATTAAAAAACAAATACACTACCATTTAAAGGTCTGGGGTCAGTACTATTATTTGAACAACTAAATAATATTCATTGATTCCTGAGAAATGCCACAGTTTCCAAAAAGACATTATGCAGGACAGCTGTTTTCAACATTGATAATAATGATAAAAGTTATATTAAGCATATTAGAATGCTTTTTGATAAACAGATAATAATAGTATTCAAATTATGAAAGATTCATTGAATTTTTTTATAAAAAATATGCAGTCTTGGTGAGCACGAGAACCAAAACGTACAAACCTCAAACATTTCTATGGTAGTGTGTAACAAGCATTTTGGATAGTTGTACTTTGCTGTCAGCTACTAATTGTATTGTATTACCCTCAGCTCTGTTTGACACAGTTTACCAGCATTATATTCACTGCACAGAATTCCCTCAATTTTCCTCTGAAATCTCTGCACAAATGTGGTCTATAGACTCTGTCTGGGCTTGTTTATTGTGAATATTACTGTATATTATTTTTATTTCTCCTGTATATGGTGTTCTAGTATCCACTATCCGACCACTTCACCTTTAACACATGCTTTCCTCTCATGTTTGCTGTAATAATAAACTCTGAACACTATTATGAGCATGAGCTCCTGTCAGTGGGTTTATGAGAGCTCTCTTCTTGCTAGAATCATGCTGACAGACATACTTTGCACACTTATTATGGCCCTCATTTATCTTACTCTTTCATTTTGTGCTGCCTCGTGAAAGGAGGCTTCATGGGATTCATGGGAGGTAAGATCTTATGCTCTGCCGGCACTCTTGTGATGGATGGATCAGATCTCTCTTGACATAATCTTCTTGTGGTCTGATTGATCACGGCAGTGCACTCAAAGAGCCAGAAAGTACCATTTGATGGGGCTTTTGGATGAAAATCCTCTACAGTCTTTAGATTGATAAACACAAACAAACAGACGTTCAGCAAACGTTTAGCCGAACCCAATAGTTTAAATAGTCACAGTATGTCTGGTGTTCAGCCAGCTCAGGTCAGTTGATTTTGGAGCTGAAAACAGGCATCCATTGCAGAAACGAGAACAAAAAAAGTACAATTTTAGTATAGTGTGTGTGTGTAAATTTTGCTACCTGATAAATTAATTTTATTATTATTATTATTATTATTATTATTATATGGCCGATTTATTTTCGGACTTACAAGATTTGTTCTGTTAAAAATGTAATTAATTAAATTAAATAAATTATGTATTGTAATTGCCATTTTTCTTAACACAAATAAATCTGAAAAAAAAAAAATTTTAGATGAAAAGCGTCCATTTATGCAAGGCAACATTTCTCCTTTTAGTTTATTTTACATTAAAGCAGTGAAACTGAAAATAAAGTGAAAACTAAAACTGTAACGGAAATAAAAAAAATATAACCTAAATAGTAATAATTTAAATAATACAAAATGACAAAAAATGTAACCAAAAATAAAAATGAAAGCTAATTCAAAATACTGCTTCAAAAAATAACAATAAAAAAAAAATTGGGTTTTTAGAATGAATCATAATCACATAATTCACATCTCTTCATCTTTTCCTTCATTTATTCCCTTTTTCTTGCAAATCATTTGCACCTTTTGCGGTATTGCCTGGCCTTTTTTGTCCCGCCATGTATTTTACCTCCCTAAATCCAACCCTGGCGACCCTTCCTCCCCATCCCAGCCTGATCAGACCCCGGCTGCAGACCCCTCCCAGCAGTGGGACTCAGATGAAGAAGCTGTCCAACAGCCGTACGAGGCTCCTCAGTGGGAGGATGAGCTGGCTCCTGCCATACAGCCGTATGAACCTCCCAGCTGGGATGAGCAGGACAGCGTGTTTGCGCAGTCTGGCTGGGGCAGTGAAACAGCTGCACCTGCGCAGCCAGACTGGGAGAATGATGGTGCGGAGCGCTGGGGCGAGGAAGGGTCCCAGGTAGGGCAAAACCAAGACCCAGATACTAACTGGGACAGTGGTGCAGCTCAGGCTTGGGAGGCGGAGTCAGAGCCGCCTCAGTGGGAGGAGCTTCAAAGTGTAAGCGGAACAAGATTAATTTTGGTTGTATTGTGGAGTAAGGTCATAGAGTTAGGAGGGATGAGAAGTAGATCATGTTGTTCTGTGGGTGTTGCAGGTTTCCACCGTGGTCATGTTAAATGTCTGTTCTATATGTTAGAGGTTTGTTTTATTGTGTTGAGATGATCAGGTATAATTAAGGTGTTTCTCTTTATTCTTTGTATTTAGAATGAAGCGCCAACAGTGACAAACGGCTCATCAGATGCAGGGCTTCCTGCATCTGTTCTTTACAAGGTGAGATGCACTGAACACCCAAGGTAACATAGGTATACAATAGTAGTATTTATTATATTATATTAATACATCAGTGTATTTTAATGTACAGTATTTGATTATATATAATATATCAGTATATATAATGTCAAATTGATTAGGCCTAATTGCAATTAATCACATCCAAAATAAAAGTTTGTTTTTACATAATATGTGTGTATTTTTTTTATATTTATATGTATATATTAAACACACACACACATATATATACACAAATATATATAAATCATATACAATTATTGTATTTATATATACATATAACAAATATCCACAGTATACACACACATGTAAACACAAACTTTTATTTTGAACTTTTATATCAGTTTGACAAATGATACACACACACCCATACAAACACAATTTATTATAATTATTTGAATTTTTCATATTAATAATTTTATTCCTATTTGACATTAATTCTTTTTTAACACTGTACAAGTCTTCATAAAGCAGTATTCATATTTTTATAAAATCTTGCTAACCCCCATTTCTGAATGGTGATTCAAAGGAACACACACACATAAAGAGAGAGAATTCACTTATATCATTTTTGTTAGGTGAAAGTGATGCATGACTACGGAGCAACAGACAGCGATGAACTTGATCTGAAGGCTGGTGACATTGTGCTTGTGCTTCCCTTTGCCAACCAAGATGAACAGGTCAGTCATGGCACCCATAGTTATGCATGCATACAATCGGACAATGACTCATTGTCTTTTTGTTTGTGTGTACAGGATGACGGCTGGTTAATGGGAGTAAAAGAGTCATACTGGCTTCAGAATAAAAACCTGCTATCTAAAGGAGTCTTCCCTGAAAACTTCACCCAGAAACTGTGAGCGGAACAGCCCTCTCAGAACCACCTGTCCACCTGTACTTCGTTTCTCACCACTTTACTGTGATAACATTTTTTATAAAACATCTACAAAAACAAGGGCTTCTCAAGCAAATAAAAACTATTCTATAAAAATGGGGTAAAAAATAAACAGTAAAAAGCATTAGCTGATATTTGCAGCAGCATGCTTTACACAACTTCATGAAGCAACATGGGCTACATACACAGTGCAGCCAAACTCGCTCGTCAGTTCAGCCTTTAAAGCCTAATCCTGGTCTGTACACACAGTTCAGTCACTTACAGGAGTGACAGACACATTTAAAAACTTCTTCACAGTTTGTATACAACTGAAGAGAACAATTAGATGTTAATGATGCGTTTAAACTAGATATGTTGCTCTGCTTTATGCACAGTACAAAAAAGTCACATAGAATGAGATCTAAGCCTCGACTTATACATGTTGCCAGGAAAAAAACAGCAAACAAGAACAAGCAAATAAATCCAAATAATTTCTATTGGTAATAAAACAAAATATTGTAAACTGCACCTGTCTACATAAACTGGATCACTTAATGAGCGAAGCCATAATCCCACATATGCTGATAATAAGTGGACCTGGCAACCCTGCAAGAACAAGCTCCGCAGACTTTCAAAAATAAACGATGCCTCTGTCAACGGCCATTTTGGGAAGATATAAAGCATCAGAATGCTGAACATGACACACGGCAATCAGTGAATTACAGTGAAATCTTTGACTCTATTGCTTAAAGTCAGCATGAAATCACTGTCTCAGTGCTTGTTCCACATATTGATAAAAAAACTGTTAGATTTTCACCAAGTATAAAAAGAAACAAATAGCATCTTGTATCCAAGTGCAAAGAGTGATAGATGCTCTACACAACGTGTAAATAAATGTAATACACTATTTGTACTAAAGGGAAAATATCTGGTGGAAAAAAGCAATCTGTGTCAGTATGGCCTGAAGTGCAGTATTTATAAATATGCCATATTTCAGGAAGATAAGTGGGTAATGCAAACTCCATTTCTTCTTGACTTTAAAATCAGGGACAAAGACTCTCTAGAGTCTCCTGTACATGTAGAGCCCCTTTAACCCTTACAGTAGTTTAACATGTTGTTCCCTAGATAGGGTTTCTAGCACTGCACTGCATGTGAGGGGTTCATCTCAATACTTTTATGATCAAAAACGTCATTATATTTATGTTATAAATGTCTTCAGGTATATGGCACCAAAGCTTATGGAAATTATACATTGGGACAAACCACTGTATTGTACTGTATGAACAACGGTTAGCTTGAAACACATTTTGCAATGTATTTTAAAATCTTTAAACAGCATTTGTTATGGTTGCATGAATGTTTTATATTTCCTTTTAGACGGGTGCACAAAAGCTTTATTCTTAAAGGACTGGAGAAGATCATACATATCTCATTTTCATGATCTTGCTAATATTTAAAATAGAAAATCATGTCAAAAACATAAGAAATTTAGATTTTCATGTTGATCTGGGAAGATGCACTGATACAACAGTAGGGTGGAAACACTGAATGTGTGAGCAAGATTGATTTGCATACTTTACTCAGTATCATTCCACTACTGTAATCATGGCAAAGGAAGTGTTCATCTGTACCCGGATCTAGTTATATGCCTGAACTGTCTTCTCTTGTCATTTGATGAATTACCACTGCCATTTACAATAGAAATATGTACACTAACGACTCTTTTACATTTTTTCTTTCTTCTCTGTTTCTATGTGAATTAAATCAGGATAAATAATGACACTGCATCGTTGAGAAATGGCAATAACTTATATTCAGTATTCAGCACATTTAGCACCTGGTTAAAATGGATTGGTTGAAATTCTACAAAATCAGGCCCCTGTTTTAATTCTTAATCTGATATCAAATACACAGGGAGTCTGCTTTTGCCAAAAACAGTGTTTCCAAATTAGCTGCTATTTTGTGAAGTCCTATGTATTGTCAGCGTGTACTGTGTAAATCTAGAGTTTATATAATATCTCTCTCTCTGACCTGTTTACATATCTTACCTGGAAAGCTCTATATTTGAATCGGTTTAGAATTTTAAAGTATTTATCAGGCCTTTGAGCAAACAGCTGCAGGAGGTCTAGTCTAGTCATGTGAATGAAAAATGTGTGAATGTTAAAGTGACTCCAAATATCTGAATGGTGAAAGTTCGGATATTTAAAACTGAGATATTTCACATGAACTATATATACTTTTTGTCAGAAAGAGAAAATGTCCTGCAGCATTTTGGTAGCTTTGGATGTTCTGTCTTAACATGCAGTTCTCTGTAAGAAACACCCTGTCAAGAAGCCATCATATTAAAATTAAAATCATAGTTATATAGCGTCCTCTTGTTCATTTCACATCCTAAATCCAGGTTTGTTATGGGACATATGTGATATTACTAACTAATATAATAGTAAACTGACTTTATTTATTGACTAACAGAAAGGCCCGGTAGACAGGGCTTAGTCTAAGCCAGGATTAGGCCATAGTTCAATTGGAGCGTTTGAGTAACGTTTTATAAATTTGCCCTAGAAAAAGCATTACTGGTGTGTAACTCGAGACAAAATTATATATTTTAAGATCAGTCAGTGCAAGATTCTTTCAGTTGAAACAGCTCAGATTTACATACTGTAGATCTAGGCCTCCCCAGTCTAACTTGATTATATGTTTTTTGTGCATCATTTGTCAAGGGAACAGTCTGGGATCAGATGAGAAATGTTTGTTCCTGGGCTCCATGGCTACTCAGCCGGTTAACAATAGTTAAAAGACTTAATTAGTGTACAGATAGCAATTGCTTTGGTGAGTTGGGGACGGTTTACACCACTTAGAGACAGAAACAAAGACAATATAGATTTGGCTGTTAGTATACTTTGAGTGCAACTGGATAAATGCACAAAACACTAAAACACATGGAGAAGAGCAGTAAAAACAAAAACAAACAAACAAAATACTCTATTAAAAAGAGTGCAAGTTATTTGCATGCTACGTTTCAATATTTATAATATTAGCTCAATGCTTTAAAAATTGCTCTAATTCCAAGTGAATGAAGTCCACACTATAACACTAATGACACAGAGTTTTAATATTGATTCAATAAGAGCCAATGAAGATACATTCGACTTTTAAGCATTTAGAGTAAACAAAATGTTATTGTCTGTTGGCATGGAAGCTAATATAGTCATCATTAGTTGTTCTTACCGTTTTCATTCTTAGTGTGAACAGGCCTTTAGAGTTAAGGGTTTGATCACAATGTGTCAAAGGTTCAATGCTGTTGGAACAAAGACTAAGTTCACCCAAAAATGAAAACTGTCATTATTTACTCACCCTCGAGTAGCTCCATATATGTATAAATTTCATAAAGGAAGATATTTTGAAGAAAGTTTGTAACCAGGCTGTTTTGGGTCACTGTTGGCTTTTATAGTAGGAAAAAAGAATACTATGGAAGTCAGTGGTGACCCAAAACAGCCTGGTCACGAACTTTTTTCAAAATACCTTACTTTGTGTTCGGCAGAACAAAGAAATTCATACAGATTTAGAACTACTTGTGAGTAAATGATGCCAGAATTTTTATTTTTTGGTGAACTATTCCTTTAAGGTTTTAGATGGCTCTTATGTTGGTGTTACAATAAACCTCACCTAAGATGTGATCTACCAGTGCATAGTTAAATATTAATGGCTGTGGGTGAGTGTTGGCCTGTTATAGTGTTTCTTTTGCAGGAAACAAGAACCACTGGGACGTGACTAGGCCTGTTTGTTCTGTGCACCGCGGTCATTTATGATTGACATTCACATAATTGCACTTAACCCTTTAAGTTGCCAACAACAAACCATGTTACCGTGGCATCAGCTTGCTCTTTATATAGTGATGAGAGCCTCACAGAGAACATACACAACATTTCTCAACCGGACTCCTGACGGCGGCCAGAGGAAAGTTCAACAATGGTAGAATGTTTTCATTATTTATAATACTGAACAAATGTACTTGACTTTTAATGAATGGTATTTGTTTTTATGTATACTTTTATCAACAATTATTTTGTCTAAATTTTGATTATTTTTAGGTTTATGTTATGAAAATTTAAATAGAAAGCTACTTTTACTTTACATTTACTTTTAGTAGATTTAAACATACATCTCATTTACACCCTAGCGTGAGTGCATCTCAGTCCATGTTGGCCAGGCAGGTGTGCAAATGGGCAATGCATGCTGGGAGTTGTATTGCCTGGAGCACGGGATCCAGCCAGATGGTCAGATGCCAAGTGATAAAACGATTGGCGGGGGTGATGATTCATTTAACACCTTCTTCAGTGAGACTGGAGCTGGAAAGCATGTTCCTAGAGCTGTCTTTGTTGATCTGGAGCCCACTGTCATTGGTACTGAAACTGATTCTCTTTGTGCAATTTAATTCCACAGTGAAGAAGTGTCTTAGTTTTTTTCCCTCAATGTAGAATGCATCATTTTAAGAGTAATCTGACATGAATATATGACATTTGAATTTTCCAGATGAGGTGCGCACAGGTACCTACCGCCAGCTGTTCCACCCTGAACAACTGATCACTGGTAAAGAAGATGCTGCCAACAACTACGCCCGTGGGCACTACACCATTGGCAAAGAGATCATTGACCTGGTGCTGGACAGGAC
>JAUCNO010001758.1:3469529-3499560 GCA_032353835.1 Enteromius viviparus | reverse complement strand
GAGTTCTCAGAGGCCAGAGAAGACATGGCTGCCTTGGAGAAGGATTACGAAGAGGTGGGAACAGACAGCGTTGGAGAGGAGGATGAAGAAGGAGAGGAGTATTAAATTGAGGGCTTGCTGTCCCTTGCACAACCAAGCATGACAACCCATGCCCGACTTAAAAAATAAAAAAAATGGTAAATGTTCTGTGATAAACCCACATTCCATGAAGTAAACTTGTTCCCTTTATTGGGTCACCCTTTTCAATAAAAAGGCAAAATTAATCTGCAATTGTGTGTGGTTTTTATTTTCGACTGCGACACTGAGCCTTTTCAAAACTTCAGATTAAAGTAGCAGACGTGGTGGTATTGTGATACCTTGGCAACCATGTTATGTCCACATTGTTGCTAAGAGAAAAAGGAAGAAGGGTTTTCACAGGTATGCAAAAATAGGGTGTACTGTAAGCACTATTATATACCCATAGTTTGCAACTACAACATGCAGTACTGAGAAACTCGTTGGAAACTACACAGCAAAAATTATATTTTCACTAAAACTAATCTTTTGCTTCTGTGAAATCAATTTATATCCTGTTGTGAAACTTACAATTATTTGAACTTCAGGAGTGCTTTACAAAATGATTTTCTATATATATGTAATATTTTTAATAGAGAAGTTATCAAAACCTAAATGCAGATAAGCATATGGTATAATTCCCTACTTTCTGAAACACTTTTCCTTTGTATGGTTATCATACAGCGATCAAAATATTAAAACCCATATATTTGAAGTACTTTTAAAGTTGGATCTATTTTCCTAGATGGTGTTTTTTCAGGTATCCATCTGGCAACTTTTCTGCTTTGCCTTTAAAAAACTTCCGATAATTATATTTGTCTGCAAAACTAATTTGAAGCATTTAAACCAAATCCTCTTAATCTTCTCGATCATGAGAGAACTTTATTCAGTGAAGCATGTTTAAATTGCTCTATATTCAATGCCATGGAACCAAACTACACAATATTCTGGACGCAGGCTAATCTTCTTATCCAGTCTGCTGCTTTGGATATAGTTACAGATTAAACATGTACTAATAATGAATAGGGTCATGTGTTTGTCTTGCGTGTGAAACAGGAGAGCCGGATCTCTTCTGGGAACAAACACACCCAAACATCTCAACCTCTAGTGAATCACACAGTGGCCACACACACGAGCCACTGTATACACAACAATTGTGCGCTACCAGACCAAGTATTGTTTATACAATATATGAGAATTATAACTTGGAGAACCTCCAGACAAAAATGACTTTTTGTTAGCCTGTAAGAGTATTTTCTTCTTGTGCCTGTTTGACGTGGCTAGAGTGCAGACGTGGTTTAAGAGCTCATGAAGAGTACAGTGGGCCTCTGCTCTGACTCCCGTTGGCACTCAGCTTATCTGTCATGCACAGTCCAGTGAAGAAGCTGAAACGGCCGTACAGATCCCGCGCAAATAAACAAGTAGAATCACTGGTTATGCTTGTCACGTGACTCCAGAAATTTGTTAAACAAGTCATGTGGGCCGATGACAAGCATGTGTGCTTATATGTAAGATTTCAGCACAAGTTTCAATGCAAATGTTATAGCCACAATGCCGGGGAGTTGATTTTTGATTGTTCCTTAGGTTTTGCTGCACATGAAGCACAATTTTTCTAAAAGGATTCAAATTAATATATTGAATAATAGAATGGTAACTTCATTTTAAGGTCCATTCTCACTACTGACTAGTTGCTTATTGGCATGCGTATGACTATCATATCGGCTGTTAGTACTTAGGCCCTTTTCTTCATGATCATGCAAAGATCCCTTAATCTGACTCAGTACCTAAACCTAACCACCAAGTATTAAATAGCATCAAATTAGGATTTTATTGAGGGATACTCACACTTGATGTGAATATCAAGAGTTACCCGAGAGGTGTTTCTCTTCTGTTGAGCACAATAGAAGACATTTTGAAGAATGTTGGTAACTAAACGGTAGCCATTAACCGTAGTACTTTCCCCCCCCCCCATACTATCGAAGTCGTTGGCTACCATCAATGGTTTGGTTACCTTCATAATATCTTTTGTACTCAACAGCTGAATGAAATACAGTTTCGGAACAGCGTGAGGGTGTGTAAACGGTGATAGAGATTTGTATTTTTGGGTGAATTATTCCTTTAATTTAACACCATGTGACCACAAAACCAGCCATATTGGTCCATGTTATGAAAGATACCCCATCTGAATAAATCAGCTTTCAATTGATGTATTGTTTGTTAGGATACAATCATTTTAAAAAAAAAATAAATCTAAACATTGAGAAAAGTTTTCCAAATTTAAGTTCTTTGCCAAGCATATTTATCCATATTAATTTTTATATACGTGCAGTAGGAAATTCACAAAATATCTTCATGGAACATGATCTTAACTGAATATCCTAGTGACTTTTGGTTAAAAAGAAAAATCAATCATTTTGACAAACACAATGTATTGTTTGCTATTGCTATAAGTGTACCCCAGCTACCGGTTTTGTGATCCAGGGTCACATTATAAATAAAATACGAATAATAAATCTTAAAATTGTTGGAAAAATTATAAACTTGATGTTTATAAAAATGAAAAAAGCATAAAATTAAAAATAATATTAATTTATTGAAATAATTATTATTTCTATTTGTTTCCAATTTCTGTTTATGAAAACATAATAAGCAAAAAAAAAACATAATAAGCAAAGTAAAAAAATTCTTTACTCTTTCTACTCTTTCTAGCCTGCACTTATCTAAACATTGCCTACTATGCAGTATTATGTGCACTTTCTAAGTTGCTTTTGCCTCTTTAAGACTAATTGCTTGCTGTTTCCCCACTTGTACGTCGCTTTGGATAAAAGCGTCTGCTAAATGAATAAATGTAAAATGTAAATGTAAATAAGCAGTTTGTCACTTTATATTGTGGTCCTTAAATAAGTATAAGCATTATTTTGATAATGTCACATAATATGACACTACAAACAACGCAGGGAATTATAATATATTGCTCTACATATATGTTTAAAATATGTATTGGAAATGTTCTCTTGTAGTTTGACCCATTTCACACAACTTGTTCAGTATTTCCTTTATTTTATAAAAACGTCAGGGCTTTACAAAAACACAGCTTCAGAAATCCCATGAAATCTCACATCACACTTTATAAATACTGTAAATGTGACCGTCTGACGGGGGAAATCTCAGTATGATCTGCTGTCTCGCTCAGAGAAGCCAGAGGTAAATCCCTCCTACCGATGGTAAATCCTGCCATTTATGGGCATTTATGCAGTACCCTGTATCTTCCCAATTACAACGCAGTATCATTCATCTGCTTGCTATTTATGTATACTGGGTATCTTCAGAACAGCAGGCCTACTGCTAACAGGGTAGCGTACTATTCTGCTCTGAAACAAGTAATGCGTTTTTTTTGCACTGAAATATACGTGCAACAATATTTGAAAATATTCAGCTCAATCGTTAACGTTGTGTCTATTAATTCCTGATTGTACTAGCTCCAACTCTTGATATTTGACCTCGGACCGGCTCTGACCCCATCTAACCCCGCCCTATCATACCGTGCTGCCCTCCACTAATCGCTGTCATCATCAGACCAGCCAAAGTCGTCCATGGTGATGGCCATGTTTAGTTTGCGTCCCTCACGGACACTGCAGGACTTGGAGGAATTCTTCTTCGCTTGCATGTTCAGCTGCATCCCTGATTGGCTGACGAGGTTACCGCCGGGAATGTCCATATCCAGATCAAAGACGCCCCCGAACCCCAGCATGAGCTTCTGTAGGCTGGCCTGGCCCATATCCCCATTACTGCAGGTCGATGAAATCTGACAGCTGACCTCTGAGCTTTTGCTCTCCTCCATGTGAGCCTCATAGAAGGACTCGGCACTGAGAGTGGCCGCCAGAGGGGAAATATGTGAAAACAGCTGTGAAAACAACACAAAGCCAATTAACAGTTTGTAAGTAGTCATTAGAATTAAAGGTGGAATGCACTTTTACAATTACATTTAAGTTCAATAGAAACTCCAGCGCTCCTGTTCTGTCTGGCCAACAAATTTCCAAAATTTTTATGGATTTTTAAAAGTACTTTAGTAACACATTACGTAAGCCTTTATGTATAATGCATAATAAAGGTTTTCATAATGTACAGTGCAATGCATTATTTATTTTCATTAATAACGTAACAAAAGTGAAAATGCATTATAATATTACATCGTGTTGTAATGCATTTGCCTCTCTTAAGGTGTAACAATGAATAGATAAGTATTATAATGCATTATAATTGTGGTTACAGTTATTTATAAAATCAAGTAATGCATTAAAAGGTTCATAACAAGGCATAACTAATGCATTCAATATGCACTTGTAGTGTTCTTCAAAAATTACAAGAATGTTTAAAGCATTGTACGTGTACTTAAAGAGACGCATATACAATTAAAAAGTATGTAATAATATTAAATAAAAAGTTGCACATTAAAGAAGTGTTGATGCACGAGCATCTCACGAGGCTGTTACTGTGTAAACTGTATTATGTGGATTTTGTCTCTGCTGATGATCTACTATGACTGCAGCACACTTGGTGCAAAGTTTTGTTCTTGTCCAGACTTTGTTGAAGTTTCACTACTCCTTTGTGCGACTTCCTGCTTTATCAGACTGCTGCAGATCACGTGAAAACACAACAGTGTCAGCAAAATATAACTTTGAAAACTGTGTTGGTGTGCCAAACTCTTGATTCAAATTATAGGCCTCATTCATAAATCGTTTGTAAATATATGAATACATTTAGATTAACTGGCATGTAAAATAGCTCTTACCAAAAACTCTCCCAAAGCTCAGATTTGATCGTTAAACGTGTTTATGTTAATGAGCACCTTCACTGCAGACAGCAAACCAAATAAGCTGAACCACAATCTCTAAAAGATTACCTAGCTATCTTAGAAACAAACTCGTTAAATATGATTATATTACATACAGTGTTATTAAAATGCAGTGAAATGTTTTACACGTGACTGGGAGCAGGTGTACATTTTTTGTGAATCCAAAAATCTACACCAATCCAACGACACACAAAAGAATCATTCTGCTCATGTTTCATGAATGAGGCCCGTAGTGTATACTTTCTTCCTCTTGCAGTTTTTTTCAGACGCTAGGACCCATTTCTCACTACTTAGTTCACTTTTGCAAAACTCTTCACATAGTGAACACAACAAAAGTCTATGTGGGCTAAACTTATTGTTTTAGCACAAAATGCATTTGATGACTACATCTCTCAACTTTCATGAATGCTTTTCTCACTCAGACACAACAACTGCCAAAAATCTTTGTACGAACAGCACATTTTGCACATGCTTACATACGATTTTCAAAACTGTTATGTTCAAAACAATAACATAATGCCAAACTGAATAAGACAGCAAAATTTAACACCACTATTTTATTGCTGGGGAATTTTTATAGATTAGCATTACTACTGTATCTGTATCAGTGGATGATGTGTATACAAGTTCTTGTAGTTTGGAATTACTTACAAAAAATACAAATAAATAAACAACATAAAATATTGAGGGATTCTTCATCCAGTAACATATATTGCAGTTATTAACAATATTTATTGCAATTATAAACAGAGATGTGTCCTTGTCTGTTTCATCTGTCCAATCTCGCGAGGCATATTGGAGCATACCCATTGTTGTTAATAGTTGTGCAAATATGCCCACTCCATAAAGGTGAATGGCCATTAGAGGCATCAAACCAACTCGTAATGTAATACTGTAACATTAATAGTCCCTGCCATTCTGGGTAGCAATTGTATGTAGGGCACAGTATGCAGAAGTGTGCTTGCAAAATGAGTTGTTATTTTGAGCACAGAACGATGAGGACTCACAGGAGTGCAGGATCTGGATCTTTCCATAAGTCTGTTTTCCCACTCTGTCAGTCTCCTTTCTCTTTCCTCCAGCTCTTGCTCCTTACAGCTCAACTCCCTCTCCAGCTGCTTCAAGCGTTCCAGCGTCTCCTCTATCTCACACCTTACAAAGAGAAGACACAGGAAAAACATGGAATTATCATTATTGCCAATTCAAAAAACCCCCACCAGCTGCCTGCGATTCCTATCTGTGCCAGCAGGGGGTGCTGTACGCTAAACAATACAAGCCTCACACAAAGCCTTTAGTGTGGCTATTTATAAACAGGTATGTAAAGGAAGGCCAGAATGCCCCCCTCCTCAACCCTTTTGCCCTCAAAGCCATATCAGCCCCTGCCAAAATCTCTCCACACACACTCTCAAAACTTCCCTCCTGCTAGAATTGATTTCTCTACCACTCTCATGAGGAGCGTTTCCAGAATGTCTCACCCTCCCTCTTCCTCGCCCTTCTTCTCCTCGCTCTCTTTTTCCATTCCTCTCAGTTCATTTCTGACATGCACTGCAGCTCTGCTCGAGCCGAGCATTCATTTGTGTTTTTGCTCTTGCAACTCATACCTCTACAAGTTGTAATCCAGACAAAACCTTTTTTTCTTAGTGTAAATGATTATACTACAGCTCCTCATAAATTTGATACTCAAACATTTCTTCATGGAACACGATCTTTACTTACTATCCTAAGGATTTTTGGCAAAAAATAAAAATCTATCATTTTGACCCATACTATGTATTTTTTGGCTATTGCTACAAACATACCCCAGCGACTGGTTTTGTGGTCCAGGGTCACATATTTGTGTAATGTGCATATTTATTATGTATACATAAATACAAAAATATAAACTGAAAATATTTGCATGTATTTACATATAATATATATATATAAATATATATGTGTGTGTGTGTGTGTGTGTATTTATATAATTTATATAGATTTTTCTTAAATATGTACAACTGTACATGCATGGGTGTGTATTTATATATATATATATATACACAGTACAAACATATACTTTATATATACTATGTAAACAAAAACCTATTTTAGATGCAATTAATCACGATTAATCATTTGACAGCACAAAAAAACCTTCATATTTCACATTTAAAACTCCTCACAGGTGTCCATTACATTAACATTCAGGTGTACAATAAGGTGCACATATGTTTTGCTGGTTTCTATGAATCAATAGACAAACTGAAATCATTTTATTTGAGTAATTTCCACATTGTTCATGGCTCTAACAGATTTAATTCCTGTTTCATATTTGGGTTTTTAACTAACGCTTTATGTTTTTGTGTTTTTAATTTTTCTAAGTTGTGTAAAACTGGCGATTGATTAATTGATTTGAGTAATTGTTATATAATAATTAGATAGTGTGTCCATATAACACACACACACATACATACAGTATATATAAATCCAAAAAAAGTTGCCAGCAGGTTCTGGACTGTACGTACCTCCACTCTGCTTTGTTATGTAAGAAGGAATTGCACTGGCCCGGCAGTTTGCTGTCATTTTTCATGGTCTCTAGGGTACTCAGGACCTTTTTGAACTGTGGCCTTTCCTGGAGATGAAAGAGCCTGTTTATTAAGGTCATCCTTCGGCACAATGTAATACAACCAACTAAATCAAGGTTGGACTTCAAGCATTCGTTAAAATGAATGCACTTTCCTTTTTTTGGTCACTTAGCTCTTAAAATGTAAGGTCATAAACCTCAGACACAAAATACCTCTCAAACTATTAAATATTTCAGAAATCTGAGGTTCACACTAAGGTCAGTAAAAATAAATGGCACAATTTGCACATAAACATAATAAATCCACTAATTCTCCAAAAAGAAAACAATGTAGAATGATATTTCATGTTATTTCAGGCTCGGTGTGAAGGTGTTCATGACTTGTTTTCACCAAGACTTCACTTGAAGGAACGGCTGCTGCTGATGTTCCTTCATATGCAAGTCTCTTTGAATAAAAGCATCTGCTGAATGACTAAATGTAAACAGTTTACAGGATTCCAGTGAATCATCATATGAGCTGAATGTCGGCTCTGTCCTACCTTGGGCTCTGCAATCCAGCAGCATCTCATCAGGTCTGCAAAGCTGGCGGGGCAGCTGCTGGGAATGGTCGGCCTCTGGAACACATAACCCACACAAATACCACAGGCGCATGAACACACATTAGAATCCATTTCAAAAACCCATTATAGCAGGCATTACATAAAACTCTAATTTTAGCACGAGTCCGGTTTAAGCTCCCGAAAGCAACTGCCGCAAAGCGTTCCTCTGGGCTAAGTTTACATCACAACTCAAATGGAGCGTATATCACCGTTTTCAAAGGGTCTGATATATAATAAGCAGTATATAAGGATTAACAAAGAGCTCTTACATGGGCGCTGTTTACACTGCTAAGTGATAAAACTGAGTTCTCGCTCAAGATAATGGAACTTTAAGAGCATGTGAGGAGAGATGCTGTAATGGAGACTTGTCCAATCCCTTTTGATAAGCCACACATGTAGGAATCTAATACTGTCCAAGTGGCTCGTCCAATAGCAATAGCTGCACAGTATTAGATCTGACAAACAGCACTGGCACACCGCATAATCACGAGCCCACGAGAGAATGGAAACTGCTCCTTCCCGCTGGGAGTTTAACATAAACCAAAATATCTTTTCATCCATCTTTTGACCTCTCCCACTCCCCCTCGCCAACATTTTCTCTTATAAGTACTTGCTCCCTTTTCTCGGTCTCAGACTGGGATGTTTATCTAAAAAGGTTTCCTACATGCCCCTTACAGCACTAAAACCACTGTGGTCGAACTCACCTGACGGCTTCTCTGCAAACACGAAGAGAACCACGATATATCTTCACTTTCTGTAATGTAGGCTAGAGCTCAATAAAAGTTGCAGGGGTTCTTGTGTGAAGCCTCTAGATCAGGCCGCTATAAATAACCAACTAAAGCAAGCAATGGAATCCATGATCATACTGTTCTGTTACCCAAAGGAAGAACAAGAAACATACCAATCCAAATAATTATTATTAGGTGTCAATGCAAAATCTGTCCTAAAAGTTAATCAGCATTTTTGCTTTGCTTAGTAAAGTCCTTTTTGCATTATGTATAATTTACATTTTTCCATCGGATTAGAAGAATTGGAGTAAACCAATGGAAATCAGACTTGAGAACATGGGCAGTTCCCAGGATGCATATAAATACATATATTCTAAGAATTTGCATATGTTTGTTTACATCTTTGCCCTATACATCAGCTTTCTTTATAGATTTGTCATTATGACAAAATGACCAGTTCTCCAATTCTGAACATGGCAACTGCGTATAATGCATGCGTTATATTAAATATATATGAAATGTATTTGGATTCAGTCAAACCCAAATTAAAAAAATGAATGCATGTGAAAAGCTAGTGAGAGAATTAGTGATTCTTAATGTACTACAAAATCATTCGGTCATTCAGTCTAACTGAGGTTGGCTATTTTGTATCATCTATCATGTCACTGGTCTAGAAGCATGCTGGCAGTAAACACACTGTTGTGAAATCCGTTGTTTGCTAAACTATTTGCTGCCTATTTATGTCAATTAGGATCACAGACTGAATGTAGCTTTATGTAACTACACTAACATTACATTCATGTGGAGGTTGTACAGTAATAACATTCCTCTGTTAAGAACACTGAGGGATTGTGGGATACTGTTTAGTACCTCATGTTTTTCCACCACCAACCAGGCCACCTGCAAACCCTCAAAACCTTTAAATGGCACTTCCCTGGTCAGCATCTCCCACAGTACCTGTAAGACCAACCACAAATCAAACAATAAATGTACAGATGTCCTGGCATCACTCTGTAGAACAAAACTGCCATACTCCACAAACAAAACATGTATGGGTGAACAGTTGGAATGCAGTTTATGCAAACTGTGTTTGAAATAACGGTTGATTCAGACAGTCAAGCATGCATACATACACAACAGCCGTGTGTATATACTGTACATATCTATCTATCTATTTAAACCATAAAACACAAACTCACATAAAAAACAAAAACAAAAACAGAATACAATATTTAGTGAAAAGTCCTGGTTGCTCTTTTCCATAAAATGAAAGTGAAACCACAACATGTTCTTTACAGCATTACTTGATGAACAATTTTTTTTGTGAAAGTCTGTTTTAAAGGGGTGATATGATGTTGCAAAAAACATTATTTTGTGTATTTGGTTTAATACAATGTGTTTATGCAGTTTAAGGTGCAAGAAACTTATTGTTTCTCCTCCAAGCCCCACCTTCTGAAACAGGTTGGTTTGTACAAAGCTCATCGCTCAAAAAAAAAGTGAGGTGCACTGTGATTGGCCAGCTATCCAGTGCACTGTGATTGGCCGAATACCGCAAGGGTGTGGAAGAAATTAGAGCTGGGCGGTATGACCAAAAATTTATATCACAGTATATTTCAAAATGATATCGATGTCACGGTATTTGACGGTATTTTTTTCCCCATGCATTGCGTTGCCTCATAAACATAACACCATGTCTGCATTTGTGATCGGAGAAATGACAAACTAGCACTGCTCTTGTCTGCTCAAAACTTGTGTTTGAATAGAAAGTAGCAGGCGATTTAAATAAGAAAACTTAACTTACTTAAAGGTTGTGAGTCAGAAGTGCCAGACTGTCCTTGCAGAGGTATAATTGCTGTACTTTATAGTCTCTTTGCACAGACAGCAGAGACTACTCTGCAGGTTTTAAGAGTCCATCCTCCGCAAATGCGCTGAACACACTCTAATATTTGTGTTGAACTGTTATAGAACACTAACTTACACAAAGACACTTAGCCGGTCCAGCTAACACTACAGCAAGAATAATAGCTCCGCCTTCTTTCTTTGCGTAAACATCTGGGCAGTGTTTAAAAATAAACCCACTCTGTGATGTCGAAAAGTTGTTGCGAGACATTTTAGGGGTGTGTCATAAGTTTTATAAAGAATATCTCTTTGGTTTTGAAACTTTAATCATTGTAACTCTCCAAAGAGAAAGGAAAATTTGAAATAGCATCATATGACCCCTTGTTTATTAATTATAATGCATCCTTACTGAATACAAGTATTAAAGTAGTGTGCCTAAAAAATCTTCAAAAGTCTCTTTGTGACACAAAGAAGTCATTTGAATCTTACAGAATTGGAATTCTTAAAACTATCCCAGTTTATTAACATCTTTTATTACATGATCACAGCACATTCAAACAACTAATATAAGTACTGACCACGCCATACGAGTAGGTGTCACATGTTTCTGAGACGGGCAGACTCTGGATCACTTCAGGAGCCATCCAAGGGAAGGTGCCCACCAGAGACATGTGCGTTGTGTGAGAAACCAACTTAGATGCTCCAAAATCACAGATCTGACACAAACAAAATGCATTATGATTGAAATTGATATTTTGAGCACAGTTTAAGTACTACTTATTTAATGACGAATATTGAGATGTGAATAAAAACAGGAAGCATACCTTTAATACATTTTCTGCTGTTAGCACAACTAATGGAGAGAAAAGAAAACCGTATAATCGTCATGTTTGTATTTTTTTTGCATGTGATATTGCTCACAGCACAGCTAAGAACTCACCATTTCTTGACTTCAGGTCTCTATGAATGACTTTCACAGGGGCCTCGGCATGTAAATAATGCATTCCTACAGAGAAACAAATCACAGAAACAGCTATTATCTCATGAGGAAAATGTGACTGAGCTCATTACATAAACACATGTATTCATACAGGCACATACCTTTAGCAATATCCATCGCCCAGGTCATTACTTGATCCATATCCATCTCCTCACTGTCAGCACTGGACAAATATTCATACAGTGATCCTCTGCTGGCATATTCTACAATACAAACACGCAAAACATAAACATATCACCACATGTGTCAACTAAATGTTGTGGAGCTGATATATAGTAGGTGATAGCTTCATTTTTTTAGACCACAAAATTGTGAGCTCAATATGATTTTTTAATATTTTTTAAAAGTCTCTTATTCTCCCCAAGGCTGCTTATAATTTAAAATAAAATGCATTAATGTCATGAAATACTGTTAAAATTTAAAATAACTTTCTCTATTTGAATATATTTTTAAAATGAGATGCAAAGCTGAATTTTCAGCATCATTACTCCAGTTTTCCGTATCACATGATTCTTCAGAAATCATTATAATATGCTGATTTGCTGCTCAACGCACATGTTGAAAACATTCTTGGATGAATAGAAAGTTTAAACAAACAGCATTTATTTGAAATACGAATCTTTACTACAATCACTTTAATACATCCTTGCCGAACAAAACAGACTCATTTGTGTGTATTGCTTTTTATTGTAACCAGTACAAAGAAGCAGAGAGAGAGACAAGCTGAAGAAGCAAAAAGCTGTCAAGATGTCAATCACCACATGAGCTCATCTATCACCAACCCTCGAGTGAAGTCAAACACAGCTTAGCACACTCAGGGTTTCCCCATTTACACACACACACATCCACAGACACACAGGGAGCAGAAGCTGGCAGTAGGAGTAAGAGGATGACAACATGCACAACCGTTAGATTTACTGAATACCCAGCTGACAAAGCCACTGAAAGACATGCTCTTGAGAAATGATTAGGCCACATAAATCTGCTCATAAGCGCATTTACATCCCTGGAGACAAAGATCACAATAGGATGTTTAAAAAAATGGCAAGACAACTGTGCAAGCATGCAAGTGTGTGTCTGTCCTGTTGATAAACTATCCTCACACCCTGATTACCCACAAAGCTTTTTACAGTCACAACAACATGGCAATAAGCAGTGGTGAAATTACACGAGGGGCATAGCTTAGGAATAAAATAATCAAAGATTTAACATCTGATAATTGATTTAACATGTGTTTTACATGCTGTCTGCGTTTGGTGAAATCAAATTTCAGACCGAAGTTCAATACGAAGCTTTTGATTAAAACTACCGGACTGTTTGATACATTTCTACTGCATCGCTGCAAACATTTCTTATTATAAAAAAATGTTGTCACATTACATTTATCTTAAAAATATTGCAGTAACTATTAAATATTATAATATATGTATACGATAATATGTTTTAATACACAGTGTTAGCTTTACTATAAATCTACTGATGAAATGATAAATAAAAAAAATCTAATACACTTTTTTTGCGTAATGAAAATATGTGCCTTGTGTTCATTCAGTCACAGAAATTCTTAATTTTATATATTTCAGAAAACAGAATAGGGACAATTGCGGGGTAGACATTTTTTTTCCAAATTATCTCACAATTTTTCTTCTCGCAAGAATTGCAAACTGGGATTTTAAATCAACTTTTTTCTTTAAATCTCACAGATTTGACTTTTATTGTCTGAATCCTGACCTTGCATCCCACACTTTTTGCTTTTGTTTCTGCAATGAAATATATGAGTGTGTAACGCAATTTTCCCAGAATTTAAAAATGTAAAAAAAAAAAATTCTAATCTCAGAATTGGGAGAAAAAAGTAAACAAGATATCCTGACCTGGAAATGACTAAAATTCCACACATTGTTTTTTTCATACTGTATAGGAGCCTTGCGTCTAGAGATCTGAACAATGACTGAGAGACATACCTATAGACTTCTTTGTCTTATGAACATTTAAAGAGACAACACTGACCAACATTCAACTGGTTACGAAACAAAAAGAGACCACATTTTAATATTACCTGTGACAATGCCATAGTTGGGGGCTTCCAGAATGGCTCCATAGAACTGAATAATATTTTTGTGGCTCAGGACACTCAGAATCTCAGCCTGGATGAGGTGAGGGAAAAAAGTCACAGACTGCAGTCAAACACTCAGGCTCAAATGAGTGCTGCATCAATGTCATAAAGCTATTTTTTCATTACAGTATGTCGAGGTCAAATATTACGCTAGAAATGTGCGTGAACACGGAGCCATTAGCAGTATTGTGGGACATGTCCGCTGGGACTCAAACTGAATGGCTTCAGCCAGGAAAGCTGCTAAACTCCAGTAAACAGTGGAACAGTCTCTGTCAGTTCTGCTGAGCGTGCATTAATACTGACAGTAACACACACCGCCTGCAAACCCACATAAAGATGCTACATTTTACACTTACAGTATATCAAATTTACTTTAGACAAAGAAAAACAGAGAAAGGCAGGGGAGAGATGAAGAGTAAAAAAGAGATGTTCATGAAAAACTACACCCTTACATTCCCCCTCTCTAATGACAATAAACAAGTCTGATGGATAGATGGGTGGAATACAGAAGTATGATGTAACACTGGCTGTGCGCACACATACCCGGTCCGGCTTTCTCAACATTTAGATCATTGATAACTTACCAGTATGTCATCTCAGTATTGCTTGCCTACATGCATAGTGAATACTAAGACATGCAGATTTTATATACTTTTTCTTTTTGCATATAATGCATATTTTCACTTTTAAACATACTGTGCATCAACAGATCTCTTATGCACTTCAAACAGGACTCATAATATACGTATACATGTATGTAGTAAAGCAATACAAGCATAGCTAATCTAAATTGCTTCATTTTTTGTATTGTTGCAAAATGTTAACTATTTTGGCGTCCAGCTCTAATCCGCTAGCTTAGGAATTAGTTATTAGTATAAACATCATGATTTTCTGTTAAGCTGCTCTGAAACAGTGTGTAGGGTATAGAATAAAATTGATTTGACTTCATCTAAATCACATATTTTAAGTCTGACAAACCTCAGCGTCGATCTTTAGCAGTTTTTTGACAGCTACTTCTTTGTCCTGTGAGATCCAGTGTGCCCGGTACACGCTCCCAAAACTCCCACCGCCGCAGTTCTCATAGAAGCGGACATCATCGAAACGGATCTGAACGAAGCTAGCGCTGAGGGACGACATCTCATACTGACATTCACTGTGGCTGAAGAAAGAGAGAAACAAAGCTATTAAAAAGCTAATTAATATATATATATATATACAGCTCTGGAAATTAAAAGAGACCACCGCAGAGAAATCTGTTTCTTTTGGGTTTTATTCTTACACCACCAATACAAAGCAATGCACCTTTGTTTCATTTTTTGTGAACTGCCGTCTTTAAAGTATAAAGGATAAAAGCAACTTGAAGCTTGACTGAATCCTTGTGCCAGTAAAGCTAGGATTGAGGCCTTTTAAAACCTTTCTTTTCACTGTTTAGGATAGTGTTGATTACAGCAGTGCTTTTTATAATTTTCCCGTTAAATACAACTGGATTCAGGTGCTCATCAAATAAGTACCTCAATAAACAGAATGAAGTATGTTTGTGTAGAAATTTAACAAAGACTGGCATGCAATGCTTGTCATACTCAGAGAGATACTGATTTAGGAGTAAATTGCAGTGGTCTCTTATTTTTTTCCAGAGCTGTATATATATATACAATGAAGTGATCAGTACAACGTGACAAATGACATTTTTTTAAATAATAAAGAGAATTATAATACTTTCGAATTTGGACTTTTTGCTGATGAGGATTTGTGCTGCAAGAGTTTTTATTTCTACTTCTGATTAGAGCCCGACCCATTTATCAGCAGGCCGACATTATCGGCCGGTATTAGGCATTTTCCAAACTATCATTTGATTTGGTTGTTGTTGTTTTTGTGTTTTTGTTTAACAGACTTTACATTTCATATCTTAAGTTTGTATTTTTCAGAACTTTAATATATTTTGATGTTCCTCTGTTCTGTTGTGACAATAAAAGAAACAAGTTAAAATGCATTATAATATTATATTAGTTAAAACTCCGAATAACTACAACTACACAACTACAAATAACTAATGTTAGTCAAATCTGTTAATGTTTTCTTGCACGTTTCTGAAAAAAATAAAATTATATATATATATATATATATATATATATATATATATATATCAGCCGATATATCAGAATATTGGATTTTAAAACCAACAAATATTTGTATCGTCTCGGCCTAAGTTTTCTTTTTGTGTTGTTTTAGTTGTGTTGATACAAGCTTCTTGTGTGGGCAGGTCTAACAGGGAAAGATGCTGATTGATTAGTTATAGTTTTTTGACCCCTGTAAAGCAAAGATTGTTTAATTGTGTTTGTGTTTATTTTCTATTTATATTATTTTTGTTTGATTTTCCAACATTTATCTCCAATACTTTGAAACACAAACTAGATTGCTGTAGGGCCAAATGCCTGTCACTGCAAAGTTACTGCCTGGTTCCCTCTGACATAAAACCAACAAGATTTTTCCACTGGCTTTATTATCACTGTCCATCTGTACAACTAAAAATATTAAAAGCAACACTGAACAAATATATATATTAAAGTTAAAAAGAAGTAAAAAATGTCTAAAGTTCATAACAAAATATACTCTTATAAAACGAACACTGGAAATATAAAAATAAAAGGTAGTCTAATTCAAAGTAGTCAAGCAATAAATGCTATAAACTACACCAGGGTCACATGACTTCAGTGTCAACAGTCTTTATTTAAACTCTACTTTATTTCATCTCTACAAGCTGGAAACTTTTGAGTTTGAATAGTTTGCCAGTATAAACACAACAAGACTGCATTTTCCTGATTGGCATGATGACGTTTAATCTCCCTGACAATTACTGCAGCTTATAAAAATCACAAGTGAGGTACTACTGTATTGTAATGTTGTATAATAAAATGTAAAAAAGCCTAGATTTCTGTCAGCTACAGACTTCATTTTCAAGCATTTCAGGTATTACTTCAGAAAGAACTCATTCCTGCAGCACTGTAGAAAGACATCTCATCTACAGTCATACATGTTAGGATGCAAGGATGAAGAATTACAATGATTCTTATGCAATCAGAGTTGTGTTGAGCGGAGGTCTGTGTGTGATTTACAGTGTGATCCTTTACCATGTTCACATAACTGCAAAACGACTTGCCATGTATTTGCCTTCGGTGCTCTCTGCTACATCTGCAGCTGGACTCCTGCCACTTTTGTCAGCGCTAAACCTCAGTCTTATTTTACAGGCATTATGAGAACACAAGGATAGACAAAAGAGAGAGATATTGGGGGTAAACAGCAACTGCAATGTTTTGGATTGCTGTTGAAACAGATTAGAAACTTCTGTTTACACTAAAAAGCTTTTAAATATACAGCAGGAGAGATCATAATAATTTGGAAAACGTAACCATCTGTTTTTAATTCTCAACTCATTATGGTTTATTAAACCGGGCGCTGAGGAATAACAAAGTTAAGCACTGATATGAATGTACAGTTGTTAATGTGCCTGTTTGCGCTTGAAGAACTAGCCAGTCAATAAACCGGATATTTATAACTTGTCTCTTGCTTAACTAGAACGTGCTGTCACAGTGTTGGCCTGATTATTTTTCCATGATTTTCCAGGTCTCTGTATTTCCTATATTCTGATATGGCAGGGGCCCTGTGCGGGGTACAATACACTGCCTTGAAAGAGCCCACCTATATTTCTCTAGCATATTCTTACAATAGGTTACAATATATATACTGCATGTATATACTATATGTATGTGTATGTATATGTATATACTACTGTATATGTCTGCAATATATATACTGAAAATTATAGGGTAGTAGGATTTACTTAAAAAACTGAAAATGTTAATAAATTGTAATAATTACAGACATTGTGCAAGCACACACACTAAACTAAACAGCATATTTTAAATTAATATTTATTTACAACTTTGAAAAAGCTGCTTTATTAGGTCCATAAGGTTCGATTTCAAATCATGATTCTTTATAGAAGTTTATAAAAAAGGGTTCGGAACCAAAAAAGTTTGTGTCACTAAACTGGAAGTAATAAAAAATAAATACATTAATTAAAAAGGTGTGTATTAGCCTTTTGGAGTTAATTTAAAAGTCCTGCCATGTCACAAAGGTATTTTTATTATTATAATATATTTTTTATAATGAAAATAATTTTTATGTAATTTTATTTCCCATGCCTTTCTATGAGGTTATGAAAATGCATGTGCAATAATACAAACATTTAACGTTGTTATAAATGAAGCATAACTTAGTCATACTGCAGGATATTACTGTTGCTTCTTAACATCAACTAACCATTAAGTGTGACGCAACTGGTTGCAGCAAAGACGGGTTGAATTAGCTTTTTCCCAATCCAAGAAGAGTGCACTTCTGAGTACTTCACGTTCAGACTAGACTCAAGTTAGTCTTTCACCTCTGACGTGGTAAACGCTGATGTTGTTGATTTGTGTTGATGGGGTCTGGTTTCTTATACATTACCAGCACATGCCTCACTCTTCCCTGAAATCTATGACCTCACCTCAGATTGGCTTCCCCGGGATAGAGTGACCAACCTATGTCCTGCACTCAGTCTATCTCATAAAGAGCGCTCAGTCTCTAAAAACAACCCGCATATCATCACTGTGGCCCTTTGGCTGTGACATCAGGGGCCAACAGGAGGCAAATGTGTCACACCTTAAGCTATTCTTAACTAGAAACAGCTCATTCATACCTCTGATTTGATTCATTGCCAAGAACATCCGAACATTTCTATATCATTACTAATTATGCTCGTAAACAGCAAATAGGAAGCCGTGGGAACTGAAAGGGTTAAAACATTCATTTGTAGTAGGCTATTTCCACATCATTTGTGTCCATATGTGCGCACATATTTACGTTCTTTGTGAACATTGTTGTTGTTCTTTATAGTTTATTCATTTAAATTCCCTTGCATTTCCTGTTGAATACTTTGAAAGAGTCTGAGTTACTTCAAAATACGTTTGGAACAAATAACGTCCTTTGGAATAACTTATTCCACGCAAATAATGTCACTATGAAGACATAAATAGCATAGTATTTGTTCTGATTAACTTTTAAAATCATGCTTTCCTACCTGTTAGTCGTGTTTTCCGTGCTGTCCGGTGTAACGCGTTGGCCTGTCGCTCTCTGAACAATCCCAGTCATAGGAGAATACGCGGAGCCTCATTGTCTCGTGTTACCGCACTTCCATAAGAGGACACTCGCTTGGGACCGCTGGACAAATTATGAATCCTACTACGGTAAAGGTTTGGCTTATGTATATTAATTACTACAAACAGACGTTAAGCGCTAACCACATGGGAGAGTCCGTAACCTAATTAATATTCATGATTCACCAAGGCAATTCCTTTATTCGTCATATTAGCGCCCACCAGAGCCATAGGGCGCCCACCTACTAGCGGTAGCATCTCAGCCAATGAGATAGACGTAACAGGAATACGTCATATTACGTAATTAATATTCATTACTAAGCATTCGCCGTAGTAGTTTTCGTCTGCTCTTGAATAACGCTGTCACAACTTTAATGACAGTGACAATAGCGCCTCTACACGGACACAGGGAGGCAACGAAAGGGTATGGGAATTAAATTATTAAGCACTTAATCTATCAGTTTATGTATATTCAGAAATGTAATGAAAAATAGCATAAAATATGTATGCCACGTTAACATATGCATCAGCTAAGTCTAGAAATATTTTAAATAATGCATTGAAATCTTCATTTGTACTTAAGTGTATGATATTACTATATATTTTAACATTAATGCATACTGGCACACAGTAGTGCATACTTGTTAATCTATGGCAATAGTATATTCTATATTCAATGCTTGTAAATTGTTCTGTAAAGTTAGTTCACCCAAAAATGAAAATCTTCTAGCTATATTAATGAAATAAAGCTGAAATGAAAGTTTTGAAACAGGAAGGCGAGTAAATGATGACAGGATTTTCATTTTGAGTGAACTAACCCTTTATTGTCCAAAAGGACCAATATGAGAACAGAGACAGAAGACATAAAACAGAAGAAACAAAAGGGAAAACACTTGTTTGGAGTGAAAAGTTCATTCACACCAACACAAAGTGTTCAATGATACATTTATTTAGATTACAGTATACTATTTACAAGGTAGGCATAGACATTTTCCTAAAAGAAAATAAGTGCCCTACACACACAGCGTCTCACTTTCCAAAAGGCAGGATGAGAACAAACAAAGGTCTTCTCAGACCGATTATGATAACTTAGCAAAATGGGTATAACCCAAAAATATACAAATATAACTTAATGTACAAAATGACATCAATAATGCTACAGGCTATGGCGAGAGGTAAGTTACTAGCACATAATTAAACCAGTGGTAAAAAATAGTCCTTGAGCCAGAATACTGACATTTATATGACTTAAAACAACATACCACAAGACACTGAGGCCTGGAAGGTTTTACGGAGTACGGATGATTCATTTTCTGTGGCCAGCGTAAGATCATAGTGTCAGTGTATTTGTACAGTTGAAACCAGAGATTTACATACACTTTAGAAAAAAAAACACTTTTTTCTTTACTGTCAAACATTAAATCAGAGCAAACTTTTTCTGTTTTAGATTAATAAATATGAACAGATTTTTTTTGCATTTGTTAAATGTCAGAATCGAGCGAGGGAAAATTTTATGGAATTTTCATCAGTCAAAAATGTACACATACTTTATTAGTATTTGGTAGAGAAAGTTTCACTTGGGCCAAACGTTTAGGGTAACCTTCCACAAGCTTTCTAAATATTTTACTGGAATTTCGGCCCACTCCTCTTGACAGAACTGATGTAACTGGGTCAGGTTTGTAGGCCTTCTTGCTCGCGCTTGCCTTTTCAGTGCCGCCCACATATTTTCAATGGGATTGAGATCAGGGCTTTGTGAATAGCTTCGTTCTGAGGCTTCAAAGCTTCGGCCTTTTCCCTCCAAATGTACCATTTATCATTATGGTCGAACAGTTACATTTTTGTTTCGTCAGACCACAGGACATGTCTCCAGAAATTAAGATTTTTGTCCCTATGTGCAGCTGGAAACTGCAGTCTGCCTTTTTATGGTGGTTTTGAAGTAATGTCTTTCACCTCTCAGAGCAACCTTTCAGCTCATGGTGAGACAGGACTCATTTTACTGTGGATAACTGTTGTCCTGGGGTTGATTCGCTCATTTTGCACCAAAAAAACGTTCCTCTCTAGGACTCAGAATCTGTCTCCTTCCTAAACACTATGATGGTTGTACACTCCAACGTTTTTTATACTTGTGTATCATTGTCTGAACGGATGACCGAGGGACCGTCAGGCATCTGGAAATTGAGGTCTGTCTTTATAAGGTGTGCCACCAGTCACCAGTCTTTTTTTTTTTTTTTTTTGAAGTGTATGCAAATATCTGGTTTTAACTGTATGTATGATATGTAGCTTGTACTAAAATCTTATTGATTGTTCTGAAGGTTTCGTAGGATCATAGAAATGTAGGCTTGAGCACAGGCAGCAGGTTTAAACTGTTGTATTATGGGAATAAACTTGGGCCTCACATGACTGAATCTAAGGATGAACACCAAGTGCATTCTGTTTACACCCACACACACACACACACACAAGCACACACACACACACACACACAAACACACACACACACACACGCACACACTGTCAACCAAAGTAGCTCTTATGACCGATGTCATTAACATGCAACTCGCACACGCGCGCAGTCATTCGTATGAGACACACTTGTACACGTAGTTCAGTTGGCAGTTATAGCACATACAGTCAGCATTCAACTGCTCTAGCAGCTGACAGATGTCAAATTGAGTTGTACTGTTGTAAACTGGATATACAGTGGTGGTTTTTCAAAGAGAGAGAAGGGAAAGCAAGGGAAAAGTCCAAGCGCTGATCTTTAGCCCCGCCGTGGCTCCAGTCTGAAGGACAGCTGGGATAAGGTTCTCTGGTTGTCAATCACATTCAATTGACGCACGTAATTCCTCACTTCCTGTGGATTCTTGCTAGCTGGAGACACCTCAGCATCTGACGGAGGAGGAAACAGTGTCAAACTTCGATTAGTAATTCCTGATCCAATATGAAATGTGGTTAAGAACATTTTACAAATTAACATGGTGTGATTACATCTGCTATTTTTTCTCTTTACTACTTTTTTTTAGCAGACTGCATTGCAAAGATTGCTTTTCTAGACTTGTTTCCAGCCAAAATATCTAGAAATTCTTAAATCAAGAAAAAAAAAATTATTGTCTTGCTTTCAGAAAAAAACTAAAGTAAGTTTTTACTTTAACAAGTAGAAACAAGCTAAATAATTTGAAATAAGACTATTTTGCTTACAACAATGACAGATTATTTAGCTTTTTCTAACCAAAAAGTCCTTTTATTTGGACATCTATTTCTGAAAACAAGACAACATTTTTTGCTTGTCTAGAAAATCCTTCTTCATTTAAGAATTATTAGATAGATGGCAAGAAACAAGACAAAAAATCAAGACTAGAAAAGCATTTTTTTAGTGTGATTATTTAAAAAACCCAATACTGAATGCTAAATATCTCTCTTTTTATTCTAGATGAAATAGATGGTTTAAATAAAGCTTACAGGTACCAGTATGCCATTTATGCTCGTAACATAAACAAGGTCATAGTATTTAAAATTTCCAGCACAGCTGCCAGTTTTGACCATATTTTATACATACATTGACAATATTTTTATACATACATTTACAATTGTTGTGATTTAATGGCAATCTATTTTCCCTCTGGATATGACCAGTTATGCTTTCCAGATTGCCTAAGCTCTGCTATAAATATGACATTATTGACTGATCTCTGGGATGTAGCTTTTTAACAAGGCAGAAAGAAATAAGAAAAAGAGCATTAGTGTTTAGATGACTCACTGAACGGCTGGCTCCTGCAGTGCCTCACCGCCCGAACCGTGTTAGCAATCAGTCGCTGCAAAAACAAGCAAAAACTATAAATACATATAGCTGGCCAGATACTGTAAGTCATGGATTCAGGGTTGATATTGTTAACTACAACAATTAAAAAATAAATATATACATTTAAATAAAATAAAAAATGAACATTACATTAATAACTTTAACTTTAAAAATCTATTCTAGTCTAGTTTTAATGCAAACTAACTGAAAAAGTATTACTAAAATTATTACAATGAAATAAAACAAATAGAAATATAAAACATGATAAAAAAAAAGTCTGTATACTTATAGTAAACACTATGGGCCGGTTTCCCGGATAGGAATTAGATTAGGCCAGGACTAGACCTTTGCTAATTTAGGACATTTAGGAAATTTTCTTACAAAAATGCATTATCTGTGAGCATTTTAAGACCAAACAATGACAATAATGTATTTTAAGATATCTCAGCTTAGACAGCTCTTAACTTTATTTTAATCTAGGACTAGTCTTTGACCCTGTTCGGGAAACTGCCCCTATAAGTATCAATACTACAACACTGTATGAGAGCCTCACCATCTTCTCAAAGTTCACCAGTCCACCAATAAAAGTCTTATTCCCCTCGTGAGTGAATGTCATGTCTGAAAAGAGAAGAACTATTTTATGCTGTAGAACTGTACTGAAACAATACTCGTGACAACCAGTATTTATTATTAAGAATACTGGAGCTAGGCCCCGCCCACACCTTTGATGAGAAGAGGCATAAAGGGAATGATTGGCGGCTCCATCTTAGCTACAGTGAGGCGGTATGCGCGGTGATTCCTGGATGGATCCTGAGAGCAACAAGTCATAAATCAAACTTTAATGGGTTATGTGTCTCAATCACAAAAAAAAAAGTATATGTTTAAAATAGACTCACAAGTAAACTCTCAAACTCTGCGTAAAACTTCTTGAATTTACTAGGCAGTTTCTAAAAAAAGATTTTGGGACAGACACTTAACAAAATATGAAAAGATAAATACAAAATCCACATTTTTAAGAATATGGCACATTTTAAAAAACAGACTTATTATGTATTAATATTAAATTAGGTTTATTATATATTATATCCTGACCTCCCATGTCTGGCTGAGTCTGCTGACGGCTGGGTTGCACATGCCCATAATAATAGCGAAGAATGAGTTCAGATTCTTAAACTCTCTACAGCTGAGGGAATTAATGCAAATAAAGTCAATAAAAGTGCAACGAGTTCTGGAGAATGATATTATGTGTGCTGGAGAACTCACTGGGCGGCAATCTTGATGAACTTCTTGAGTAGCTGTACCCGTTTGCTGAGCGTCCCGCACAGACAGACCTCTGTGACCACCCACAGCTGCACCTGATTAAAGCGCTTCAGAAACAGCTCCAGATTGGCTGTAGAGCGTCTGTATGCCTGCCGTCCGAACGTATGATACACCAGCTCATACTGCACGCACACAGAGTCAAAACGATATACTTTGTGGGTTAAAAACGTCATTAGTGTGTGTATCAATGTATCTTTACCTCATGTACACAGCTGAAGAGCTCCCAGTCATATTGGGTCATCTGGAAGGCCAGATCTTTAGAGCTCATCAGCTCAAAACTGGACATAGAGCCTGTGGAGGGACCTTCCTGCTCAGGAAGAGGATTCTACACACACACACATACAAAGGCATTACTAAATACACACAAACACAAACTCTAAAGTTATTGAAGTGCCCTTTTTATAGCCTGGGCCCACCGATACTTCCTTTGACATTACATTCTTTTTGCAAGGAAAGTTTTTCTGGCCAAGCTGTCGTTTTAGAGCATTTCAGATTCCCCAAAAAATGGGAACCAATGAGAAACAAAGACATTTTCCTACTGCTTTAATGAAGGTTACAGTAGCTTCAGGTTCCGCCGCTATGCATACGCCATCGGAATGAGTGGCTCTGATTGGTTATAGCATCGTCCAGTAGTATACAGAGGCATCTGATGGACAAAGGTTAAGCCCATCTCCCAGAACGCCGGTAGTAAGGTAGCTTGGCCAGACTAAGCTCCTATGAGATTAATAGTCGCGGAAGCCAGGCTACCCTTTATGGATTTTTGAAAATGAGCTTTTATACAGTGTGAAACACAGCTCTAAGTAAACGTCCTGCAAAGTTGCGAATCTAAAAGTGCACTTTGTATAAAGTTATTGTATCTCAAAGGAAAGATTTGACTCTGAGTCCCAAGCTCTTTCATGTTGACGTCAAAATGAAACATTAGCATGTTGGCCGCCCACTTGTTGGTCTGAATGAAAATGTAAATTCATTCTTTAGGTGCTGTTTTTGGCGCATTAAGCTCACAAACACTGCTTTATATGTAATCGAGGGGTTTGGATAAATGAATCATTGGCTTGCATGTCAACCTGTTTTGTGGGACTCCCAAAACCAAAATAGAAACCTTTCATAACCAGTAATATGGCCACATTAACAAAAAACGTCTATGTTCACCAAAGATAAAAAAAATGAAAATCTGCTAAAATGTATTTAACCTCTGACCATCCAAGTTTGGTTCCTTCCAATGAAGAAAATGATCATTGAAACTGAATGGGTGCCGTCAGAATGAGAGTTCAAATAGCTACTAAAAAAACATCACAATAATCCACAAGTAATCCACACCACTCCAATTCATCTGTTAACATCTTGTGAAGTGAGAAGTTATGTGTTTATAGGAAACAAATACATTATTAAGATGTGTTTAATTTAAACCACTGCTTCTGGCTAAAATAGTTTTCTATCCGTAATATAGTTTATCTCCTGTTTTCTGAATCAGAAAATAAATATTTACAGAACAAGCCCTGTTTACAAGCAACAACAGTCAAAAATATATCTAAACAAGTATTTCTGTTTATTTCAATGAGCGAGGACAACACTAAATGGACTTTTTATAATTTTATAATTTTTATAATGCTGTAGTTGTTTCTTACAAACACACAGCTTTTTGTTTCAAGACATAAACTGATGGATTGAAGTTGTGTGAACTAGTTTTGAATTATTGTGATGTAATTATCAGCAGTTTGGACTCTCATTCTGACGGCACCCATTCACTGCAGAGGACCCATTGGTGAGCAAGTGATAAAATGTAAAATTTTACAAATCTGCTCTACTGAAGAAACAAACTCATGTATATCTTGATGACCTCAGGGTGATTTGTGAGTGATCTATATTCGATAACTATATTAAATGTGTCCAAAAACTCCACATTGGTCTCACCAGTGACTCCAGCAGCTCTCTAGAGCAGACAAACAAGCGGCCGTTCACTCCTAGCGACTGGAACACCGATACATCGTTGGGCTTTAAAATCTGCTTCTCTGTACAGAAATAAAGGCCAGAATTAGCCAGACCACAAATCACATTCCCAACACGTGTTCAGCTGTACAAGATCAACAAATAATACATTTTATGATAGATTTTATGCATTGATATTTAGACTACCCCATAAACTTCAACCTATTGCAGGATTTACAGTTCTGCTGGTACTTTCTGAAAGGTTTAGTTTGAAACTGATCTGAAAGCGGACTATATAAAAGAGAAACAGAGTGCTTCAATACAGAAGGTTGCTAGAGCAACAAAAAGGCTGAATCTCTTTGTGTATTTGTTTGTCACATCTCTAAGGGCAACTAATATTTCATCATGAGTTAGTGAGTGTGTGGATCACCTCCAGATGGGCTGAGGTTTATCAAAAGCAGCTCTTCAGTGGATCCCAGTTTATCAGCTACAGCTGCGGTCACCTCTCTCCCCGTGGCCAGCACAGGAACACGAATAGTGGTGTAAGTGTGATCGTTGCAGTACACCTTCAGGAGAACTAGACAGGCAAAGATGAGGAGAGATGAAATGTGACTGATTATCTAATTCATTCATTCATCCATGCATTAAAAAATTAAACAGATATATCCCAGCTTACAGGAAACTTTCTCAGAAATTTGGCAAATGATCTGTCAAGGTTGTCAAAGTCAGATATGAACAAATGTTCTTCCAGTAACATCAACGGCATGCCCTTTCACAGGTATCTCAGATAAATCATTAGCAGAAAAACATTATTTATAGGTTTATGGAATGTTAATGTGTTTGGATGTTAATTTTTTTTAATGTTACTTCAGAGAACATTCAAGAGTAGCTTTTCCAGAATTATAAAAGTGATAAAAACAGAAGGTTGCCTTCATAATTCCATTCAAAGAACATTTTTAAGAATAAGACATATTAAGAAATAATGTTTTCATTACTTAATGGAAACTTTCTTAGAACATATTAGACTGTACAAAGGCCTGAGTCTACTTGCAGACATGCTTAAAAAAGATTTTTTTTTTTCTCATGAAAAATTGTCAAAAAAGAGAAATGTTTAAATAATAAAAATAAATGTTTAGAGGTTTAAACGTTTAAAATTTACATGCATGTCAGAATATGTTATTATATTTGATCCCCCTTTTGCTTTAATCCACAGCAGTGACATCAGCAGCAAGGTTATGCAAATGCTGGTGATTTTGTTGCCAAGCTACCAGGTAATTTTTGAGTAAGTGTATTTATCAGTGACTAAAATAGTGACACATATTTCATATTCATTTAATTTAATGTCATTTGTTTTTACACTCATGACTTTTCTTTGTTTAATTTTTTTAATTGTTCATATATATATATATATATACAATATATACACACATACAGATACTCACTGTCATCAAAGCTCCTTATTGGCTGCTTTTTTGCAAGCCTCTCCTCTCCAGAGCTGAATTGTCGCAGCAGAACTTTATGCTGAGAGAACAAAAACCAAATGCCCATGAACATCCGATTGAGACCACAGATATACTGTAGCTACAGCAGATCTATAAACATGAAGTATAAGAAAAAAGATCTGCATTACCTTTTTTTGAGAGGTTCGTGCATCATCCGGGCTGAGAACATGAAATGAGCAAACACATGTGAACATCAGTAATATTTACTGTTCAGATTAATAACAGCTCAAAAGACGCATACAAATCACACTAAAAACCTACTACTGCTTGATGATCCTCTCCAGCTCAGGCATTAGCTCCTTCAGTGGACGCAAAACTCTTGCATCATTAGATACAAACCCATGAAGCTCCTGAATACACACAAAATGCCTTTAGCATACATAACAGTCAGTTTGGTTTCATCTGACTGCATTCATATCTTCATGCAGACTGGTGGTAAGTGATTCATATGCCAGCAAATGTGTGTGTTTGTGTATGTTTATAACCTCCAGAAAGCTGAGCGCAGTGTCATCCTCCAGCAGATGGTGGCCCTGCAGGGCAGCCCAGCGCAGAGCCAAGCTGAGCACCCGTCTCTTGCTGGCAACAGAGTAGTCTAGACGTTCCTGCTCTGAGCCCTGAGAGGCCTGAGAGTGATAGGTACACACACACGCTAAGGAACATATGGATGCATAACAGCGTACTATTCTTACAGACAGACAGATAGAGAGATAGATAGATATGGCTGATTGTTTCACTAGAAGGATATTGGGCCAGAAGGGCAGGGCACAGCTGGCTGTTGGGCATGAAGACACAGTGCATGAGCGCAAAATCATCCAGAGCTGGATCTGTGGTTGAAAAATATTGCACAATTATAACAAATTGTATTAAAGAAATAGTTCAACCAAAATGAAAATTTGCTTAGAATTTACTAATCCAAAGGCCACATGGATAAGTACACATGGACTCCAGTGCATCAGTTAACTTATGAAGCAAAATATTGCATATTTGTAAAAGAAAAAAAAAAAGTAATGCTTAATTTTTTTTTAAAACTTCAAACTGTATATATCAGGGTTGGGGTCATTTCAGGAATGAACTTAACAATTCCAATTCAAAGAAGGAAATGGAATTGGAATTAAACAATTAAAGGAAATGACAATGCAATGACAAATAAATGCTCAGCAATAAACAGAATTCAGTGGAATTCTTCCTGAATTGAATTCCACTTCCTGTAATTTCAATTCAATTCTAATTCCATTTCAGCTGCATGCAGTTCCAATTCCATTCCAGGAAGTGAATTGGACTTTACCATTCATTCTCAATTCAATTCATGAATGGCTCCAACTCTGATATATATATATATATATATATATATAAAGACCTATTTCCAAGCAAAAACAGTAAAAAAAACTTTTTTTTGTGACTTTTTCACTGGAGGAAGTGTTATTATAGATTAAACTTTGACCAGGAGCAACGGTTTAATGTTAAATGCAGTAATGATGGATTGGTTTCTTTCACAAAACACAACTTATGGGATCATAAGATGTTTATTGATGGCTGGAGTGGTGTGGGTTATTATGATGTGTTTATCAGCTTTTAGACTCTCATTCTGATGGCACCCATTCACTGCAGAGGTGAGCAAGGGACGTGATGCAACATTTCTCCAAAACTGATTATAACATCCGCATCAGAAAATTCTCAGAAAATTAGCATTTTTGGGTGAGCTTTTCCTTTCACAAAGTTTTATTAGTTTGATTAATCTTTTTTAGCGATAAATGAGAAAGTGCGGTACCTGGGTCAGAGAAATGAATGTCCAGTCGCATTGTCTCCAGCAGATGCTCCAGAATCTTCTCTGGGCTGCCTGACATCACAGTGTATCTGTCCAGAAAACCCAGACACAGCATACAAGCATGGCTGAATTAATTTATTGTTGATGGATTAAGACATTTATGTATGAACCAAGCAGACTGATGCATGTGATCATATACTTGAAATGGGCTGGGATGTTTCCATGACTGGAGGGCCGGAGACTCTTCTGTAGTACCAGAACATCCTGGTCATGCTCTTTTAGTCGCACTGTGTTTGCTTCAACATCCTACACACACAAATAAAAATATACACTCACCAAATACATGCGTTCAACTATACGGTACACTAACTACTCATTCTCCTGATGCTTGCATGTGTCAGCAGTAACTGATGTTTGTGTACCCTGAGTATCCGGTTGAAGTCCTCTTTGTCCACTCTCAGGAAGTGGCAGTTGTCCTCTCTGAGTACGATGGAAGCAGCACGGGGGGCATCGTTCACCAAGGCCAGTTTGCCAAAATCATCTCCTTCATGAAGCGTACACACCACACCCTAAACACACCCCCAGGAGTCAGTCTGAAATATCTAACAGCGTTTGTCACTAGGATCACTCTACATCAGTGGTTCCCAACCTTTTTTAACTCACGGCTCACACAGCCAAACACATATGTTTCCGCACCCACTGCAAAAGAATTTAAACGATCCCGCTTTTTGTGTCGGGTTAACTAAGTACTCGGAAGCAAGGCTGTTAATTGTCTTTATTGAATA
>JAUCNO010001758.1:3385192-3429288 GCA_032353835.1 Enteromius viviparus | reverse complement strand
ATATAAAAACCTGTCCACACATACACACACACACACACACACACACACACACAGTCCCCTCAACATTGCAAGTAAACACATTTTTACAATTAATAAAAGAACGTCATGTGTTTTTTTTACAATGTTTTAAAAATGAGAACATCCCAAAACTTCTGGGTACAAATTTGTCCCTAATCATATGGTTACACACACACACACACACACACAACACACTCATACTCTTTCCCTCAGTAACCTCTATGCTCTGATTAGCTCACGGTCTCACACACTATCTGGAATGTCAGCTGGACTAATAATAACATGGAACTGAATAGTGGGCCAGCATGTCTCAGCTGTGGTGGACGGAGGGATTCAAACACATAGTTACTCACAAGACAGTCATGGCAAAGGTCCCTTCTTCTCTAGAAACATTGCAATATTTCTTCATTATCTGACAAATAATATCTGACACTGTTCCAGTGTTGTGGTCTGAAGCATGTAAGAAGATAGAGGAATATTGCATTACTAATTACTACTTGCAACCTGCTTGAGCATACTGAGAAAAAAAGCCTCTCTACTTTCCTGACACACTTGGCTTCATGTCGCTTGTGTTTTTTTAAGAGAGCACCAATGGCAGACCTGACTCACTTGATGCCCTAGGCCTGAGATTTTTTATAGTTTTATTGTTATTATTTAAATTTTCTTTTATTTGAAAAGGGCTGTTTTGAATTTCTGATAATACTGAAAACTTTTTTTGTGTTTCAAATACCACTTGACTCCAGAATCAGAGAGAGTGAATGACCCCTGAATTTGAATGGACATTGGACCATTGCTATTTCAGTGACACTGAGATACTGTAGTAGTTTTTTTTGTACATATATTTTAAATTAGTTATTTTTTTTATGGCTATATCATTTTTTATTTTTATTTTTGTCAACTAATTGAAATAAAATAGATTTATTATTATTATTATTTTTAATATTTGAATTTATTTAAGTTGATGTTTATTTCATTTCAAGTAAAGGAAATATTTTTAACTGTTTCAGTTTTGGTTAATGACCCTGCAAAGGACATTTCTCCCCTAAACCTATTTGGAGTAAATTCACAATTCAGCAGTCCCAAATAATACACATAAGCACAGATATCAACTATGCAGAAATAATATTTCAGATTCATTTATTATTATTTATCATTTTGTATAACTGTATCTATGCAAAATGAAATATTTTAGATGAGCTTGGTCAGTACCTGCTCCTTGCTGGGCCACTTCATGTAGATCTGACAGGGTGGCTGCTGACTGGATGGCCTCAGGAAGCTTCAGGGGAAACGGAAGAATGTCTCTAATATGAAACAAAGAGAGTCAGACAGACAAATAGTGCGTGAAAGAGGGTACAAATTAGACAATGTGAAAAAACCCAAAAGAATGCACACAATGACTCACTATTTTCCTACATTGATAGCGACTGGTCAAATCATGCATATGCATCACATTCAGAATAATTAATGATTCTGCTGTGAAATTGGTATTAATCAGAGTGGAAGACTTTTAGTATCTCTCAGTGGCTTGAAAAAACAAACATCACGTGGAGAACTGTTGCAATCTTATGATTTTTAGATGATTTCAAATAAATCTTTCGTACTTAGGACCACATATTCATTCTGTTGCTGATAAGGCGATGGATACCATTGGGTTTTATGAGCAGTGGGTTCATTTCTACACAATCACTCAGTTTCTTTACTCATAAATATTCCCCCATATATGCTCCTTTTTATGCACACTGTAGGTAAAGGTAAAGAGAGCCATAAAACATTTCATCCACTTCAAATCTAATCAAATTGTTCATACTGGATTGTTTTCACATACTACAAAGAAAATGTGAGTGTGACTTGAGCTACATGCACAAAGTACCATGCTTACTGTAGCAACATACGTTTGTTCAACTTCCTATACCTTAATAAGTATCAGACAAAAAATCTGTTACCTGCTGATACAATAAAAAGCCGCAAGATGAAAGAGGTCAGCAAAACTGATTCCTGAGCCCTCTAGAGAAAATGCTAAGAAAGAAAAAGCAGTAAACAACAATCAATAAAGATCTATAATCGCCAAGCATTTTCACAATTCCATCCTTCATTAAAGCACTGATGCACTAGATTCTTCAATTGTTAGGAATTTTCTTAAAATCTTTCAGGAAATTTCTGGACTGATTCTGAACGTGGCAGGCAAAATGCTTAAAAGCCTTTAGTGCTTAAATTCACAGCTGGATTGCGCCCAGGCCAAAGCTACTAGGGTGTGTCTGAAATTTCAAATGGAGAACTTCTTGGAACTGCACTGCTGCAAATGCCTGAACTGCTGCCAGGCTACTATTGTGACATTTAGCTGCAAATATGCATACTCTTTTTTTAAACCAAGCCAAATAGCTACTACTAACATTTACTACCTGTGAAAGAAAAGGTGAAAACTCCACATTTTGACACAAAACAGAGATTTATAAAGTCGATCTTTGACCTCACCACTACGTGCATGTGAATGTAGTAAGCTGCTCAGTGTCAACAGACAATAAAAAGACAGACGCCCAATAAAAGACCATAAAATCAAAAAGAAAACCCATAGTTATCTTTCACAGCACAACATCTGAAATTTATGGCGACACAGTAAACAGAAGGAGATATGGCTAGATGTGAGCAGAGCGGTTAAGGCTTAGTTTGATATAAGAGACCTGACATACTGTACTGGTTCTCCTTTACAGGGATGTGAATGACAGAGGAGTCTGAAGTACCATCCATGTGGAATGAAAGGACCTTCCTTTGCAGGATAGATGATTTCCAAACTAAAAACACCTGGGCAGGGATAAATACAAACTTTTATGCATGTTACAGCAGTTTGTAAAGGGACATTAAATTTGGGTCATCATTTACTCACCCTCATGTCTTTTCAAACCTGCATGGCTTCCTTTTTCCAAGGAGCATAAAGGGAGATGTTTAGATGAATGTTCATGTTGTACTTTTTTTAAGTTATTATGGGTATGAAAGGTTCATATTTAGATTTCTGTGAGTCTCCCAAAGCAGGTTGATTTGCATGTGAGGTCCCTTTTATTGTCTTATAATATGATTTATCTGTACCTTACTTGCTCAACAACTCCCAAATGTTGCCCAAACGCTCAACAATTTTTTTTCAAACCCTCTTTTGCATGACGCTTATCTGCGGTGTTTGGTTTTATTTTGGTCTTATTATCTCATCATGCCTGTAATGCCTGATAAAGCAGTGTTTGGGTATTTTGAGTGCTACTGTGGAAACTGCTTTACCGCTCCAAAAGCGGCACCTAGTGGCAATGAATGAATTTGCATTTTCATTAAGATGAACGCGAAAAGACCAACATGAAATGACTTGGGACTCGTTTTAAAAATGACTCGTTTCAATGATTCAGAGTCGACTCTTTCGTTTGAAAGACAATAACAATAGCATACAAGGTGCACATTCAGATTTAAAACTTTGCAGGATGTTTTCATTCACTTGCTGTGTTAACCACTGCAGGAAATATTCACAAATCTATAAGTTTACTACCAACTGTTTTTTCAACACAAAAACCTACAATTATTGGTTTAGGTTTGAAAGCTATGTAAATCAGCATCCACTCTGGAAAACAGCAACTTGGGCGTCTCTTTTTGTATTGCACAAAAGTCACATGCGGTTGAAACAAAACAAGAGTGAATAAATGATGACAGAATTTCTGTGAGCTATTTCTTAAAATAAATCTGTCTGGCGTCTTTGCGTTCACTCTCTCTAACATATTTTACCCCAGCTGGTTGCTGCAGAAGGATGCCAGTGGCCTCTCGCTGGTCGATGGAAAGCAGAAGCCAGATGGGGTGTGTGTGTATCAGTTTGTCCAGCACACTCACACTTATGCTCGTACCTTCCCCATCAACCGCAGGATACTGCAGACACACAGGACTCATCTCTCCCTCTATTCTACAGAGAACAAAACACGGCATGGGTGTTGAGGGTGGCCTTTGTTTTGATAGAAATTCTTTTATGTCCTTTAAAGGAAGAAAAGGCATTAGAAAGAGAGACTAGACACTGGTGCCCTCTACTGGACTCTACTGTACAGAGGTTCTTCGTAAATGTAACGACATGTACATAAACTTAACCAATGTAAATGCAATGCATCTATTAAAAATGTGCATTATTTCATTTAAATGCCCCCCTATTTAGCTTACTGTACAATGATGATTTTAATGCATTTTCAACACGTGTTTGGAATGTGTACTCACTCTATGAGCATAGAAATGTCTGGATCTCTGTCTGGATCTCTGTCATTTTCCTGCACAGCATGAACCATCTGCTGCTCCAAAGCTCCCAGTGACATTGCAAACACATCTACGAGCTGCACATCGATAAAAAAAGTTAAATCTCACTCATCCAAGCAGAAAACATTTCAGTGAATTAATATAGTGCTCTTTTAAAATTCACTTCGGCGACTTCCCCTTCGCTGACAAAGAATCAGAAAAAAGTGAAACTGCCAGGAAACCTGCAAAGAACAGTGAAAAAAAAGGAAAAGCTAGCAAATAAAAAAAAAAAACAAGCGGAAAGAGGCTTGTTTGTGACCGAAACAAGAGCAACAGCTTCTCTGTCATCTATCCATGCAGGAAGCAAGTTAGTCACTTTCCTGTGTTCTTAATCAATTTTCCCAGACAGGAAATGGGATTTGTCATGGCAACACAATCCAACCATCACATCATTACTCTATGCAAGGAACTGCATGTAATTTTTGGATGGCATTATATAGCTTTTTTCCTCTAAATTTGCAATTGCAAATATTACATTATGCAACCGTGTTGTTTCCTTTTCCATCATGGTGTAAAAATGAAAAAGGTAATAGCTACTTTTTTCTCAAAGTTCTTGAAATTTATATATATATATATATAAATCTGTATTGCAACAAAAGTCAGAATTGTGGGATTTAAACATTTCAACAACAAAAACTAACTTCAATGCTTCTTCAATGCAAGTCTATATCATTTTTAAGCAGATTTGATTATCCATGAAATAAAAAGTAAATAGGATCAACTTTAAAAAAGTAATAGCACATCCCTTTTTAACAAAGAGCATGATTTGATGTTGCATTTATATTCAGTGTGCAAATGGAGCAGGATTAGTTTGATACTGGTTACTAAACCCTCTACATTACATTCATCAATACATTGTATAAGCAGCTGTTAGTGGCATTCTGACCAAAACTACTTTGAAAATGAAGTAATGTTTCCAATATGCAACCACGGTGACTGCATAATGATGACTCCATGTAAATATTTAGAGTCACTTCCTGAGCGTTTAATGCTGATCTGCAAATTTGGATTAAATTGCATTAAATGCAGATAAAAACAGAATCAAACGATTCTTCGAGATTTGTATTGTACTAGTGCTAGTGATAAATGCCTTGCCCGAATTTCTTAAAATACAACGTAAACTAGGCAAGGTAAACTTTAGATGAGCGAGACGAAGGATGAGGATGGAACAGAAAGAGCAAATGTTGCTCTGGAGGCCTGGAAGGAGATAAAGGACTAATTAAGGAGAGAGAGAGAAATAGAGACAGAGATGTGCTGCAAAAAAGACACATCTATTATGGAACGCTTCAATGGGTCTGTCTGGGCAACAAGCCCTGCTGCAGTCACACACACACACACGCACACACAGTTTGTGTCCATTGATTTTTACAAGGAACAGACAGTCAGTGAATGTACGCAGTGGAACAGAAAATGTTCTGTAGGAGAATGGGGATATTTATACTGATCCAAAAACAGTCTCTGCCTGAGCGCAAGGGCTAATGAGAGTCTGTAGCACCATCTGTGTGTCCTGCGCTTATTAAATTGTTACACAAATGTTTTAAGACAGATTTATGATGCCTCAACTCAACTTTGTTAAGGATTTGTGTGCTTTTACATACAGATACTATTAGATCCGATTTAATATTTCCACCAGCCACACAGTAAAACAAAAAAACAGCCACCGATTTTCTTTAAAATCTTTAACAATCACAAATGAGGTACTTGATTTTTCAGGGTTTCTCAAATTTAAGTGAAAATGTAGTGTTCAAATGATCGTCTTACCTGAAGAAAACTACCACTTCGGTCCATCTGGCTGGGTTGTAATGACGAGTTCACTGCCATGTTGCCTCTTTTTTTTTTTAAAGTCCTGCAAGTCAAAGTGAATGAGGATCACTGAATAAAATGACTCTAAAATAAAATGGTCTGTTTTCAGTATGACTGATGCGTCCACGGCGTTGTCTCCCCTGCCTTTCAGTCATAATCTGTGCATGTCTGTTGCATATTATTATGATCACGAATGAAAGATTTTGTCTGTAAGCCTGAGATTAGAGTCTAGAAGCTGTAATCATTTCCTCAAAGAGACAACTACACACTGTCTGCCTGACATCTCTTGAAACGATATAGTTTCTAAAGCGATATTTGCTTAATTAGCGTACACAGAACTGCAGTCACACTGGCATGGAGACAAATGCAAGCTCTTAAACATATGATTTTCCTCCAAACTAAATCATTAATAAGAACATACAGTGAGGTTAGCGGTCAGATCATTAAACAAAGCTTGGTTACAACATTGTGTGGTTAATATAGACACTAGATACTGTAAAATTACAATATAATGAGATACACTCTAGGTCACCTGCAAAATAGCTTGAACAGACTCTCAATTACAGATCGGGGAAGTTATCCTTTTTATGAAAGCGGCAGGTGTTAAGTCATACCTCTCACTTTCTGAACTGCTGTATCAATGGAGCATTGTTGTGTTCTTCACACTATCGATTCTCTCTTTGGGGACATCCATAGTCAGGCAACAGTCTGAAGTGAAACTAGTGAGTTTGTGGAATTAAAACACAGCTGCAGTCAAACAAAGACATGTGTGATGACCAATACATGAAGACTAATAAAAGAGATAGAGGTTTATTTAAAGAGTGCATAAAATTCTCTCTGTCACATACACAAAACACCGAAAGAGTGCTGGAGAATACAATAAATTCGGTATTAAAAAGAGACTGCATGTTCATTTATTAATTAATCTAAAAAATGTATTGGTTTCAAGACTTGACACAAAAGCCTTGAAAAATATAAATATATTTCTGGAAATAACTGTTTAAAAATATTACATTTGTATTTATATTTTTATATATATCCTGCTGTGATTCATCAAAAAACCCTTTAGAATGATAAAAATACAAATATATAAACTAATACAAATATATAATATCTATATAATTAATTGCAGTATTGTTATTTATATACGAGTTTCTCTTTTTTTTTAAATACACTTAATAATAAAAATGCTTACATATACCCACAAACACCCACACACTAAGACAGAAAAAGGAAGCATGTCTCATTACACATACTCCACTTTACACACCAGTGACATTTACACAAGAGGAATCTAAATAAGTTCCCATATCCTTTGTAAAAACACAATTCTTAGTACATCCATACTCCACGGAAACATTTCTCAATAGTCAACAAGGTCTGCTTTCTGCAGAGGAGGGTGAATGCTCTACAGCTCCCTACCCTCTTTCACCCTCTTTCTGTGCACAAACACGCATGTCTTCCTGTTTGTTCCTGTCACTACAGTGCATGGAAGCAATTTGATGTGTTAAAACATTCCTGACAAAGATGGACCACATCATTGCACCAGTCCTAAGTGCAAGCCAAGAGCATGCCGGCGCCATCAGCACTGGAGATCACACAAACAAACCAGGACCATGATTGCACTTTAACTTTGTTGTGGGATATTTTTAGTTGAATGCAATGCAAGCTTCCAAAAAATGACATTTCAGACACAGTGTTCATAGCATGCACTGTATTCATTTTACAATGCTCTCTTCATTAATATTATACATAGGCAATTCATTACATATGTATAAATTCACAAGCCAGTATAAAAGTCAAACAATACATTTTTTTTAAGTTATTTAACTAAATTGTCAACTCATAGTTTAAAATAACATATAATTTAATTTTCATTTCATTCAAATCTTACATTAAGTTTCATATATATGTTTTTTGCCTCAGGATTGTGCTGACATGTAATTAGCAGATATTTCTACAGCTAATATCTATAGGTATATTTCTACATTTAACAGAATTATCATCTGACACATGCCAAAAGTTAAACGTATATCAAAACATGTTGCAATTTAAATGCACAATTTTTCTTAAGTGGGACATTTTTCCACCTTTCTGTAATGTTTGATTGCATATCGTGTTATGCCTGCAAACTATAAGTAAACATGACGAATATTAATAAGTTCCACTCTAAAGGTCTAAACACTAGTTTACGATGATTAATGGTTGAATAAAAACACAGAAAGAGGACAGCGTTTAAACAGAGAAAACAAACAAGCTCAATTTCACTTTTAACGCATTTTATAACTAATTACGCAAAACCAATATAGAGGAAAATTAATATTACATAGACCTACCTATGAGTGCTCCCCTCCAGTCTGTATTTCACACGCTTCTACAGTAAAGTACTGTACAGTCAGTGTTTCTGTCTCTTTCTCAGTTTGGTCACATGACCGACGCTGCACGTCATTGGTGGTAAAGGCATGTAAATAATTTCATAGAACAAATGTTAAATTTGTTAAATAAGAACAAAGTTGAAAAGAACAATTAAAAGTGTAACACTGATTGAAAAAGCTGTCTCAGACTAATGTAAAACGTTCATAAAATTTGTTCATTTATGAGGTAAAATACAAACGAAAACAAGTATAAATGAAGCTTTACATTAGTTTTGCATTAGCATGTTTTTATAATTATCTAAATGAAAGTGCATTCAATTATAAATATTGGTTAATAAAAAAATACATTCAGTATTGATGTCCTCGAATGCATGTGTGAAAAATCACAACCCTACCCAATTACCTTCAAATTATCTTTAACTTCTGATATTAAACCACATCCTCTGCTAGTGACAGTCATTATGCTTTTTTATTATTAAACTGTACAGTTGTACACTTGTTTTTCACATTCGGGAATAATCCTCTTGCTTTTTTTCTACTTGAAGTGCAGTAAAGCAGGTTACCCCACACAAAAGCTCCTTTGTCTGTTTGTTATTAACCGTATTTAGCAATTATTCTATTATTTACTCTTTTGTTGGTCACACTGTATTAAACTAGGTCTCTAATAACTGTGGTAACAGAAAATAGATTGATGAATATTTCAAATCTATAGCTCAAGAAAGGTCTTCAAATACAATGGCATTACGTACAAAGAACAACAGTACTCAACAGTTACGGAATAAATAATAATACACACATTTTTACACCTGTTTTTATTCAAACACATTACAGAGATGTATACATATCAATAAATTAGATGGCATAGTAAATATTCAGATAATGTGTTCAGAGTGGTGCTGAAATACCACTGATGTGCGCCTGAGTCTTTGTTCTTCTAGTAAATGTGGAGCTGCCAGTTGTTCTTATGTTTATATACAATCCTGGTTTCAGAAGAAAATCAAACCGGGCACTATAGCGGACATTTGAGGGGGACAGTAATAAGACAGAGAGTCACAGCGGTATGAGCTGCACTGAAAGACGTCCCTAAAGACAGCAGCATTCCACTGGAAGCTGGACTGATAAGCAACTTGCAAAATCCTGAAAGAAAGAAAAACACTATGAACAGACAAGTCTCTAAAGAGAAATCCCTGGAGCTTGACTCAATTCAACAAAAATAAAAAGCAGCTTATGTAAACGTATCAGTTTTTGGCTGGAGGTATGTGTACCATGTACTCTATGGTTCTCGTTCAGAGGACACGTCTCCATCAGCTCCGCTGCTGGCACTGGGGTCTGCTTTCGAGCGCTGAGCTGCTTTCTCTCTGCTGGACTCGGAGGGGCCTTTTGACCGCGTTTTTTCTTTACGCTGTAGCTGCTTCTCTTGTTTGGACAGCTGAAGCATGAAAAAAAGGAAGAGAGGCAAACTGGTTTGTGAGTTTACACAGTGCCTAAACAATTCATGCTGCAATCAGAACTATGGTAACAGATAATGAGGTATGTATTTGGTTTCGAATCAAAGCTGCATACCAGTTTAGGGTCTGTAGGGCCAGCAGGAGACTCCAGCTGAATGGTCACAGGTCCATCATTTTGAATGAGTACCTGCATCTTTGCACCAAACTGCCCATCTGCAACACAATACAAGCTGATTAAGTATTTGATGTTTTTAGCATTACAATGAAGAATTTATGTATGTAATGCATTGCACTTAGTAGTATTTTGTGACTGTCAAGTTGATGTCCATACGGCAGAAATATGCAGTAAAATTAATCCAGTTAGTTAATGACATTGCAACGAACAGTGACTCTATTAACTGCAATAATTATGAGTTGCAATTAAACTTTCTGTAGTTTTGGATGATGTTTGAGGGTGGGCATCATCTCTTCTCAGGTTCTCATTTAATGCAGTAAATGTCATTAACAATGAGCAAATCCTAATCAGAAGAACCCTCAACCGTCAGCTGGTCTGCCCTTACCTTTGATGCATTCTGGTTTATATGCTTCCCTCAGCCGCTCCAGGATGTTGTAGTAGAAGGGCTGGGCCAGTTCAGCCGGCATGGCAGAGTGGAAGTCAGGCTTATTTCCCTTGAGGATACACTGTAGAGTGAACTGACTCACACAGAGCACCTCCAGCTCTCTGTCCATCACGCTGCGGCTCCAGGCACGGCCGTTCTCATCCTCAAACAGACGCAAGTTAAGAATCTTACGTACCCTGAGAGACAACATCATGCACATCAGACATACAGAACATATTTGATTTGGTCAGTGTAAGCAGCATGAAAATGAAAAAGAACATTCTTCAAAACATCTCATTTCGTGTTCCATCGAATAAGGAAGTACATTTAAAAAAACAGGAGAAACTGTTTTAAATTAGGCTATTAGGCTAACATTTTTGTTACAAAACTAACCTTTGACGAGTAAGAAACTTCTTTCATTGATTCTTTCATTCACACCTTTAAAATACTTTCCCCAAGTCAATGGATTTTCTCTGTCTCTTTCTGACTGATTTTAAATGCTGATGAAATAACACTCCCTTTAGAACTTTTGATTTCAAATAACATCTATTTCAGTTTAAAGTATTCTTAAACTATGGCCGTTTATCTAAATGATGTCATATCCAGTCACAAAAGAGTCTTTGAAGCAATACACTTTAATCAGAGTCATTGCTCTTAATTATTTGTGACCCTGGACCACAATACCAGTCGTAAGTTGCACAGTAATACACTGTTTGGGTCAAAATAATTTCTTTTAACATTAGGACATTAAGTTATTAAGATCATGTTCCATGGTATATATTTAGTAAATTTCCTACTATAAATAAATAGAAACAAATAGAATTTTTGATTAGTAATGAATAGGTAAGAACTTAATTTGAGCAACTTTAAAGGAGATTTTCTGAAAATGTCGATTTTTTTTCTTGCACCCTCAGATTCTAAAATAGTTGTATGTCGGCCAAATATTGTTCAATTCTAACAAACATGTAACATCTTTGGTATATAAAGAAAAGATCACAAATGATAATACTTATTTAAGATTCAGTATCAATCCTACAACCCTGGTTTTATTAATGAAATATCTGAGCTACAAAAAATAGACCCTGGTTTTACAATATTACTACTAAATATACTAATGAATTAATATTGCATTTATAAATGGCAATGCATACAATTTCTTCCTTATTACAGTATTTAATATTGTTAATTAGTATTATTTCATATGTGTTATTAAATTACATATGAACACACCCAGCCAAAACTGATTTTTGGCCAGACATCAGTAGGACTTACATGTAGTCCACATCCTTCTGCGTGTCCTCCACTGAGATACCGAGTAAGACGCAGAGTCCTCCGCCTATGGCGCTGATCTGCTCCTCCCCAACTGCGTGAATGACGTCACCGTACAGTAAAGAGAGCGTAACATGAGCTGCGCATTAACATGACACTAAGTGCTGATCTGAACAGTTTAGATCTAATGCACATACTTCATCAACTGTGCATATTTTGAAACGCACATATCTGATACGGTTAAAGACAGTAATGTGAAGGTGTTGAAGCGTGGAGCGCGCGCTGACAAGTGTACAGTGAATACAGTCAAAGCTCTAGCCGCTTTCATTTTCATTTTTAACAAATTAACCGACAGCACTACAAGTAGCATCCAGCTGACAGCCAGATTTTCTGTGAAATGTGTGAACTTTGTTTCGTACCTCTTACGCTTGCCTTAGTTACTCGTTGAATGATCGCCTTCATTGTTTTGGTCTCCAAGCATGTGCAGTACTCGGACACTTTGCTTTTCCGGTTTCTACCAAGCCCCGCCCCTCTGCGCACTGATGCTTCCGCCCCCTCGTGGACGAAACGAGCAATGCTGTGAATAATTTCAGCTAAATATTCAGGTGAAATAAAGAATTTTTATTTATTCCCTTGAAATTTAGTCCTGGCTGTAATTTATTTAACTGGGTACTGAATAAGCATTTAAAGTTTGTATCAATTTATTTTTACATTTCTATGGACCTCACTATTCTCAAATAGGTGCAATCAAACATTTACAGGTACAAACATTTGATATGATTAAAAAACAAAACACCAAATATACACTACCATTTAAATGTTATTTAAAAATTGAAATAATATTTCCCAACATTAATTTTTTTCTGGATTTTTAATCTAATAAATGCAGCCTTGATGAGCATCTGAAACATATTTAAAAACCATTAAATATCTTACTGACCCCAAACTTTTGAACGGCACAAACGTAAAAAAAACTACATAAAAAGTACTTCAATAAAATAGAAACTACATTTATTACAAAGCTTTTCACTTTATTTCTTGACATCAATTGGTGAGCAAAATACGTAATGTTACATTTCTATCTGTTTGGGAAGCGAAAACAAAATCCTCCTTGGTGTACTCTTCAGCACATTTTCCATTTTTGGGGAACGGTTCCTTTAACACAGATGCTGCAAACGAGATATTCCCTTTTACATCTCAGAAGACAGCCATCGACATATATCACTCATGCTGCAGTTAACATCCATATTTCCTTTTAAATTTTAACATTAAAAACAGTCTATGCTTCTGAAACACAATCAAGCTCATTTCTCCTCCTCTTGTTTTTGACTCTCTGTAGATCCTCCAAATTTAGATTTGATGTAGTTGAAAAACGTTGTGGAATATGGCACACTATCCTCCATCCCTTCCTTATAGAAAATTGTGGACCGAGTGTGTTTTGTTTCATATACCTTCACATTAGGTCTGTTTTCTTCGACGACCTTTTCAACTAAAAAACAAAAACGGTGCATTATGGCAACAGATCTGCAGTTTTGAAATTGGCACGCACATTATCATATATTAAGTAACGTTACATAAGTCTCAGAGTAATTTTGTAAGCTTCTAGGATACATTTTAAATCAAATGCCTGCACATGACAGCTGAAGATATTATAACGTTACTTCACCTCTGTGACTGTCGTCCCCGAGCCTGTATTTGTAAAAAGCGTAACAGACCATGGTCCAAGCACCCACAGCATAGATCAGCGAGACATTCCGGTTCCATTTCACAGGATCTATCTTCATATCTGCAATTTAATGTCAAAGCTGTAGTATATTAAACTGAGCAGGCACCAATATTCTCAAGTACACTCGTGTTGTTGCTTTCTTCTTCTTCTTCTTTTTAATCTGCGGTTGGTGTCCAGTTTATTGGTACATTATCGCCACCTCCTGTTCCGGAGTGTGAATTAAAGCTTAAAACTTCTCGCATACCTTTTCCCTCTTTTTCTCACCTTTTCTTGCCACTTTTGGTTTATTTTTTAGCCGATTGGCCGATGACACGGCGTTGTTTTTTTAGAGATGCCTCTCACACCCCAATTACATCAACTTCTCTTATTGCTTCTGGCCTTCTGCTAAAAACGAATTAATGTGAGTAAATCCCAAATAAAACATGCTGCATCCTCTACTTGCAATATTCACATAAAAGAGAATGTCTAGAGAAAAGAGAAATCTTAGATCAAGATAATAAAAGAGACTAAACTCAGATGTCAGGAAATTTCAACCCAATTATATATTTTTATATTTATTTTATTTGTCTTGTATTTGGAATATAATCCCTCAATATATAGGTGGTATTCATTTTTTATTAACGTGTAAATACTCCCTATCAAACTCCTAGGCTTATTTGGAAAAAACGTAATATTTTACATAAGAAAAAATCCCTGTTTAAAAAAAAATGGTTTAGTAATAGTGATTTGTTGAATTATTCTGATTTTATCTTGTACATATCACTTTCCTGTATCTAGAAAATAATTTCTTACAATATTAAAGGCCATCTCTCTGGAAATATGTATGCTATTTAGAAATAACAGAGTCTCATTGATTTCAGTTTTCCCCCTTAATCTACTGTGGCTGGTTCTATTTGTTTCTCTGTTTAACAATCCAAGTTTTGGATCTTTATTTCTAAAACAATTTCTTATTTGAGCAACAATTTTGATTATGTTAAGTGGACATATGATTGGTCACTCCATCAGAATTGTTGTTTAACAAATAAAGTTAAAGAGATAACTTATTATTAAATTATTATTGAAATTTAAGAGTGACATGGATACATCTTGTTCTTTCTGTGAATGTTCTTCTAAAACTGCACATATATATATATATATATATATATATATATTATAGAATTGTTTTCTAATATGTTATAAACACATTCTTTTTAGTATTTAAGCTCAAAATAAGAATCTGCTTAATGCAAGTTTTTGTAAAAATCTCCTGTTAATAAAGTTATGTCCATAAATGCAAACCCCACTTTAACATCTTTAAACAAGAACTGCAGTTGTTTTAAAATGCAATTTCTATTTCTGTTAACAAAAAAGGTATAAAACATCAAGAAGTTTAAGAGTAATCCTTAATATACAGTATATTTGTATCTTTATTCGTGTGCCCCTCTCTTTCTATCCATTTCATATTATTATTACTGAAAGATACTTTGCATGTTCTATACATACGTTTTGCTCTTACGTTTGTTTTGTACTTGCTGTAATCTTTGTTGTTTATTACTGAGAAAAAACAACAACATTTGGTTTATTTTTTTTATTTTGTTGTGGTCACTTGGTATCTGTTACTTTTCTCAGCGTTGGCCAAAACGAAACAATCACAGCTGTTGGTGTTTACTAGATGAGTAGATTAAATTTCATAAAGATTTATTTGCATGGCAGGTGGCAATCTTCGCTATACATAAATGTAATAAAATGTAGAATTCAGTCACCAAAACATCCTAAGATGTAAATGCGAGTCTGTTTGACAAACAACCAATCACGTGAGTTAACTTTCTTTTAGTGTTCACGAGAGGGCGCCAGATTCCACTAATCTAAATATTTCATGAAAAAACTTCCATGTCCGTTTTGCGTCTTTTTCTTTCATTTCTATTTAAAGATACAATTTTAAAACACCTGTAGTACCTAACATTACACAATGCAAGTTGCTCAACTGCAATTTTAATATATATGTTATTATGATATTGTAATTCTGTATCAATTTTATTAGTTATGAAATATAATTAATATCTTGTTTAAAAGGAAGCTACATTAGGTGTCTACATATTTATGTTTTACAATAAAGAAAAATCATTGTATGGTAGACAAATAATAAGTCATATCGTGATCTTTACAGTTGCAAATAATGTGAGTATATACAACAAATCGTTTTTATTTTAATTTTAACGATTCCACATTTCATTAGACATAAAATCCTGATATAAATAGGTACAGAAACCTCAGTCGTGTTGATTTGTAAAGTTTTATTTTAGATCAAGACCAAAGTTTGCACGCTAAAGGTGCTCAGCTTCAGCTTTATCTTTGAAATGAAGTAAACCTACAATAGATTATTACTACAAATATTATGCATAGCATTAGTTCATATTTGTAGATCAAGATAAAACTGGAATGTTGGTCAGAAGTCATACTTAAATTCTTTACATACAACATTCATTTAATTCCAGGACTGGAGGAACAGGGATATGAAATACTGTTTCTCCCCGCAGGTGAGCAGATCACAGGTACAGTTCAGGAGAGTGAGAAAACTAGATCTGTGCAATCTGTACAAAAAAAATTAAAAAAAAGAACAAACAAACAAGGATTCTTGCAAATAAGCATTAACAGGAATTTCAGTCTAAACATGCTCAGGAAAGAGCGACAAGCAACATGATGACATTTCTCTTTGGGAAATCAGACGTTATGTTATTAAGGTTTAACATGTAACACTTTGTTAGACACAAACTAAACTAAATTAAACAATTAAATAAGCAAACAAACATGACAGACAAATCATAATTACTTGAGTAGATGAGATTTTAGAAAACATCTAACAACCGTTTCTCTGTAGGACCTCCTTAACATACACAAAGATGCATTTTGTTGTGTCAAGGTTGGATATGGAAATTTTTCCACATGATTAGGGCAAAAGTTCATTTTTCCATGCTATAAATGTACATCCTTCACTGATCGTCAGCAGAAAGTTTATGCTGAACTCGAAACAGCCAGTTTCTTGAGATGATCCATAAAAACTTGCAGACTGACGTCGTCTGTGAGGATTGGTGCTCCAGACTCCTAAAAGGAGGAGACATAATATTAGAGATCAGACAATCTTATCAACACTTAATTCGTTTTAAACACATAATGAACATATTGCTCCATCAGAGCTAAAGGTTTGTACCTGGCCCCAGGCGTAGAGGTTGTTGTGGGTCTGGGAGGGGTTGACTTTAGAGAGGAGGAAGCGTGCTTGTGAACCTCCGTGCTCCGTGTCGATGTATCTGGGCATGGGGAAGCGTGACTGCAAGATCTCCTGAGCGTCGTCTAGAGGAGCCTGAAGGAGCTGCTTAAAGTTCTCGTACTCTGCCATCTCCTGGTATCCAGCCTTCCTCCACTGAGCGATAGTCTGTGAAGATGAGAATAACACCATCATTAAACTGAACACCGTTTAACGTTTAAGGAACTTTTTGAAAATAACAGTTCTGATCTTAAATCTAGTGAGGCGCAACAAAACATTTGAGTCGTACCTCTCCATGGTAAATCACCAACTGGAAGAAAGTGTCCATCAACAGAATGCGATCAGGAAGGATGCTGCTGCTGTCCAGAAGAACGGGCTAGAAAAGCAGACAAATAAGAGATGAGCGCGAGCTGAATTACAGAACATTCTGTACTATTCTTTTACATGGATGGGTTTCTAATAACCTCTGGAGGGCCATGGAAAGAGTAGGAGTAGAGGATGGGCTGTATCATAATGAGCGACTGTGTCAGATCCTGACGCACAAAATGATGCCTGTAGTAGGACGACTCGTCCGGACTGTTATTGAACACCTGCAGGAATGGGGATCTCCTCAAGTGGAACATAAACTGTTAAAAAAAAAAAGAAAAAAAAAGATTAGTTTTAATTTCAGAAATGTGATATTCTTATACAGGTTATCTGCAGAGTTTTTAAATCATACATTACAATCGCAAAATAAATCATGCAGCATTTAATTTGATGTATATATACTTTGATTTATGTACTTGTACATCAATAACTGCAAATTAAATCTGAAATATTGCTGATAATAGATTATTAAACAGGCTATAGTTAATAAACAAGAGACAGGAATTTACTTAGAATTTTACTTTTGATAAATATATTGAGATATTGAGGCATAATGTAGGACTTATTAATTATAAATACAACAGGACTATTAATTTTTGAAATCATAAATAATTTAAATAATTTAATAAAAATATAAATCAAATATAAAATATAAAAATATAAACATTTATTATAACATTTGGAAAATTAATGAATATGAATGGACTTTTAAGGACCCTGTCCTATCACAAATATAACTGAAGGAGTTTTACCTGTGGGTACAGTGAGAGAGATTCAGACAGTCTGAAGGAGTTTGGATCATCTTTATTGAACTGGCCAAACTTCTGACACTGAAACCAAACAAGCAGCACAAAAGTTGAGTGTGACGCAACCACATCCATTATTATAATAATGATGGTTCATGGTTTTGTCATATCGCCTCTCCTGAATGGAGGCACTGACCTATATTTCCTTCTAAATAGCTGCGATACTCACCAAGCGAATGAGCTGCCTGTCTAGCCAGCGAAGAACGTCAGGCCCTTCCTCTGACTCCGCCCTGAAAACGCCGAGCCGGGCCATGAGAACGGCAGAGGCCTCCTGATCAAATGACGACTCGATATGCTGGATCTGGGATTGTGCGTCAGCCCAACTAGGTGTGACAATAGAAAGAACCGGTTTGTCGAGAACGAATGACGCACTGAAGAGCTATTCAGGGCTTAAACTATACAAATTTACGCAGCTAAATTTATTTTGAGCTACAGCAAACACAAATAGCACATGGAAACATGAGATATGTTTACTTTAGATAACTCCAAGGTCTTTTTGTACCCCATCAAAGTTGATATTATTAACAAAGGAAAATCTTATGAATGAGGAGACCAACCAAGACCGTGATTTTAACATGATATCGACTGATAACAAAATTTGAAATTTGACAATATTGATATTTGAAGACTTACTTCCTGGCAATGGTGGTGACACGGATCCGCCGCTGTGTGTTCGAATGCTGGTATTGCGTAACAAACTGTATAGCTCCTCTTCCTCCCTGAGGAATTGGGGCGTTGTGCTACAAAAATAAAACATACTGGTGTTAGAGATACATAAGTATAAACATAAGCTCTCACACCCAACAATAGAACTGATCATTCTATAACAATTTACCTGATTTACTACTTCAAAGTACAGGGCCAAGGTGGTGGCAGGTGTGAGACTACAAATCTTCCACTGACAAGTTCCTCCAACACCCATTTCCTGTGAAAAAACGTGACATTGTTAAATATGTGTGCACGTGTGTAAAGTCATGTTTGGAATGCATTGCAAAAGCTGGCATGAAATGGGAAGTTAAATGCTTGGGCCTTACGTTGTCGGAAACGCAGGGTCCTTTGGCGCTGAGAGACACACATGGCCCGATCGCACCAGATATCTTCAGTTCTCTTGAGGTCTGAGAAGTAAAAGGCAAATCGGTTTAGATGGTTGAATACGACTCTGGGTAACGTCATAAATTACACTACTGTTCAAAAGAGTTTGATATTGCACGTCCAACTATTTTACCTTCACTTCCAAAGTACCACCAAAAGCCATGCGAAACTCTCCATTGTAGTCTTTGCTGAAGACTCTTTGGAAGGTCTGCTTGAAAAGAGATGTGTTGAAGGAATCGCCCATGACAATGTGTCCCCTAAAAGAAACCGGACATATTGTCAAACATGAGACATTTTCTTCAATTACTTGGTCTTAAAGAAACAATATTTTGATATTTAAGACATTAAATGGCATGATATATTAAGATTAATAATCTTCGATCATTGCTCACCCTGTGAGGTTGGATAGACATTTCATCTCTAGCAGTCCCGTCTGATCCAGTGCGCAGGCATAGATGTCCACGCTGTGTCCATTCACTGCTGCGCGGTTTGCCATAGCCTCGTAATACTAAATACACATCAGTAGAAATTAGAATATTTATGCAAATAAATGCATTATAATAAATGTAAAGAATTCATTTGTTATAACTAAAATCTTAAATCACCTTAGTGGCCTTCTTCAGATGCCGAGCGTTGTCTTTTTGGATGTCGTGCCAGGAACGGATGGGGGTCTTTAGTTCATCTCCCACCACCATGCCAGGCCCCTGTGTCGGGGGGCCACCAGTGAACAGCATCACACGGGCTCCTGTGTTAGGGAAAGTGCCCTACAAATAGTGTGACAGACAGACTATGTTAAAAACTTGATTTAGTCCATTTCTAAATTGCATATTTTTCCCACATAATACAAACTTTATTGGGGTCTTTCAAATGGAATAATGCCGGTTAAAGTGAAATGCTAGACTTATAATCAGACAAAGTCAAGAGTGCAGCAGGTAGTCTGTTTCCTATCTTGAGAGTTATGTAAGAATAATGACTGAGTCGGGTACTAGGTACAACTGTTCTGATATGACATGACAGCTAAATTGGACTTTGAATCTCACAGCCAGCATTAGTGACACGTTGCCAATTTAAACTTGCAGCCACACAACAGATATAATGAAAGGAGAAAAATCTCTGCAGTACTCTGGGTACTGAACATTAGTTCAGTGGAGACATGCAAAACTTTTAAAATTCTCTCTTTAGCTAAATACAGATTTTAATACAATACAGATGTATGCCATAAAAGATGGGATGAAGCATCCTGGCTGTACCTCCAGTAGGCCAATAGCAATAGAAAGGGCGATGCCCGTGGACCGGAGAGGTCGCTTCCCCTGAGGAACAGGCCAGGGGTCTCTCTGCAACTCCCCCAGAAGGTCGGTCAGGTTCATGTCCACTGCTTGCACAGGCTGCAGAAATCTAAAACGGGTGCAAAGGAAAAAGAAAATGAGCACAGCTGCATTTATAGAAATCATTTTCTTGAAACCCTTATCTGTTCACTTCTAATGTGCATACTAAGCAGAGTGACAGATGACCACAAACTACCTGCAGGAAGCAGCAGCATCATGAGGGGCCAGTGGTTTGCCTTGCTGTCCAGCTGTAGCTGGCTTCATCAGTCCCAGCATCTCCTGCAAGCAGATGACACGCTTAATAAAAGGAACTGAAAACTCAGTTTTACACAGTTGAATATTTTAGAGATTTAGGAAAGGTAAATCAAAATGCAATAAAGAAAGACCACTGACCTGTATCTGTTTGGGTGTGAGCTCTTTTGTGCCACGGAAGACGTAGCTCTTGGCGATACCTTCACAGCTGAGCTCGTGGATCTGAATCATGCGGCCGAAAGTGATGAGACCCACCAGGGCATTGGGTGGCAACAGACTCAGAGACATCTGAAGGGATTCTTTCAGGGCCTGGAGGTCTTCCTCCTCCAGACATGTGTCCACCACATACAGGAAGATGAGAGGGGTAGAAGGTCCACGCTAAAAAAGAAATAAATCAGGATACATAATAGTAATTAAAATACTACCTCATGTTTTTAATTGATAAATACTTTCATTTAAATCATTAATTTGTTCTTGTGCATTACATTTTTAATAGTACTATATACACATTACATTAAAAAATAAAAAAGTCTCAGTAAAGACATTCATAATGTTCAAATAAATTCTGTCCTTTTAACTTTTTATTAAATCAAAGTATACTGAAAATTTTTTATTGTTTATCCTTAATAATACTATTCGACAATATTTCTATTCGTGTTGCTAATTATATAAATGCAGCCTTGCTGGGCAAATAATTCTTACTGATGGAATTGTACACACGCTTTTAAATTGCGACGCAAACTATTTAAACTATTTATTTCAAATATTTAAAAACTTCTGTCACTTGTCAAAACAAACTGAACACTAGTTTCACAATGACAACGTGGCTTTTGGCATGCATCTGTCTGTGAGCTAAAGGAGTTGTAGTTAGTCTATATGTTTGTACAGTAAAGTATGCCCATGTACAGTACAGAATACACAGAGTGTGTAAATTTACCTGCACTATGTACTCAATGGTGGAGAACTGAGGCATTAGTTCTGCGGGCTGATTCTGATCTGAAATCCCTGCGTATGATGGAGGAAACTGTGAAGAAACAGATTCATGTTTACTCTCAGTGACAGGTGTGACTGACGTTAGAGAAGCACATGGAGCAAATCCACGACTGTAAATGAGTTTTAGTAATGTATACTCACAGAGTTCCTCTGGAAGCAGAAGTTGCAGGCCCATATCTTAGCTCTGAAGTCCACTTGACTACAAAAGGAAATCAAGCATTAAGGTGCTGGTCTATGACAAAGTCTTTCTAATGTAAGTCATTAGCACACGAAGAGACATTAAAGGAAACAATTACCAGTTGGCTAACCTGATCTAATTAACATACCAATGATAGTGTTGCTAAATAATGCTCTATAGACTCTTTCAACATTTAAAAAGCTCTGAAATAATGCAATTAGCAAGTCTGCGGAAAACCAAACCTCCACTTGAGCAAAACACTTCCAATAACCTTAAAATAAAAGGTCCACATAAAATCCCAGCTAAACTTCCTTTATTGTGTACTGTATATAAAATGACAGCAAAAGCAATATGATTCAGGACACCAATGTTTCATTTAATAAACATGAATGAACTGTTCTTAAGCGAGCTGATATTCAAAATCTATTACAATTCCAGTCCACCATTTAATCAGATATGCAAATCAAATGTCTACACTGACCACATGCTGTACAAACAGACCTCATTCCTTCTTGGAAAAGTGATTCGGTCCTTACCAGAGTGGGTTGAGTACGGCTTTGCAATTGGCCCGGCTGCACAGTACCGGCTCGTACTGGACCGGAGGCAGGTCCGGTCTCTCCTTCAGAGGAGTGTAGAGGCAGGAAACAGGAACCACTAGCCGTGTGGCCTCCAGGCGACTGGAAGGCCAGAGGTTCCAACTGCAGCGTACTCCATCGCGATCTTCGTTCTGTTGGATGAACTCTTGGTAGGTCGCCATGACAGTGTGAACTGCGGACGACCAGAAACAGCGAAATGAGTAAACAGTGAGCTGCCAAGTCTTTTTAACACTAAACCACACCTATTGGGTTGTGCCTCCAAAACTGGACAAGTAGGATACCAGAGCCTAAAATTAAGAGCTAATACTTGAGTGACAAGGACGATTTCGCACATGTCAGCAAAGTAAGCGGAAATGACATTCCTTTATGTTTGTTCATAAGAAGGACTCTTTAACAGAGGGAATGTTCACGCAACTGTCATCTTTGAACAAAGACACCTGACACGAATGCTTAACCTTGCCAAGCCCAAAACGTCATTAAGAATGTGTTGATCAAAGATATGCGTAGATGTTTTGAGGAGCAAAACAAGATGCTATTTTTGAGCAGAATGTACTACTGCTGGGACACACCTGTCTTAGAAAACCTCCTCAAATCCAATCACAGGTTTGCTGACTAAACACAAAGCACTTCAAAGTATTAGAGGAGACTTTGGCCTCTGATAACCCTAAATCAGAGGGATCCCTGGAAATGCCTGGCCTAAACACTAAATCATGGTCCAACAGCTGTATTGACTGTTTGGTTACACAATGATAGAGTTTCCAGACAGACATGAACTCACTTTTCCAAAAGACACTAGACAGGCTGAGCATGTCAAAAGCCACAAAATGACAATAACCTGATACAAAATACTAATGAGTCCAAAAAAATGTGTAAGATATGGTAAGCACACTAAACAACTTAATAACAACTGACTGAGGGTTCGTAAATGTATTACACTGGTGTTAACGCATTGTAATTAATATATTACTTTACAATAACGCATGTTTTAGTCAAAATAAGAACGTCGTCATGACGTCAGGCGTATTTCTACATTTCAGTGGGAAAGCTCGCGCTAGCCAATGCCATCACACTCTCAATATACCACAGGAAAAGAAAGCAGAGGAAAAGCAAGAAATGAGCAAGTTATATTATTTTAAAATATGAAATATTCCAAATTAATGTCAAAGCATACGTTACAACCAAACACCCGTGTATCCCGTACACATACAGTAACGTTACTGACTTCCGCTGACCTAATCCGGGTCTGCGGGTCTGCGGGTTTAAATCTCACACATCAGCGAATCCCGACTTCATTAGCAGAACACAACGATAGACGTACCTTTTTAATCGATGGTGCTTTAATAAATAATATATGATAACCGCGATCACACGACCATTGAAAGTGAAAATGACTTCGTCGAGCAGGATTCGTCTCCAGCCGGTTCCTGGTGCTCTGAAGAGTGACGTGTTACTACACACTCCGTGCGCCACGATTGGCTGCTGCCGCGTGACGTCAAAGGAACGTTCCGCCGCAGTGTCGAATTTCTGTGCGTAGATGCGCTGCGCAGTTTCTATAGCAGCGTTTGATGCAAATGGGTCCTGCGTAAACACCTGTGACCTCAAATTTCTTACATACTTTCAATACCAGCTAAACAATATTTTGAGTCGTAACAATGGATATATAATAGGGACGTGTTATATAATATTATAGAGTATTCTATTATACAAGCTATAATAATCAAAGTAATATACTTCTAAAGCAGGATATGCAGACTAAACAATGTTTCCATCGTGGGTCGACACACACACAAAATAACAATACACACTCAATAGCTTATATTTGGTCTGAGATGAAGTATTAGGCTATAGTGTGCTACTCAATTAATACCGAATTCTACTTATGAATATTGATGAGATTTATATAGGCCTTTTTATTATGAAAAAAATGAATGAATGAATAAAGTCACAATACAAAGAATCTTGTTTAATATGCAATTTAATATGGTTTAAAAATGAGCAAAACAAACAAACAAAATAAGTCTGAATGTGACAAAAAGTTAATTTGTCATTTTTTTTAACATATCCCTAGTGTTATTTAGCAGTTAATATATTTTTCAAAGTAGTTATATACGTTGTCTCAGAGGCTATGAACTGTTTTTTAATGAAAAAATACATAGGCTACAACTTCTCTATTAAATCTAAAAGAGTGTTTGTTAAAACAAACGTGTATGCAGTGAATGGTCTAAATCATGCTCTAATTAATTACTTTACCTTTAAGACTTGTCTGACAAAGTATTTCAACAAGAGAAATGTTAGTCCATGTAGTACCTCAATGTGTCCATAGATGGCGACAATTACAAATCTAAATGCAACTTTGTGAGCAGCATCACCTCTTGGCAACACACACACAAACATGCACGATACACAAGCAAAGGGGGAGAGAGAGAGAGAGAAGAGAGAGAGAGAAAATTTACTCAGGCGCTGCAGTCACGCTCATTTCTCCGGAGCTCTGGCTGAGGATGCTGCTGTCTCTCCTCCTCCATCTCCATGAGGATGCTGGAGCGCGCAGAGGCGGACAGAGGCGAGCGCATCGGGCCGCCTGAATCCACCCATATCTCGCCGGCTATCCTGTACCGTCACTTTTCCAAACTTACAAGAACTATGAATGGGAGTCGATGCTGAATAATCTGGGCGGACTTGTTCTGTATGCCGCCCTTCCTTCTACTCGTCAGATGCATAAGCTGTTGCTTTGGGAAAAGTCGAGGCGACTCCCACTCTAAGGGCATCGGATACGGGCATCACTCCACGATGCGTCCTCTGTCTCCCTGACTCCTCCTCACACAGCGGATGCTGCCTGCTTCATTAATATTTGATCATCACCTGGTATCACAGCAGCAGCTCGCCACTTCTGATGGAGAAAGCACAGTCTCTACAAGCACAGCCTGGATCCAAGGCGCCAGAAAGTCCAGCAGAAGACATTTCCAACCTCACGGATGAAGAGCTCCTACAATGGAGCAAAGAGGAGCTGGTTCAGCGACTCCGAAGGTCTGAAGCCGATAAAATGAGCGTCATTCTGGATCACAGTAATCTTATTCGGGAGGTGAACCGCAGCCTCCAGCTGCATCTGAACGAGATCCGGGGGCTGAAGGTGAGCAGATGAGATCATGGGTGTCTGGAGCACACCTGCGCTCTCTGAGGATGCACCAGAAGCACCTAGGTGCACATCATGCGTCTTGTAACACATTGAATATTTTCTTGCTGCATTATATGCTTCTGATTAAAACTTTGCTTTACTTAAAAACTTTACACTGATATAAGCAATAAGTATACCTTTTTAAAATTACACACACACACACACATATATATATATATATATATATATATATATATATATATATTCTTTTTACAATTATTTATTTATAATTATATTTTGGATGTTTGTACTGTAAAGGTAAAACACCTGTAGTGCATGAATGGGAATACTTCCCAATTTTTAACCATGTTGCATTTAAAACTGCACAATGTTGTACCCTTTAAAGTAGCAGATTATATATAAAAAAAAAAAATTCCCCCCAGCTTTATGATGTATAAAGAAAATTCACAGTGACTTTTAAGTTCCATAAAAATAGTCCATATGACATTTGCTCTATATGTTTTTTAAAGCCATGCAATAGCTTAGTTGACATTCACTGCAAATATTTTGAAGCTCTTTTGTCTCAGTTCAGATTCAATCATCATGTTTCACACAAAAGTTTGGTAACACTGATGCCAAATGCTTTTGCAAATTATTTCTCATGAGTGTTTGTGTCAGATGAGCTGATGTTTTAATGAACAAGCAGATTTTTGTCAAATGTGACACCTAAGAGAAGATCATAGCTTTACATTGTTCTCTTAGGTCAGTGACAAATACTGAGAGCTACAATACAACTTGTTTTAAATACTCTTTTGTCTCATACTGAATTATTTAACCAAAGAAATGATATGATACAGTTTGCGACATTTTAAAATATGTAAACTCTTTTTGTATATTTTGTGTTCCCAATTGTGATGAAGGAGGTAAACCAGAAGCTGCAGGATGACAATCGAGAACTGCGAGACCTCTGCTGTTTTCTCGACGATGACCGGCAAAAGGGCAAGCGAGTGTCGCGTGAATGGCAGCGTCTGGGTCGCTTCAGCGCCAGCGTTATGCGTAAGGAGGTGGCACTGTACCTTCAGAAGTTGACAGAACTGGAGCGCAAGCAGGAGGAGGTCATTCGGGAGAACCTGGAGCTTAGGGAAATTTGTCTGCTGATAGACGAGGAGAAAGGAGGCAGCGGAGGGGAAGGAGGCCAAAGTGGGACGGGGTCCATTGGGTGTCGCAACTCGATTGATAGCCAGAGTGGGCTCTTGGTACCCGGCTTGATGCGGGACGTGGGGGATGGCAGCAGCACTTCTAGCGCTGGAAGCGCCGACAGCTCTGAGCATCCACACCATAAGCAGCCACAGCCGCCGTCTAGTGGAGGAACTGGGAATAAAAGCCCAGAGATCCAGAAGGCTCGCCTTGGGAAAAGAGGGGAAGGAGATCGGGTAGAGATTTCCAGCCCTGACCCACCCGTCCGGCACAGAAGCACCAGCCTGGAGTATCCCTTCGTATTGCCCCAACCCTGCCGACCACGCTGTGGCTCCATTTCTGTGCCTGACCATCGGCTGATTAGAGGGCTTAGTCCAGAAAAGTACAGTCGATCCCTAGGCCACCGGAGTCCCGAGACTCATCCGAAGCACCATCTGGCTCCAGGGCAACCCATGAGTCCTGAGCTCTACATCCAGAGGCACAGGGGCAGCTTAGGAAGTGGGCCTGGGAGTCCAGAAGCTAGACACCTGCTGCTAGGAACGTCAGAGCTCCACCATGACAAAGGCAAGCTGGGAGGAAGTAGTCCTGAGATGTTGAGGCACCAGTACAGCATGAGCCCTGAACATGGGAAGTTTGGCAGCCCTGGTAGAGAGACATCACCTCGGAGATTGGCAGGAGAAGAGCTGTCGCCACACCATCGGAGTCTTTACAATGGCGTGAATGGTGGGTCTGACTTGCAGAATGACACATATTCAAAAGCAATGAAGTTGCACTTTTATGCCTGAGAAATATTTCTCCTTTCTCTATTTTTATCCCACGTTCACCAGTTTAGTATCTTATTAGTATCTAATACGGCAAATATATAATCTGATAAATGAGAAACAGAACTTTAAGAGGTCTGATCAGAAATATACACATTCAGAAATGTCCTACTTCGACTGAAGTCATGATGATAAGTTTGTCACGTTCAAGTTTTTTGTTGTTGGACAGAACAGGAATCATAGAGCAATCCTTGCCTATTTATTGGGGAAATCTAATTAAAGCCAGAATATATAGAGGTGTTTAGTCAGTATCAAACTAATTTTTATAAAATGTAACATCCCATTCATTGGCACACCACAATGACTGGATAAGTGGTGTCCTGTCCTGTTTTTGGCAATGTCCTCCAGAGTTTACCTCTGAAACAGCCTGAAAGAGCTAATCAAGATTACTAGATACATCTGGTGTTTGGACAGGTTGGAGCTAAACTCTGCAGGATATCAGTCCTCTATTAGCAGAATTGGACACCCTAATCTAGCAACTGAGTGTCAAATAAATATTGTAAATACATACATCATGCATCATATGGTTATGTATACATTTGGTTCTCTCCTACGCCATGTTTAAAATGTATGGCCTGCTCAACCCTGAAACAAGGGTATCAAAATGATCATATTATAAATATGGCTTCTGAGGTCAATTATGTCTAGTTTCCAGTAACTCCAATAGCACGTGAAGGCAGTGTAAACCTGATGCCTGATGATTGCTGATGTCGAGGTCTTTGCGGTTTTCTTCAGACTAGCCTGCCACCCACTGTCAGATTGCAATGGACTCTGCTGAAGTTGCTCATGATTGGCTCATCCATCTTAAAACAGTTAATTATTTCTCCAGAGACACCAGACCTTTGCCTGGTATCAGTGAGAATCATGCAACCTGGACACTGTGTTGTTATGACATGCAAATATCTGTGCAAAGTACTAAAAATGTACAATGGCATAGTTTGGACCTATATAGAGAATACAACAAATTACAAGGCATTGAATTAGCATTAGCAAAAACATCACAAAGAGCGTGCAGTGGTAGACAAATGACTTTAGCATATGCACAAATAATAGGCGAAATGATAAATCAAAACACTTTGTTTAAAATCACATACTTTCTTTGTATCTGTTGAAAAAGTATGTTCTATGTTTTCTATATGTGAATGTAATCGGGAAATGCTACATCTGCCATATTGGCTTTTGTCTTGTGACCTAATGCTATCATTTACAACTCTGTTCCTGTGGCCAACAGTAACAGTAAAATGTCCAGTAACTCTTACAGTTATTTGAACACTATAGCAGAGGAGTAGGCATATTAAGACATAACTCCGATTTTTGTCTTTTTGCTGCTTTACGCAAGTTTTTTATGCAATTCCTAGCTTATGAGATAAAAGATATGCTGACTGTTCAAAATGCCATGATTTTAAATAAACACACACATTAAAGAAATGGTGCAAATCAAAGGCAGCTATGTGCATATCCCACAGCTGCAGATAACGATTTCTACAGGAGAACATGCTGAGTAGCCTATAGTTCACGCCGCCCATAAAACACTCACCTCAAGGTGAAAGATGTGACTCACTTTGCATTCATTAGCTTCAAGAAATGCCCCCTTAAAATGAAATAAGAACCAAGCAGATTGATGTCCTGATTTAAATAACTCAAAACACAGAACTACTTCTGACTCTCAGCGGCTAAATTAGCTTCACCGCGTTTTTTCAGATAAGATTTATTTGTTATGTTTAGTGTCGCACCATCCTAGTGACGAAAAACCTTCTCTCACTTGACAAGGTCAAAATGAAATCGATAATAGTTGTTGAAAGATATTAGCTTTACAAATGGCAAAGCACCTCAAGAATGGCTTTCAGCTCAGCACTTAACAATAAAAGGTAATTGCTAACAAGATAACTGTTGTTGTTGGATGCTGTGGTTTCAGCATTGTCCTACGTGTCTGTAATGCTGCTGTAGACATTTGTCACTGTCATAGCCTGTTCTGGTGTTGGTCCCAAAGGGAAAACCGCACATCCACTGACCCCATACACTTCCACATCATCCATATCTTCCCCTGAACGACCCCAATGCTGCTCTGAAATGCCTTGCGGTGTTGATGATCTAATAGACAAGAGTGTGTGTAAAGTATTGGGTTTTAAAGGGATAGTACACTCAAAAAAGAAAATCTATAAACATTTTCTCACCTTTATGTAATTTAGAATCTTCAGTAAAACACAAAATAAGATATTTAATAAAATATCTCCATATACTACAAGTCATGATTTTCAATTTAAAATGAACTATCCTTTTAAAATAAATCAGTTTACTTTAGAGGGTTCATTTATTGCCTAGATAACAAGGATATTGTTCTGACATCTGTATTTGTGGATGTTTCTGACAGTGACCGGTTTTATAGGGAATCTATCAGCATTATCAGCAATTACTGTCGCAGTCACGGTGCTCAGACCAATGCTATTTGTTTGTTTAGTTCATTCAACTGTAGTAAACTGATTTTTAAAAGGTATAACACAGTTATATCACCGTTTAACCAGGATTATATCACAGTTCATGACATAAGAGCTTTGGTTGTCTATTTGCAGCCCGGCATGATGGAAGTCATTACCTTATTGACATTTCATTGTGTAGCTATTAAAAAAATCCATCCATTCAACTGGAGTGTGTTGCAGTGTGTGCAGTCGCTACAAATCATAAACGTAGTATTTGTTGTTGGAATTGAATTTGTGGGTAGATGTAGTGATGTTGCAGCTCTGGATAATCCTGTAAGAGGTTTTCAGAGAATTATTATTTTTCTGCTTTCTTAGCGTGTGGCTCTTATTCAAAAAGCCAAAGCACATGATTATAAACATCACAGTGACTTTAGCCAACAAAGTTCAGATAAATGAGCATCTAAATAACAGCGTCACAAAACAATCCCGCTGCGTTTTTCGCCGAAATCCTGCACGAAAACAAGCACCTCTCGACCTCCTCTAAACTAATCTTCATCCCATCATGCTGCTAGCTTCTTTTTTTATATTCTTGTTAAGATGCAGGGCGGCTTTATTTGGACTTTGCATGGGAATCACGTTGTACAGTAGCTAATGCTGTCAGCTCATGCCGGAAATTTGGCCGCTGGTTTTGGATTTCACATGAAAGCTGTTTCCACACAGGCAGTACCGTATATGGCTACACTGAGCTGACAACATCTGTCAATATCCAGCTTTATGCTGAGGAAAACGTGTCTTGAAAAGTCTGAATATTAAAATGAGGGCATTGTTTTATAGGCAGAGGAAAATGGGTGCTCTGTTCTTTGTTTCTCTCTCTATCTCTTGGCTCAGATTTTATGTTTTGCTGACCCTGCACCAAAACTGAAAGTTCTGTCATCTTTTATTCAAAATGTCATGCAAGACCGATGTCCTGGTTCTTATGTGGAACATAAAGACATTTTTAATAATACAGCAGTCAATCTTTTACAGTACATCCAACTACGCATCATAAACGTTGTCCGTGTAACTCTGAAGCCTTACAACAGCATTGTGTGATTGGGAAATAAGTTTGAATTGATATTATTCAAGTAAGCTGACATTGTACTTCTCTTAAGCGCAGTGACATGATCACATTTTCTAGGCTGTTAATTTACATCAGTGTCCTCGTCTACGTTTTTCAGCTTTAAAACTCTTAAAACTCTTATGCATGTGAGATTTCATTCTCAGCTACTTTCACTTCAGTTTGAGTCTGTGGCGAATCTGAGACCTTCCTAATAACACAGATAAGAGCAAGGCTTTTAAAAAGGAGACAAAGCGGCCATTACACAACTTCTGAAAAAAAAGGCCATTTCCTGATAAAACAGAAGTCAGACCTCTTCAGACTCAAACTCTCAGTATCCAGGGAAGCCTGCGGTTTAGGCAGACCTGTATCTCAATTGCTGTGTGTGTTAGTGTGAGCGTAAAGGCTGGGTTGTGTGCGCTCCTCTGTGACCTTGGGAGATACCCCCCTCTGACTCCAGCTCTAAATTTAGCCCTGAAGCTGATGGCTTTCTCAGTGTTTACCTCCACACATACAGTAGGCAAAGACCTTTCCCCCACTTCCACTAACACAGTCTTACAGGTGTCCTGCTGAATAATCAGATTAGCCACTAATGCCCTTACTAAATGTATTATATTTTATTTTTATTTTAGCAAAGGTTACAACTTTTACCAAATTATTGTACAGTAAAACATGCATTTTAGTTTTTCTTTTTATCTAATTTTATTTTGCCAAAGTTTAATCACTTCATCAAACAAATTATATTTAAGGTTACAGTTTATTTCTTTGATATATTTTTATTTAAAATTATTTTAGTAATTTACACCCTTTAACAAATTGTTATTTTTTATTTATATTTTTTATTATAGTTATATTTTATATTTTATTATTTTTATTATAGTTATATTTTATTTTTCTTTTGTATTTTATTTAATTATTTTGTTTCAAAATAATTATTTCAAAATTATTGTATAGTATTGTATAGTTGCATTTTAGTTAATGTTATGTTATTAAAATTTTAGGAAAGAAGAACTTATAAAAAATATATTATGTAATAAATCTAATACATAATAATTTTAGTACACTTTACACTTTTTTAACAAGTTATTATTAAAGGTTCATAAATCAATAATTAGGTATCAATAAGTAGGTAATAACAAATCAACTATGTACAACAGAAGTATAATTTACAAATATAATTAAATACATTTTCAAATAAAGGGGGAAAAAGTGATTTATATATGGCCTCCTTGACTTCCTTAGCAGTGTGTTGCTCAAAAATGCAATAGCGAGTTCGGTTTAAGCAGATGAAGTGATCAAAAACAGGATCTGGCAAGTGAGAAAACGTCCTATAATTCTTGCCCTATGCACCGTATTTGAGTATTTTTATTTCCCTGGGAAAGAATATTACAGTGAGCTCTTAGTCACAGGCCCCTAATGGATTGTCACGGCAGGCTCAGCTCAGACGGTTGACTCATGGCTTTGTGTGGGGATTGTGCAAAAAAATAAAATAAATAAATAAAAACCTAAAAACTCAGCTTTGCATCTTCACATGCTTCTACACAACTAGCATAACTGGCAGGTTTCCATGAACATTGCACCTACAACAACAGTGAAAATGTGAAATATTTAGACCATGTTTCAATGTATTTTAGCAGAAGCACACAGCAAAATTCAGATGTTTTGTGTTTAATAATAAGTTATGTGTGTGATTAAGACAATGAAATCTGCACTACAGTGAAGCCAGCAGCAGGCTGAACTGAATGTGACTCTGCCTGAAGGGAAATGGTTTGACACAGTCATAAGATGCATAAATGTGCAGTGAGCTTCATTAGGCACTGACCTTCATGATACAGCATATGACATTATTTTAGCATGTTTAAAGGTGCTTTAAGCAGTTTGAGCTGTTTTAACGTCAACTACATTATCAGCAAACCTGAACGGACAAAATAATTAACATTTGGCTATTTTCCAGCATGGGCACTTTTTTTCTTTTGCCGTTCACAGTCCAAGGCTTTGTTTAGACTTGCAGCAAAAATATCAGATATTCGATTTTGGTTAATCTTCCATTTCTCAGGCACAGTTGTTATGTTACAACAAGAAATGAAAGCATATGGCAAATGCTGTCATTTTCTCATGCATTTTTGCTACATCTGTTGCCAAAGTCTCAAAAATGGTGCAAAAGTGACAGATCTGCTTACATGTGACTTATATTTCCTCTGCAGTGTGAACAAAGCCAAAGGCTGACATCTGTGTTTTTATAGGCAACTACTTGGAATTATGCCTTTGAATAATAAAATGAAACTAAAAATAGGTTGCAGGCAAATGTCCACATTGGTGAGCAAAGTAATAAAAATGTATTGTTTGTAACTGATGTATTTTAATTGTTAATCCTTAACAGTTTAGATGAGAGCAAGTAGCTGCTCTTCTCAGCGAAAAAGTGAATTTTGTGACCCCCTCCGGCTGTCAGAGCTTAAGCGTTCCCATGATCTCTAAATATATAGGACATTCTCCCGTAATCCCTGTTTAACAATGATGGAAATGTGTAAGTCTGTCAGCATTTGTGTTAGCGGCATTTTTGTGTGCACGTGCGTGTGTGTATCGCTTATGGGAGAATGTGAAAGAGATACTCATCTTGACAGAAGTTTTGAACTTGTACAAATGTGAAATTGCACATCTTGACCTCCGCGCCACCTCTCTCAGGATGGATCTGACAGATCTGAGCCGCCCCACATGGCATAAATATCAGCCCATGAGCTCTCAGGGTAAATTGAACGTTATAAGCTACCAGCCAAGAAGTGCAGTGACATTATAAAAGCCCACACTGTGCAATTTCAATATTCAAGCTCAAGAGCTAAACGCATGCTTAGGGTTTTATTATAATGTAAAGCCTAGTATAATGATTGTTAATATTAAGGGCAGGATACAACAAGAGATTTGAATCTCCTGCCATGTTTCACATAAATGATGTAAGAATTCAATAACCCAAAAAGGCTTCATACTTAGTATTTTTTATACTGTTCACTGTTTTTTTTAGCATGTAAAATGCCTTTTAGGATAATTGTAAAAATGTTCAACTTCAGGCTGTGTTAATACTGAGCAATACTCAACACAAACACTTCAATTATATACATCTTGTTTTGTTTTTTAATCATGTTAAAATGTGAGTATTAAGTATTATACATCAGGCATTTGATTATAGTTTATTTGTTCATCTCTCTCCATTGTATTGCATTGCATTATATGGAGAGTTTGATAAAACTGATAAAAGCCATGTAAAAAAAATAAAATATGCTGATTGCTGTGCATTATTCTGCACATGTAGCATGATCTGAACCCTAAACATTTTTTTGTCAAAACAGCTGGTTTTGTTCACTTTCAAGACGTTTTACTGCAGAAGCAGGGAAATCAGTTTAGCGAATCAGCGCGCTGTATTCAGGTCAGGTGAGAGGAGTTTCTTCAAAGCTGACTAAAAGTGATCGAGGATGGATAATTTGGACTTCTTCAGGGCGCAAAAGGAAAATAAAAGCTGAAACGTTTTCAAGGAACCTTGCAAAAGCAGGCCATTACAGTGATGAGGGAAAAGCTCTGTGTGTGTCTGTGTGTAACATCCATACTGTCACAACAACCTTTGTCAAGAATGTCATTTCAGGAGATCACAGAAGTGTTTTTTAAACTCTAAAACGAGATGTGTGGAGTTATAAAAAAAAAAAAAGAACTTCAATAAACTTTAATTTTGTAAATTACCTCTATTGGTTTAAGTCAATGGTTTCCAACTTGTGATAATTTAAAGGTACTGTATGTAGGATTGACAACGAGTGGTTGAACTAGGTATTGCAGTCCAAATTCAAAATACTGAAGAGGGGTTTTTCACCCGGCGCCTCCTTCTCAGACTTGACGCACACTCAGGTTGCCATGATTGACAACACCAACAGGAACGAACGCGCATGACAATAAATTAAATGAAATGCACTGTATTTTCTGCCAAGCAGGCAACCTGGATACCGAAACACTACTGACTTCGTGATTGGGAGATAGATGGAGGGTGGCGCTTTAGACCGAAACAAAACATGGCAACATAAACATCAGTTGAGGGCTGCAACTGCGCTTTTTAAAAGAGAATATCCAGGCTGTACTACTGCTGTCAGTGATATGAGCACTTTTAATTAACATGTTTTCTTAATGCCTGTTAAACATAACAGAGACATTTTATGATTATTACAATAAATTTCTTACATACGGTACCTTTAAACTGATATTTAAATGCATCACATTGATTTACATAACAAGTTATCATAATTTTTTTAATTTTTTTTGAAGAAGTAGCCTATCAAAATACCATTTTAGCCCTTCTTGCTTTAAAGTCAAAATAAAATGAACGTCGCAGCAGATCTTTTCTCGCATATTTTCTTCCATCTGTTATATGATTGTTTAATCAACATCAAGTGTGCTAAACGATTGGAGGAGACCTGCATATGTCATCAGTAAAAAGTCTGTTGTTTTTTTATGTGTAAGGCCAAGTTGTGATATTTTGATTTATAATTTTACAAATGAACCATATGCAAGGGTTAATCCTAATCACAATACGTTGTCTAACATTCATTTAGAAAACAGGGTGAATTTTTATTCCATGCCAAAATTAATGACAGCAAAGCCTTATAAAGTTATCCAATATGATTTGAGAACACTGCGCTTCAGTGGATGCAAATCTTAATCTTGATTGCATGATACTGGAAATCCTTGTTTTTGATTTTTTTTTTCATCATCAAATATTGATCGGGTCTTTATCCTTGATCATCCTTTGAGCATTTGTGAAGCAGAGTCCTAAACCTCTTTGTCGTTCTTATTATCTGCTGTTTGATCAAAGCATCTTTCTCCTGAACATTAGTTTTGGTTTGCGTTCCCGGTTGTTCCTGCGCTTTATCTCCTTTCACGTTGTGAATGTTAGCGGATAAACTGGCCAGGATATCTGCTAAAGCCTCCTAAAGTGTTTCTTAGAAGTCCACAGACTGGCATGAATCTTTAATGGCCGACTGCATTCGCACGCCTGAAGCAAATATGATAACGAGATGAAAAAACAGAAGTGGTGAATGAAACAGAGCACTATTGATGGCGGCTTAATGGAGGCCAGCTCAGAAAGAATGGATGTGCCATCACTCTATCTGAATGAATATCAAATGACTTTGAACAGTCAGAGTACAGGGAACCTGGCTAACCTCTGATTCGCCTGCCAATGAAAGCTGCACTTGTGTGTTTGGTGTCAGTTTGTAGCTACCTATAAGAGCAGTCAGTGACACTGCGAATAGTATTTCACTGTATGATCTTACTCTGGTAAATTACAACCTTCACAGAGTGAGGTTTCTCTGTCCAAAGGACTGGCACTATGTCTGTTTGTGAGTGTGTATTTGACAGGGTGGCATATGGGAAAAGCTGAAAGGTTCAAAGTTGGTTTAGTCTGGGCAGACATGCAGGAGAAAATGCTGTCACCACCAGGCTCGGCAAAGCAGGTAAACAAGAGGGTTTGCCTGTGGTCTCCAGTGTGCAACTGAACCTTAAAAGAGAAAATAACTACTCAGGCTCTTATTTTCTTCAGTTCACCCTCTGTGTCAACCTTAATGTGCACAAACCTGAAACTTACTGTACCAATACTTCTGTGGAAAAGCTAACTTCAAATGCTTTTCATTCTGTGTTCGTTGTTGAGGATTGTATTATGACAATAAGCTCAATAATACATCACAAGCACAACAGCAATCACCCACTTTTTCAGCGGCCTTGGTGCTAGAATTATTTTTTGTCAGTCATTTTTTTAATGCACTCCTACAAATTGCATCTATGGTCGCATGAAGACTCTTAAACATCCACAGAAACGTTTCAGTGATCAAAAAGGTTGTTTATAGTGTAAAGGTGTGCCCCAGATTATTAAAAGAATTCTTTACTTTGGGAAAAAATAGATATTTTTAATAACTATTCACTGACAGGTTATTTTGGGACCCAAAATGATTCTTTAAATGGCATTTCTGTAAAACAACAACAACAACTTGAAATCTGTATTTTTAAGAAGGTAGGGATAAAACGTTATGAAGCAACCAGCTCCAAGACAAATCATGGCATTACAACCTTTGATGCACTGCAAAAAACTAGACTTTTGCTTACAAGTGTAAAATCACAGTATTTTCAATGCATTTCAAAAAAAAAAAATTCTTGGTAACAGCATGGCTGATTCTGAAGCAAATTAATCTTTGCTTAACAATCTTTGGATGGTCTTTTGTGGATTTACATGCTAGCATAATTTTTATATAGAGAAAATGGATGGGCTTTGTTCTTCCAAATCCAATACTGTGCACAAAAACTTCTTTTTTATCTTCACAGCTTTGATATCAGCAGGATGTTGCAGCAACAACTGCAGGAACGTGAAGCTCTGGGACAGGTGAGTTCTGCTCAAATGACTTCGGCTCTGTTCCAAACCCTAGTGGGCTGCCTACATAGACAGCATTTTAAGGCATCACTGGTGTGCTCCTGAAGTGAAAGCTATTCCAAAACAGTAGGCAGCTAAATTATGCTGCCTTATAAGAAAGAGCAACATCTAAGGCAGCACTGTATCCTTTGCTGATGCATCACAACAAACTACAGTAAGTACAAATTTTAATAAATATGACAAAATGACAAATGCAAATATAATTTAAAAAGTATAAATGTAAAAGAGTTATTACAAATTGAATTATTCTATCAAATATTTGTGCATTGTATGTGTTTATTAGAGTATGGAATTGTTACTTTAGTAATAAGAGACTATCACAATTTATTTAGGTCAGTGTTATAATTAACTACAATTAAAATAAAGTTTAAATATTAGAGGGAAATCTTACATTTGAAAATGTAAATATTAGAAATACTGTTTAAAATACTACAATTATTTCAACTGAAAAAATGTAAAGCAGAATTAAAAAAAAAAAAAAATGACAAAAGCACACAAAAACTACAACTTACAATGAAATTATAAAAAAATATTTACAAATAGATTGATTTAGCTTTTTATATTACAACAGTAGTATTATTCAAATAACATTCAGGCCCATTTTGAAGCTTATTGTGGTCAAGAATAAGTCAAGATGCTGTGACAGACATATAAAATAACCAACCACAGAACCAACGATGGCAGAATTACAGACCAGCAAACTCGTTGAAATATTTCTACAGGTCAGAAAACATCACGTTGCAGCGAAAGAGAATAGTTCAAAAATCTAAGCACAAATCCAGACACTAGGTCTTCCCACCAAAGTGCTCATTATATTAAGTAGGTACACAGAATTTTATTTCCTGGCAGACTGACCTGCTCACCCCAACTCCCGGAAATTGTCAAGCAGTCAGAGTTCGGTCTGATCTGATTTTCACAAGTGCTTTCTAGTTTTGTGTGCAAGATGCATGAACAGCCTGTGCCGTTTAAGGTTGATACTAATGGGGTTGCTGCCTATATAGAGCATTTCAATTTCATTTCAGTCAGAGTTAAGAGACGTTACACAGCGAGGCAGCTTACTATAGTTAAAAACAGAGCCCACATGTCCCTCTGGTCCATGCATGTATGCTTCCATATGTGTATGAATACAACGGTAGAGGTGACCCTGTCTATCTGTGATCTCGTAAAGCTGCCCAGCAGGGGCAGAAAATGGCTTTGTTAATATTTAATAGCTAAAAGGCAGACGTTTATCCTTAGGGATTACTCACCAATCCCATCAAGATTTCACAGGAATGCTGATTTTTCCCTTGATTTTTAATTTCTTGCTGTTTGTTGTAATTAAAGACCCCAACATGCCATACATGGATGATTTCTGTAATCCTGTGGTAATACCTGTCATTAAAGGAACAGTTCTGTCATTCTGTAAGTGAAAGTGTTGTCATCACTTACTCACCTTCATGTTCAGACCCCTGTATTACTTCCTTTCCTCTGTAAAACAAACAATTCTTATATATACTGCCAAGCTCCTTTGCTGGAGTTCTCAAGTCTTATTTATGCTTGCATTTAGACGCAAAGGCAAGTCTGAAAAAAACCCATATGTTTGAAATATGGCAGAGGCACTTCAGAAGACTTGAAATATAAAGCACAAGTTGTATGGACTTCATTTATTGTGCCTTTTTGCCTATTTTGGAGCTTGACAGTATAAATCACCACCCATTTTACTTGAATGAATAACTTAAGCGCTCCTGAAGATCTCTTTGTTGTTGTTGTTGTTGTTGTTTTGTTTCACAGAAAAAAGAAACTAATACAGGGTTGGAACAAAACAGAGGTTAGTAAATGATGACACATGTATGTATGTATGTAAAGCAATCTACTCTTACAATTTCCACCACATTGCATAAATAGTAAGAGTAGCATGCTGGTATACAATTCCAAATTAAGCTACATTACTTACTGAAGAAGTAAAAAGCTAATTGGTTGCTGGTATTAGGAGCATTTGATGGGACAAAAAACTGTACGGGGCAAACTGCCTGTTAATGTGCATTATTTTAAAGGAACATGCCACTGTTTTTAGAAATAGGCTTGTACTCCAACTCCCTCAGAGTCAATAAGTTGGGTTTTACCATTTTGGAATCTATTGAGCTGTTTTCTGTGTCTGGCATTTTTAGCATGGCACTTCGATGGCACTTTTAGCAAAGCTTAGCATAGATCATTGAATCTGATTGGACCAGAAGCATTTCGATTCAGAATGATCAAAGAGTGTCGATATTTAAATCCAGCCACTAACCAACAATTTTACGATTGCAACTCTGGAACTTCACCAACTTCATGCCAGTGATGTTGGAAGTTACCTAGCTGGGGGCTATTTTCAGGCACTGCATGATATAATTGCGCCCATGTTATGGCAGTAAAGTGCCTTGATTATTACGCCAAAATGTTCCTAGCCCTATCTGCCTAGAAAACTGCAACTTTTAATTTTCCACTGGTCTTAAGTATATGTTTTGCAAATAACACGGTTTCGAGAAAATCGCGTCCTGAGTGATCACACACAGCTGGCCACTCGTTTCTAATCATCCCTCGTTTATTTCACGCCCAATCAAAACATTCCCCTTTCACTATATATTCTCCCACTTCTTTTTTCCCTGCATCTCGCTTTTCTGCATCCCTCCTCCTCCCCTTCTCCGCCACTTTTTCCATCTACCCACAAGTCCGGGGGGCAGACGGTGAACGAGCCGAACACCGAACTCTTGCTCTCGCTAGGTTTCCATCCATTAGGGTTCAGAGTTCGCCATTCTCACGGCTCGCTCACCAGACAGCACGCCAAATTTGCTTACTATAATCACTCTATCCCAAATTACAAAGAAAGTGTGAATTCTTGAAGTACACAATGTAACCATAGACGAGTCAAGTTTTAAATAGGAAAAATATTGAAACTCTTGTTGAATCTTAATGCTTCTGGTCTAAATAGATTCAATGATCTAAGGTAAGCACTAAAAGTGCCATCGCCAGACTCAGAGCACGGCTGAATATTTTATCAACTCTGGAGGAGCTGGAGAATGAGCCTATTTCCAATAAAAGTGGAGTGAACCTTTAAGTGTGCTTAATTGTACTAAATGTGCACTTGTAGTGTACTTCAATCATGAATGTGTATTAAAAAGTAAATTTGTATGACTTTTAAATGTGCACTTTGTACACTTATTTTGATGTATTGACTAACAAACTAAAGTCCATATAAAGTACTTGATTTTAACTATAATTGTATTGGTATTATATTTTAAGTGTAGCAAAATTATAATGTATCATTATATTTATGACGTACAAGTTTCAACGGAAATGACACAATAAGAACAGATATGGAAAACCTCCACAAAAAGAACACTCTTTACACGTTAGTAAGTTTTTCCAACATAGTATTAAACAGGTAAAGTATTTTTTATTTAAATTATTTTGACTATGGACTTATTGCATGCAATAGAAATAACTATAAAATTACTTTAAAAATCTGCTTACGTACAGTAAGACCTTAATGTGCTTAAGTTTTATTTAAGTGGGTGAAAAAACAATCTTAACATTTTCGATTAAATGTTTTAGTTTGAGTTCAACAAGCATAAAATGTATATTATATATAAACTATATTTAATCAAACTGAGTTGACCCAACTTAATTAAATTTCATCGCATTAATTAATTTAAGTCCTTCCAATGAATCATGCCATTCCAAACCCATAAGACCTTCTTTCATCTTCTTAAGATTCTTAAGACTCAACTTAAGATATTTTTCATTATATCAGAGCACCATCTGATCCTCCTTAGACAGCAATACAACAGAAATGATCCCTTTCAGTTGATTTAATTGTACATGTAATTAACTGTCTGAAAATGATATGCACTTAAGTACATTTTTTTAAGGTCACTTCACTCTGCAGCTGACCCAACAAAATTCAACTTAACATCAGTTGATGAAAACAAGTGCCAACAAACACCAAATCAGACAAAACCTTGCCTGTTGCTGTTTGTTGACACTATATTAGTCTTGTAAGAAATACTTTTTTAAAGGTATGCTCAAGTGTACTTCTTTTTGTACTATGGGGGACATCAATATTTTTCAACAAAAAGTTAAAATACATGTAAATGCATTTATGGGCTTAAAGAGTACACTAGGATGCAGATCCAATTTTAGGTATTGTATTGTTGAAAACTGTCTCAGCTTAAAGTGAAATTTCTGTCTCCACAGTTTTGACGGCTCCTCTTGACCACGTCATTGACTGGAGGTTTGGGTTGACTCAGGGGCCCCAGGTGCCCCGCTCTCACCAGGCACATATTCCATCCCTTCACCTTGTACGCGATGGGCTGAGCAGTCAGGCCCCATTTGGGTTTTCATAACAGCAGTCGCTTACTGGGACCCTCTGGTGCAATCATTTGAACGGGGACTGGAGCGAGACGCAGGATGTTTTCGGGTGAAAGACGACACTTGCACAAACCACAGAAACAGACACACCCACACACGACTATGAGAATCTAAATGTCTCCTGTGGTTTACAGATGTTTAACAGTACTGCATTTGGGTAATCAAACACTCGAGCCGTCCCTCTCTCTATTTTGGTGTTTCTCTGTATCATTCTGAGTAGCAATAGGACACATGAAACACAATGCTGTGGCTTCTCTGAAGGTGCTTCCCTGCCCTTGATGTTTATTTATGCAGTCTCTTTTCAACCAAAGCAGTTTGAAATATCTCTATCGTTCATTTTTCATCCATGCATCAATGACGAAGTATCAGTATCATGTTTGCTATTTTTTCCATATCTGGGATTGTTGTTGTTTTTTTTTTTTACATGCAGGTGTTTCTGAACACCAACGAAAGCAGAATGGACTCTGTACATGTTGTCAGTGACTGAATAACCTCATCAGTGTTTTCACTGATTCTGTGTGTAAGTGTGTGTATGCGCGTGTGTTTATTGGCTTTATTATTCCTTCCCTTCAGGCTCCTGTATATAAGCTAATGAGGTGTTTCTTCGTGTTGTTTTATATACAGAAATACAACATAGTACAATAGTAAATTAATGGATTAGTTTTATATGCATATAATGACTATTATTTTTGACTTACAGTTATTATTATACCAATAATAATATGAATATATCTATGTGCAAAATATTAAAGGATTTTCATTATGTACGCTTGCGTGGGATTTATTATTTGTTTCAGCAACACTAAAGTGCAAAGCTTTAGTCAGCAGTCTGCAGACAAAGCTAGATTCCCAAGTTGCTAATTCTTATGTAAATTAGACGCGTTCTTCCATTTCAGGATAGAAAATTAGCAAAACTATCTGATTTGTTTTTAAATCATCTTTATATTGTCATAATATTGGGCTTTATTGATTTATTTTTTCTCGCATCATGTATAAATTTAGAATTTCTTAACGGTTCCACCCATAAAAGCAGAAGCTTTTCTCTCTGGTTTTGAGATCAGGCTTCTGGGCCGACCTCAATCCGCTATATCATTTCTCAAGCAGGGAGGCTCGGGGCGGATTTTAGTTTCTAAGCATTTGCCTGTGATGAAATCAATTGATCCTCTTATCGACACCAGAAATGCTGTTTAGATAAGGACTGTGCTGTGCTTTAAGATCTCTGTTAAAAAGACCTTTTATCATAGAGCTGCATAGACCTTTATGTTCTTTGTAGATGCTTTCTCTTAGTTTCTTAAAAGAGTTTATAGAGTTTGCAATATACGGTGGCTTACACCCAGGTTGCAACTAAAATCAAATCCATTGTGGGTCGGATGTTGCGTTTGAAATGCAAAACTAGTGTACTACTGTGTAGTTAACACTAAACAGAATATGCTGCGTTCTATATAAGAAAATAAAGTGAAATCGTTTGCATTATCCCACAAAAAACAGTATAGTATCCATGCTATGGTGAAATTCTCATCAAATTGCGTCTTAAATTTTGTTGTGTCTTAAAAGCTTGTCAGCTGTCATGAATCATGGATCAAATCATTATTTTATTATCTACCTGGACTTATGGGACAAACGTACTTGGGTGCACTTTTTAGCAAGACACAAATTACGTTCCAATATGCACATATCACTGCAGTTTCCAAAAGAAATGAAAACTAGGCAGTAAAACCCAGACACCTTTTATTTCTTTTCACACAAATTTACAGAGGTTCGATTAATAAAGCTTAATTTTCACACAATTTGTTACGAGTTAGATGTTGTTTTGGGGATGATTTGTAACATTTAAGTGAAACATGACTGCCGCTGGGGTAACCCATCAATGACAGGAGGCAAAACAAATTCGGTGTATGAATTTATTATTAAATAAGTTCCAAGAAATAAATCCAAGCCCAAATTAAAAAGAAAAGGAGAAAAACTGAGTGACTCCCAAAAGAAAAAACTAATCAAAACCAAAAAGAATCCTAATAATAAACCCCAACCCCAAGTAAATCTCACTACCAAAAGAAAAATGTAGAAATTAAACCGTAAGCTTCGGCGCATCCGACGCCCAAACTAAACTACTCTGAAATAAAAAAACAAAAATACAAAAGTGGTCACCACTCCTTCCCTGCCACTAACAGAGTATATCTTATTTTAAGTTACAAGTTTACCTATCTCCTTTCTCTTAAATACT
>JAUCNO010001758.1:3305105-3336380 GCA_032353835.1 Enteromius viviparus | reverse complement strand
CTCGACTCTCATCTGGAGCGTGTAGACTCCGATAGAAGCAGATGCAGGGCTGGACAGTGACACTGAAAGAGCACGGGGTCCAGTCGGGTTCGGGACGCCCCTCTCCACAACTGCGGTCCACTGAGTCAGAGAGGGCTGTCCAGACACAGAGACCGGGACCTCTACAGAAATCGGACCTGAGGTGACGAGAGGTGTCAGAAAAACATTCTGGAAGTAAAATACTATTCATTAATAAATTACATTTATTTTGATTGAATTGAGGAATCATGACAGATCCATGATTTACAAAAATGTCTTTAAGGGAACATTTGTAATAATATTTTAGTTAAACTAAAACCAATAAAAAAATTTTAAAAAAAATAGCAAAAGCCAAAATTGCTTGCACTAAACCTAAAATTAAAAGCAGAAAATATAATAATCATTTGATGATTTAAAAGATATTAACAAAAACAATATATATATTAAATAATAAAAATATATAATATAACATAATAGTATATCAGTAGAACTAAATTAACACACAAACTGCTTTTACAATTGCATATTTTTGATAGTTTTTTATAGTTTCCTTTTTGACGTTTTTTTATAGCCATCGTTATTTGAGTCCCAAGTACTGCAAATAATTACATCAGTTACAATGTAGCAAGTCATTCTGGATCTGACAAACTAATGATTACAGATTCATTTCTTTATAATAGAGGGAGGGTGACATGAGGTTACATAATTCACCCACCCACACAAACCTACCCAGACCAATTCTGAAGATCAGTTTCTCCTTCAGCGGATCGAATGGTCGTCCATCATAGTTGATAGTCACTGTGAAGGCCTGTCCTCTCCGCAGAACCAGGGTGCTGGAGCTCAGACCGTCGGTTTTGTGACGGGTCTGGTTCTGCACCTGTTGCAGGTCAGTAGTTCGAACCTTGAACTCTGTGTAAAAATTAGCAAGAGTGATAATATTTCTCGGGGAAATATTTGAGAGAGAGAGCACTTATTTGAAGCTGCAAATGACTTAAAAAGCAGTCTTTTAAATAAATAAGTTATAAAATAAAATATAAATATTATACAAATAAAATTATTTAATATACATTTTTTAATGATCAGAAAATATGTTTTGTAAGCAAATATTCAACTTATTGCACAACTAGAAATATTTAAAACAGCAGATCATTATTTCTGATTAACTTTTATAAATAGCTTTCTTAAAAGCATAACATAATCTGAAATCTATCAAAATAGCACATTCAATAGTAAAAAGTTCTTTATAAATAGCAACATAAATCTAAGATGATGTTTTCTTGTATAAGGTTTAACAAAATGCTTTGCTAATAAAATTATAATAATAAAAACATAAAGCTTACCGTCCATGATGCAGCTGTGTTGTGGTTTGATGTTTGATTCAGATTCACAGTTTATTGGGTTTTTATACAGCCTCCGTCGGCCTCACCCTTTCCTGCTGAAGTGGCCAGACCACATTCACATGAAGTCAGTATACATGCCTAATGTCAAAATCAGTAGAAGTGTGTGTTTCAGCGGATGCATTGAGTAAGTTCAGCACAGAATGAGTAATACACACACATCTGTAGACATACAGTACATCCGTGCTCAGATCAGGACAGACAATGTATATGTAAAAATGCACAGCTTTTGTCCCTCTGTGCATGAATAAAATAACCTGTTGTAAGAGACATTTAAACAAAATACAAACAAAACATGATGTTTTTTCTGTAATAGCGAAGAGAGTGGAGCAGCAGCACTTTAACAGTTACAAAAGAAAGAATTAGGATGACATTACTATTATACAGGACCTCTATCTTCATTAAGTCAGGTTATCAGATGTACAAATCAAATTTGGAAATTCATGAGTAAATGTAATTATGAGTGTTAATACAATCTAAGATTACACATATTCATTAGTTTTTGCATTAAAGAATGGCAATGGAATAATCATCTTGAGGGAAAATGACAGTATAAATGGTTCTTTAAAAAGTCATTTTCTTTATGCAATGCGACTAATGCAAAGCAGTTTTTCTTAAAATACAAGATGCTCAGAAGTTTCGTGCAATGCACCCTCATAGATGACTAATATTATAACTGATATTTTCCTTGTTCTCTAAGTGTGTAATTAACTTGCATTTAACATCAACTGGAAATACACATCATGATGCACAGTCACGGAAAGGGCTTGAGATCTCACACCCTCACTCACACCAGTGAGAATGAATATGAAATACATCATGACAGATATAAGAGATCAGCGTGCAGAAGGTGCGGTGCTGTCAGACCTGGTCTGAGTTTCATGTTGGGTGACACCCAGGTCACTCCTGTACTCTTCCTATTTTCCGATAAGATCTAATTATGACACTCTCATTCGGCAGCAGGATTACTAAATACTGTATTTTACACATGACTGATCTGAACGTATTGGTAAAAACATTGTTATTGACAGTATGTGTGATTGACAGCATTTCACAAGAACATTTCACAAGTCATGGAGAAACTCATTTTGTGGTCTGAAGATGTTTTCATTGCCATATCTGTATAAAAAAATTAAATAAATAAAAAAACAGGTGTGGTGTGATTTCAGCTGCTAGTTTTTATCACGCAGTGATTTCATTTGCGAAAACAAATCTTTCTGGTTGTGTATGCTTGAGTAACATTTACAAGAACTTCCAAACGCTTGAGCCAGTTAATAAGCTGTACAAGGAAATAATCTAGGTTATTAATTCAGGGACCGTTATAAGTTTGAGGCCAGTCCTGGCAGAAACACACCTTCTGTGCGGGTTTCTGAAATGACTCACTCTTCACAAAGCCACTAATGCTTTCGACAAACTGAAGTGGATCACAAAAGCCTTGTTAAACACTGAATAAACAGCTCTACAGTGTACAAAAACACTCTTACTCTTGACAGACAAGGCTGCTTAATCAACTCAAATCAAAAGAGCTGATGCTTTGACAGAGTAGCTGTCGAAAATAATGTTTCCACCAAAACCAGGTTTAAAATGCGTATCAGAAAACCTTTTATGTCTTTATGTCTTTATTAAGTAAGAGAACAATTAATTATTTATTAAAACATTACCTTACAGTAATTTGTACTTTGTACAGTAAATTGCCTTTTTGTTTTTTAAATGATCAAAGGGGAAATATTTTATTTCAACCTTAAAAGTACAGTCATGAGGACTTAAAGTCTTCGCTTAAAAAAAAAAATTGACAAAGCAATTATTTTTAAAATACATTTTAACTCATTGTATTTAAGTCAGTTTGATTTTGTGTACTTGTAACGTCCCTTTTGTTCTAGTTTAGTGTTTTCTATGCTTGGGAAGTGTTTGTGTCTTCTGTCCAGGAAGAAGCCTGACTGGTCCCTGCTGTCCTATTGATGCCACACCTGCCCTGGTCAGCTGACTCCCTGAAGCCTATAAAAACTCCAGCATCACTTCCTGTGTCTCTAGTGCCAAGCTTTGTTAGTACTTCTCTAACTGTGTGTGTTTAACTAAGAGTTTGCTTGTGAAAGAGAGTTTACGTTGACTATTTGTTTGAATTACCGACCTTCGCTTGTTCTCTGGTTTTGATCTGGATTTCCCTTTCGGACTTGTAAATAATTGTATATAATAATAATATTCTGGGCAGGTAGGGAGAACAACGCCATTTTTGTTAGAAAATCTTTGTTGATACACTTTTGTGTGTGAATTAGGGAATTTAGAGGCAAAACTATTTGTCTTTTGTTTATTGCTTATCGGCTCCTGAAGCTAAAACGCTCCCCAAAACTGTAGTGTTTCTAAAGCTTAAAAAACACCTATGTTTGGACTATTAATCAAGTACAATTTCTGACTTTCCCAAAGTTTCCATATTTTCTATGTACACTTTAAACCCCTATTGTATACAATCCAATTACAGAAGAACATATGGATAACGATTATATTTCAAACAATATTAATAACTCTCCCAAACATTCTGGTTCTGTATTTAATCAATTAATAGATACAATCTTACATCAAAACCACACATGAAAAAAAATATTCTTCAAAATAATGGCATAAAATTAGTTTTGAATTTTAAATTGCTAAATTGTTGTTCATATTGGCCCTTGCATTTTCATTAATAATAGTTTTACAATCAACAGATGAATTAAATATATAAAGGATCTACCCAATTTAGCAATGACGAGGTAAGAGTCCAAAATAAACTACGAACCCACGTGACCACAATTAATTGTAGTTAAGCATTAATCAACATCATCTGTGTGATTGATTATTAGGTTACTTCATTCAGTCATGTGACACCAAAAAGTGCTGTTTTACACAACAGCAGTCAGATCTTTCAGATCCGCTTCCATCAACATACAGTACTGACATTTCATTGTAGAATGAGCAAAAACACCAGTGACTGACTGCAGAATCTCAACATAACACCTGGGTCGCATTTCACCCCCAAAAAACAATGCTATTTAAATTACATATAGAAAATGATGTTTTGACTCATATTTCTCATTACAATGATGCAAAAAGGGCATGTTTTAAAACAATTAAGTACAACATAATGAATAATTAGACCAGCATGGTCCTAAAATGGATTTTTCTCATGCGAAATAACAAAAGAATTGCTTTTTTAGGATGAAATTTGCCCAGGAAATGTTTTTGAGAGATTTAAAATAATGATGCATTAATAGTTAAGTTCTCAAGACGTGTAAGTACAGCTGAGAGTAAATCTCATTTAAAGTGGAGCGAACATAATCTAGACAACGTGCAAAGAAATCCATTATTGCAACCTGTAACATGTGAGGCAACACATCCAGGGTTAGACATCTCGACTTCTATATGCATCACAAATAACAGTAAATAAAAAGAAACAAAGCCTCTAAAGTGGTCTCTTATTTTGCTAGATTCTGTGGTTTAACGCAGGAGCTTAGACCTGCGAGTACCTCATTAAGCTTTTGGTTTGTTATAGATGAGGAAGTCTGAAATGTCATGCCATGTGTTGCTGTCGTGGTAGAGATAGTTCATGGAGGACTGAAGGGACGGCTGAAGCGTGTGAGGATGATACTCAAACAACCAGAGCACGATTCCCCACACCAGCGTGGCAAACAGCGGGAACGGGTCGCTCTTGGGCTGCGGGATAAAGCCTTTTTCCACGCCAAGTCGAGACAAAGCAAAGAGAATCCTGGACAGCAGGTACATGTTTATCTGAGGAACAGACCACAAATCACAGAAATCACATAACAGTTGATTATTAAAAATATCATTCATCATGTAGAATATGAATATATATATACCAAATCAAAAATATGCATTTGTAAGCACTGCTGTTTAATGTTGCCCGTTTCTGAAATGAGTCACTGAGAACTTAGATTACCTTTCATTTTGTATATTTATATTCGTGCACACAGTGATGTCCACAATTATTAGAACACTAGTATCTTCCATTCTTCTCCTATGACTCACATCTGTATATATGTATGTGTGTAGCACATACATATTATATATATACACACACACACACACACACACACACACACACACAAACATACATAACTTCCACCCTGTGTGTGAGTTCTCTGTATATGCTGATAAATAAGAGATGACTGCACTATGAACAGAGTAAAGTCTCTTAATCTGCTTCTTTGTTATAAGTGAAAGGTAACTAAAGGACAGAACTGATTAATTGACATCTCTATAGACTCAATGTACATTGTTTTGTTATGAAAGTGACTATTGTAATGTATTTGGTTTACATAATCAAAATTGTGCAATTATTGCTCTTACGTCCCCACCAATGTCAACATTAAACATACGCCCTTAATATTATCAAAGTTGACAAATGTATCACTGTACAAACCCTGACACACTGCCATTCGGATAGTTTAAAAGGGAAAGTAATATAACTTTGCAAAATATTTCTCTAAAAAAATTTAAAAGTATTTACAGTTTCGGCAAAAAAATTGAGCAGCACAACTATTAAACAACTTGAATGAATGAATGAAACATTTATATAGCACTTGTATGATGTACTGCCACAGGGCAGCCACAGGACAACGGTGCTTTTTTTTGACAGTATAGCGTCCCCGTCACTATACTGGGGCATTAGGACCTACACAGACCACCCCCTGCTGGCCTCTCTAACACCTCTACCAACAGCAACCTAGTGTTCCCAGGAGGTCTCCCACCCAGATACTGACCTCAGCCCTGCTTAGCTTCAGTGGGCAACCAGGCTTGGGCTGCAGGGGGATGTGGCTGTGGCTATAACTTTAATAATCTGAAATAATTCTTGAGCATTTTAGCATTTGAGCGAATCAGTATTTTAGAATGACTTCTGAAGGATCATGTGATGCTGAAGACTGGAGTAATAATGCTGAAAATACAGCTTTGATCACAGAAATATATATCTATTTTTATAAAGTAAGATATTTAACGGTTTTTAAAGATGTTTCTTCTGCTCATCAAGGCTGCATTTATTAGATTAAAAATCCTGTAATATTGTGAAATATTATTTCAATTTAAAATAATGAATATATTTAAAAATGTAATTTATTCCTGTGATACAAAGCATCATTACTCCAGTCTTCAGTGTCACGTGATCCTTTCAGAAATCCTTCTAATATGCTGATGCTTTATTATCAATGTTGGAAAATATTAAAAATAGAAGCCTTTATTTAATAATATTTAGTGATAATGTTCAGATCTACTGTTACAGTATTTTACTGTTTCACTACTGTTCAAAATTTGGGATCAGTACATTTTTATTCTTTCTTCTTTGAAAGAAATGAAGACTTTTCAACAAAGGATCTACTAATGACAAAAAAAGTCACAGCATAGATTTATGCACATATTTTTATTTATTTATTTTTTTACTTGTTATTCATCCAAGAATTTAAAAAAAAAGAAAGGAAATATATTTGGCTCCATGACTAATTCTAATAATTCTATAATCTATTCTAACAGATAATTCTATAATAAATCAGCATATTAGAATGATTTCTGAAAGGATCATGTGATGAAGACTGGAGTAATGATGCGCTGTATCACAGGAATACATTACATTTTAAAATATATTCACACAGAAAACAGTTATTTTAAATTGAAATAATATTTTACAATATTACAGTTTTTTCTGAATTTTTTATCTAATAAATGCAGCCTTGATGAGCAGAAGAAACATCTTTAAAAAACGTTAAATATCTTACTGACCACACATTTTTGAACGGTAGTGTATCTTTAAGATCCAATACTTGAATTATTCAAACGCCCCAAATGTATGAATGTTTTTACAGTACAAAAGAACATTAAAGCAAGTACAACTTATTTAAAAAAAAACAAAAAAAAAACAGAATAAGTTATTAAATGATCAGTCCAATAATCCACTGACCTGGCTGTTGATATTGTTGTTTTCTCCAAACACCAGCCAGCCTCCGACACAGGCGGCCAGAAACGAGTGAGACTGCAGCTGTTTTCCCTGGAAGTGCTTCTGGAGAGCCTGCAGACCTTTATATGTGAACACAAAGCAGGCTAGATTCCTGGAGTGAGTGTATGTGGCCTGAGCGATCGCCCGGAACTTCTCTCTCAGACTGACCATAAAGTACAGAGAAAGCAAACATTCAATTTTATTGGTTATATGTTTCATGTCAGGCTGCGTATCTGAATTTTTGTCACAACAAAACATATACGGTAAAAAGAACAAGCACCAGTCATCTCAGATTCTAACCCCTCTGAAAGTGTATATAAACAAACAAGATATTAAAAGAAACATGTAAATCATCTTATTTTTACAAATATAAACAAGTAAAGGTAGCTGTAACTATTTTGACATTAATGTGACATGGAGTTGTATGAGAGTTCAAAGTTCACTTCACCTGCCACTTCGGAAAAGAAACGTCATCACTAGGGCGTGAGGGGCACGAATTTTAGCCCCATATCTAAAAAAAATAATAGTAATTAATTAAAGTAAGCAAAATAAACCATATGAACAGTATATGATTACATTTCTAAAACTAGCAATGTGCAAACCAATTACTGTAAGTTTAATAATCATAACACTAATAAAGGAGGCAAAACAGAATGTAAAATGAAATGTCTACAATTAAACAACATCACAATTACAACTGTGTAAATCAATTCATGAGCAAGCATGCATAAAAACGCTGTTTGAAGTTTATTCAAACTCACACAACTCCATTCCTGAAGCCTTTGACGACTGCCAGCGCAGTTTTATATTTGTGTTGTTGCAGGAGATTGTTAACCGTGTATAATATAGTTTTAAAGAGATCTGAGGCTGCCATGACTCTCCTTTAAGAAGGACGCCTTTCTCTGAACACGCGCGTGCTGCATTCCGTGCGGAAACAGTCCTGCTCACAACGGTTCCGCTTCAGACCTCCGGAAACAACAATTTTAAGTACTTAATCTTCTATGGTTAATTAATGTTGTCCATGTATGATTATTAAAGTCTTAATAAATTAAACTTGAGAAAGAGTTTTGTATTCACATTTCCAGCTGCCTTTACTAATATTCAGCGCGAGAGGGCGCTGCTGTCATCCCTCACTCACGTTACCTCATTTAATCACTTTATCTTTAGAGCATTGTTTTTATGCTCATAGAAAATATTTAATCGACTATATACGTAACTTGTGAAATGAATGCATTATTTAATCAAACTCATTGCTATGTGACTTATACCAGATAGAAGCTTACTTTTGGCAGATGGAAATATTACATTGATTTTGTTTGATATTTTACTGTGGTATAACATTCAGTCACATCCCTCTGATCCTTATATAAATTGTATTACACATGAAATTCGTATGAACTTGTGTTTTTTTTATATTAATAAGACACATCATAGAATTAATTGTATAGGAGTTACAGAAATATTACAGCTTCAGCTAGCTTCAACAACAAGTGCATTAAGCATTATTTTCCCATGCTGGGTTTATAAAGAACCTGCAGGGGTTTATAATTAAATCATAAAAATACTACAGTAAAACTAACAATTTTAGTAAAACAAATAAAATAAAACACTGAAAAAAAGAAATTTTTTATTTATCTGCATGTCATGTGACCATGATCAACATTAGAGAACCATAAACATGCAAATGTGATGCTGCATCATTAAAAATATATTTAAAAAATCTAATTTATGTTTATCACCTAAAAATATATTAAAGAGGTGAAAAAAGTGTGAATTTCTGCATTTTCAGATGTTTAAAATGGTCAGATCTGTGTATCCACCTGACTAATGACTGATCCCTGTGTGAATGTCCACAAACTCGTAGGCTATTTTACACAGGATCATTTAAAAGATGAAAAAGGCATGTTAGGGAGAATAAATGAATACTTTATTTCCATTGTGTAAATAATATATAATCATGTAATCCATAAAAAAATAATAACTAGTCTTATTACGCATTGTTTAAATGTACTTTAATATAATTACAAGCACTTAATTTCTGAAACCTGATTAGATAATCCAGATTACATGTAATCAGTTACTACCCAGCTCTGTTAATCTCCACTGTAATAACTTCTGTTATGAGTAATGAGTAATGGGTATATCTGTATATGTGACTCTGGGCCACAAAACCAATAAAACAGGGATATTTGTAGCAAAAGCCAACAATTTGGGTCAAAAATCTAAAACATCCTTAAGGTATTAAGTATAAACCGTGTTCCATAAAGCTATTTTGTCAATTTCCTACCGCAAAACTTCATTTGTGACCAGTAATATGCATTGCAAGGACTTTTGGACAATTTTAAAGGTGAATTTCTCTTTTTTTCTCTATTTTTGCACCCCCAGGTTCCAGATTTTCAAACATTTGTATCTGAGCCAAATGTTGTCCTACAATTAATGCATCAATGCAAAGTTTATTTATCGAGCTTTCAGAGTTTTATTGACCCTCGTGACTTTAGAGGTGGGAAAAAGCACACCTCCATAGTGCTGTTTTCGCGCGCTAATGTTGTACTTAATAAACTAAAAAAAATATTCTGTAGTACTACTTTAGATAAGTGGGAACTGTTTTTTAGAATATTAAAAGTTCGTTTTAGTTCATATTCATAATTGACTCTATTTTCAGAAGTTCTAAAGAATAGTTTTAGCGAACGTAGTAGTGCGCGCGCCCTGTGACGTTGGTTGTTGTGTGCGCGCACTCCCGTTTTCATTGCGCGCTCGCGACAGCGGCGTTCACGCTCATTTTCAGTGCGATGGGAGTCCTGTGAGGATGGACACACGGCAAATCCTGCGACTCTTGATCGTTTTATCAGGATTGAACAGAGCGTGTGAAGGTGAGTATGAAGTGTTTGTTTGTCCCAGCAGTGTTTCGTTCACACCCGTGGCTCAGTTTGGTTCGTTTAATGTGTTTTAGTCGCTAAACGTTTGGCGTTTAATACAACAACAACATGGCGCTGGGATTTAACGACTGGCCTCATAAACTCTCTGATCTATCTTTTTCTCTGTAAGAAACATGCATATATGATGTGCTTAAAATTGTGTTTTAAATATGTGATGTTTAAATAGCAATAATAAAAAATGATAGAAACTCAAAAGGTGAACGCTAGCATGCTAACAGGCTAACTTTAGTTGATATGAGGCTTAAGATTCGGATAAAAACTTCTGAAAAACTAAAATCAGCTCGTGTGATCAAATGCAGTGCATTTAAGTTTATATAAGTCTGAATGTAGTTGTTAAATGACAGTTAAAAGCGTTCATACACACAAATTGTCATTTGACACATTCAATTGGGTTTAAAAGATGTTTTTACTAAACATCTGCTGTAACGTTATATCCTTACTTTTCCTTGTTTTTGTGTATGTTTTTTAGGAATTAATATGAAAGGCTTACACTTTACCTGCTCATAGTATCAGTTACAGTAAACAAATACTAACACAGTAAACAAGAATGGCTTTATTTGGATCCTGGCGGACTGTTTTATTAATATTTGTTTTGAGACTTAGTTAGTTTTTTTTTTTTTTTTTTTTAAGTCAAAATAGCTTCTAGGAACGCATCTATGTTGGTTGAACTGTTGCACATTAACAAAGGTGCAAGTCCCTCCAAATGTTTATTATTGTTTGGTTGTTATTAATGATCAGTTTATGTGTTGTATTTAGCTAAGTGGTAGAGAGGAGTACTTATTTCACTATAAGTACAGTGGAAAATCAAGTAAATGGTTGCTCTCAGTGTGAAATGACATGTTAATGTCAGGACATAAGGAAGGTGTGCGGTCTGCAGATTGAAGCTTTCCTTTTGAGTGATGATATGGTTTTGAGTAACAATAACCTCTGAGCACAGGTTAATGGTTGGGTCTTGTGTGACTTAATTCTCGCTTCTTTGTATAGAAGGGACAAAATAAGGATATGACCGAAGAGTGACCCCATTTACTCTTATATACTGTCTGTCTGGCTCTTTCTTTCTGCATCTTAAAGAAATACAGTTCGTCTTTGTCTGCGTTTGGTTTGATATTTGGTAACTCGTTGCCAGGGGGTTTTCTTTATTACTGTTAGGGTTTCTTCTTAACCCACTGTAAAATAAGGCCCTTAATGTTTTCTGCCTATTAAAGGCTGACAGGCTTGGACATGCAGACTAGTTTAAGAGCTCTGCATTTCCCCTCAAGATTCAATAAAGTGCATCTATTTGTCTGTTGATATGTTGATCAATATGCCTGTCTAGGAAAGAATTAGTTCATTGTGTTCTCTAATGATCTTTAAAAGCATGATACTTTAAAATTATTTAAATTGAAATGCTTTAAAATGATAATGCTGATACTTGGCAGTCTTAGATTCTGTACTGGGACAAAATTATAGCACTGAGCATGTGTGATATAGGGAATGTCTTAATTTAGCATTTTGATGATATTCACTATAGTGGTTTATGTATATATTTGTATTTGGCTTCTTCACAAAATATAATATGTAAACAAACTATTTTGTTTATGTCCTGCAATAAATACTTCAATAAACTTAATACCCCTTCCCATGTTTTTTTTCCACATTTAATTCAATGTGGCACTTGCCACTTCTTTGTGATTGTTTAAATTCTAGCCATAAAAATGAATTCAGTGTGATGTTGCACGCACAGTTTTGCAACAGCATGAACAATGTTAGTAATCCTCAGATAGCAGCTAATGCTTTTCCCACCTTGACTTTGCAACAGAGTAAACAGAGATTGTGTATCATATTTAATGAGAGCAGTGAAAAGCTTATTTGAACACACGACTGAAGCATGCGAGGATTACTCTGCTTCAGATACAAGGCATTAAACTGTGGGGTGCAGCATTATTGATTAATTAAATGAAAGGAAATGAATTAAACAATGCGAGTATGTATAATACAATTATTGTTTTATACAATATGTATTTGGAAAATGTAACTTTGTGGTGTAAAGCCCAGATCATGTACAAGATGAGCAATCTGTGTCTCATCACTGTGCTTCTCGTTTTGATGAAAATCCCATGTCTGTCACCACATGGAGTTCTTGAGAAGAAACTCTTTTGATGTGTCTGATGAAAGTTTTCCACGTTGTTACTGACACTCACGGTAGTCACTGATGTTTTCATTAGTAGGTGATGGTTTGATGAATTGCTAATGTCACTTACATCAGTGAGGATCTGGTTGCAACAACCCCCTGAAGTTAAGAAGTCCCATAGTTAGGCTGTAATTTTAAACCAAAGTAAAATAAATAAAAAGTTTAGTTGCAGTAATTCCTTTAGTTTAAGGTATATTTAGTGGTTTTCTGTTTTCTTTCTATTTTTCATTATTTTACGTAATGTCTATATATTTTTTTTATTATTATTATTGTAATTATACTTCAGCTTGAGCTAAAAAAAAGTTTATTTACTCACACACTTTTGTCGCATGTTGAGGGTTAATATTAGACCCTCTGTGTATGTAATGTAGAAACATTTTAAATGTGTATATTTCCTAATCCTAACATCATAATATTGTAATCTTCACAAAATGCCCTTTGAAAGTAAAGTTTTCCAGTATATCCTCAGTTAATCAGATACTTGTTTGTGTTAATGATTATGTATTTTACGCAGAACCAGTTTACGTACTTATCACGGCTGAGGGATATCAGCTTTCTCCTCGGTGTGTGTTGGATTGAGACTCAGGTGTATAATTTATGCCAAATGTTTGGAAAATAAGCAAGTGTTAGTCAGTTCGAAACTGTAAGAGGCAGAAGCAGGAAGATGTGGTTTGCGTCTGAGAGTCATTCGAGTATCAGTGTTGATAAAAAATATAATCTGTAGTCATTGATAGCTCACCGGTGCCAAAGTCACTTGTCAGATTTTAGACTAGTAGTTAATTTACATGTGATAGTTGTAAACTGAATATTTTCATAGCAGATTTGTAATGTAAATAAAGTTGCTGGTTGTTTTGCAGGAGGATAAAAATAAGCATAGAATGTCTGTCTGAGCTGCCAGTCACATTGGTATAGCAGCCACTTCCAGTATAGACAACTTTTGTTTTTTTTGTTTGGAGAAACGGATCATTAGTTTCGCTTTGCATCACTCTAACCTGACTGAGTTGTTATTCTGAAACCAGTGCACACAGCTCGTCAGCCACTGCTATTAGCTGGTCGTAGATAAGCAGATTTAAAGGTGCCACAGCAGAGCCTGTTTGACTGGTCCAGGACCGCCTTTCTTTGGTGAAAATGTTTGTTAATCATACAAACACTTAGTAAAAGTAATTTAAAAGGAAGTTACTGCAGAGTGAAACACTGTTCTCTTAAAAAAATAAGTAGCATTACTGCATGTCCATTTACTTGAGACCACCTGCTTGTTTCACAGCTCTGCTGAGAATGGTGTCGGCTATTTTAGATAGAAAAGGCAACACTTCTGTTTAATCAAGCACTGTGTGGATGCACCAAAATCTCAATAGTAAAATGTAGGCATTGAGACTGATTAATTCACAGTCGGTCAATTAAAAATGATGCATCATGCATAGATAGATTGGCAACATATGGCTTGTAGCTTTCATTGAAACGAGGCTTCAAACTACATGTTTTTATCCAAGTCATACCTTTTTCATGCTTGTCAGTCATACCGTGAGCTGAAAGAGCACATTGTTAAATGTTATAGTTGTGTTGTTTAGAGTAAAAGCAGGCGGTTGGCGTAGTTTTAATGCCACACTAAAACAGTCATATAACAGCAGTGTCCGATATAGTTTAGAAACAACGTGACTTCTCTTGCTTTAGGTGTATATAGTTTGTTGTATGAATAACCACATTGTTGGTATATTTCTTTTCACCAGTCATCTGTAAGTTAGTGGATATTCTTTCCCTGGTTCCTGAATGTCTAATATGATGTCCTGAGCTGTTTGTGACAGCGTTCAGACAGACCTGTGAGTCTCGCTGTGTTTTGCACATGTGTGGGTGTTTGCTTTCAATGCAGGGAAATGCCAAATTATTTAATTGCCTTAAATGGAGACTTATCCTTATGTTATTAAAAACCCTGTAAGCTTGTATGGATCTGCACATTAAGATACACAAATCAGTCCTTTTGTGAAACAATTCTATATACACGAATTCCACCGATCCAAGTTTACTACCTCTGAAGTTCCTAAATGTTCCCCCAAGGGTCGTATGAAATTAGACTAACTAATATCCCCATCTGGATTTGAATTGTTTCCTGTTATTAAGATGAAGTCCTGATGATTATTTTCCATATTACCAAATGGTATTGCATCATATTTAGAGAGCAAAAGCTGTAGAAGAGGAATCTAAAGACAAATGACTTATAATTTTAGATCGTTTAATTTATGAAAAAATTAAGCACATTTTATATTCTACTATGTAGAGAAGGTCACAAGAGCTAGGATGTTGTTTATGGATGGTTTGTTGCATGTTAGCGTTCTTTGTGAGCAACATTAGACGTTTAGTAAAAGATGTGTTGATCGTTGGACCTGCTTCAAATTTTTCCACTCAATGTAGACTGTAATAATAAACCATTATGCAATTTGACACGTCCATGTTGCAATTTTATGATGTTGGTTTTCCCTGTAAAATGTTTGATTCTGAAGAAGTATTATGCAATATTTAAACTAACTAGGGGGTTTTTGTGTGTGTGGTCCTTTTGTGAACAGCAGTGATGGATTGCAATTTATTAGAAAGAGAAAATATGCACTGTTTACTGCTCAGTGTACTGTCTAAAATGTGGTGTATAAAACCTTTTGTTTTCACATGACTTCACTGCATGTTTAATTCAGTGACCTTTGGTTCGTTGTTAACCTCATTTTGGTTTAACAACTTGTCCAATCAAATAAGGTGTTACAGACTTTATTTTGGAAATTTATCAGCACTTTACCTGTGTACATTTGCAAGTGCAAACAAATCCACGTCAGTTTGAGGATGTGAGCTTGTGAAGTCAGACTTTTGCTTTGAGATTATGTTTTAATGCTGTTATATATGCATTTAATGGCAAACGGTGTTTGGTATGTTTTTAATGTTATATTTTTAAATTAATTTAGACAGAATGGATGCTTAAAACTAATTAAGATTTTGCATCATATTGCTGTAATATGTATAATGAAGTAAAGGTCCTTAATTAAATTGCATTTATTTGCCGAAGCATAATTTGGGATTAAGCAAAAAGATTGGTTGTACAATAAAAAATGGTAAAATACACAACTTTGCCCCCAACTCTCCACTAACTCAACTCTTGTGGGAGTTTGAGCTTGACTGAACCTTACATTTAACAGCAAAGCGCTATAAGACATGTTTTACCCTCCATGTTGGTAAGCTTAATTAAATTGTGATCCTAAAAAGCACGATTGTATAAAGTTTGTAAAGTTTATAAAGAGTAAAGTTTGTTTATTCCTTCTGTCTCTGTCAGAAAAGACTCATCATTTAAATCTCTGCCTTCAAATGCGACATCAACCACAATGACCACGTCATAACATCTGTCCTCGAGTAGTTTCGCTTCGCTCACAGCCGAAGGGGAAGCTCCCATGATTATAGAGCATCTCTCTATACGTCAAGTTCTGTGAATGGGTGTAAATAAGAGGAAATCCCTTCTATCTAATACGCCACTATACATGCGTTAATGAAACGAGTTCAGTGGAAAAACAAGCTCACATGCTAAATTTATACATTCTACTGTGACCTACATACATGCAAACACTTTGATTAATAAACCAGACGTCCTGTGCTGAACGTGGAAAATGTAGAAACAGCCTGAGCAATACTGCAAGAGTATACCACAAAACAAGATCCTCTTAATGTGAATTGATCACAGGCTTAATTTGTTTAATCGCTCTGCGTTTTTGGCTTGAAAGGAGCCCTGCTGGCATGAGATGGAGCTGTGTTCAGTCACGCCACGAACGCAACACGCCGCAGCCTGCATGCAGCCCTGTGAAAACAGAACATTTGGGACACAATCACTGCACTTTTTTTTTTTTTTTCTTCTTCCAAATTTCAGTTCACACTTTCTAATTATCCATATGCCATGAAAAACTTCTCAATAACGGCATTGTGTAGAAGCTTCACAGAGAGTGGATCAAGCACCAAATGAATGTTGCACTTCAGGGACTCGCAGCTGTTACATAACTCTTTTACACAACTTGTTACATGACTTATACGACTGCCAGTAATCAGTGAAGACGCGCGTTACAGTTTAGTAGCATTTTTCCCCTTGTGAAATCTAGTCACGTCTGTTAGTCATGGTTTCCTGTACCAAAAACTTTATTTTTATCCTGTTGCTGAAGTAGCCTACTTTTCAGATTTCTGTATGCAAATCTTTATTAATGCAAGATTTTATAATTGGCTCAGTGCGCTGGCGTAGTTCATGTTGTTATTTATCAGGGCAGGGAGAGATGCCGATAATAACAAGATGTTGTTATGTAAGTGTTGGTGGCTAATTTCAAAATTCAGTGTTGGGTCAAGATGGTCAGTGAGGTCACTATTGACGTGACTATTTTTGTATTTAGCTTTCATGATCATTAAAAGGCAATTTGGCAACACTTTAAAGAGGGTGTTTAGCCTGCAACAATAGATGTTGAATAATGCTTGATGCTTACTTTTTTCAACAATATGCATACTGTCAAAATAAACCGGTTCTCTTATCTTGAAATGCTAAATATAACCGTATATTGTACTGAAGTGGGTCATAAGCTTTCGCCGAAGTTAGGTCATATAACCTAAACCAAAATGCGTTTATGACTTGGGACATTGATTAAACATTTTTCGATCTACTTCAAATGTTGAATACTGTAAAACTGAGAATTGAATATAATAACTTGGTTTAAATGCATGTTTCAGAGCAATCAATTAAAAACAGCAAGCCCTTTGAATGCACAATAGTGCCATCTTTTTGACTGAAATGTGCAGCATATATTTAATATATGAAATCATGAGGATTAATACAAACACTAGGTTTTATTAGTTGTTTTTTTTTAACAATGATTAGCTATCACCAATTGTAAGACCTCTTCAAATCATGTTTGTTATTCAATTGAGCTCAAATTTAATAAAACAGAGGGACTTTTTAATTCACACAGGCTCCTAAATAAATTGCAAATGTGAGTGAAATTCTTGCATGGTCGAGGCCAGTTAGCTATGGACAATTTAAAACCTCTAAGAAGTTGCTTATCATTTTAGGATGAAATGGCAAGTTAAGTTTTTTTTTTGTTTTTTTTAAATATGTCTTGATAGTCTCTAATGAACATAAACTTTCTTTAGATTACATCTCCCCAAAGCACATCTCTAGAATACCCCTGCATCTCATCTCTCATTACTCAAAGCAGCTCAGATGAGTCCCTGTTGTCTGCTGTTCTTCACTTTTGACCGTCTACATCTTCCGTTTACATGTGCTCTGGTCCAAGTTTGATTGAATCATCTTTGTCTGGCTGCTCTTGGACAGACCTGATGAATGAGTCTTTAACCAAGAAAAATTGTGCGGAGGGGAGGAAATAATGCAGTTTTATGTTGTCCTTCATATTCCAACAAGGAAACAAATGTGGGGCTTTATTTAATCAATCAGGAGATTATTGGGTCAAGAAAACTGATTGCTTTTTATAGCACGGTCAAACATTCTGCTTTGTCCTGACAATGAAAGTTGTTTTACAGGCATTCAGATGAAAGATTATAAAGAACATTTTCACATGCTGTTTTTTTTTTTGTCTTCCAAAAATTGCTTTATGCTGGGGATGATAGACAACTTCTCATTTATTTTATAACCATTAAAATTATAAATAAACATTATTAACTATAAGCTAAAGTTTGATTACGAACTTTGATGTCAAGCCAACCTAGGCATCCTTGGGGCAAAAGAGCCAGAACGGCATTCTTCAGCAGCCCCTTTGCAAAAAAACGTGCAACAGCAATAATTACAATGTTTTAATTTGGACCATTTACTAATTACTGTATTCTAGGCTATGAAAACACAGAGTTGGCTAGCTGAATGAAAAATAAGTAATGCATCTTACTGTTTTCTATTTCAAAGTCTAAGCATGGTTTGTGTAAATAATGCACAATAAACATGTGTCTCTTTCTCAGTTTGATGTACTTTAGGTTAGGCTGTGTCTGACAACTTGAGAAAAATATTGTCGATACCATGGAAATAAAAAGAAAAATGATATTTATGACATGAGGGCCCAGGTCCCTGAGTTTGAGGCTTGTGGCATTAAAGCTCTGGGAGGAGTAAGCGTTTGGAAAATTTTGATTTTGCCAGCCAACATAATTAAGTTAATTGCTTCATAAATAGTGCATCATATAACAATTATCTAGGCAAATTTGCAATAAAAATGTATTTAGATTTATAATAAAATGCATATGGACAACTGTTTGGTGTACTGTATATAACTCTACTGCTCTCTGCCACCCCCTGCTGTTGGAAAGACATGTCTGCAGTACATTCACTACAATACAGAAATACACAAACAGATTGAGATGTAATAGTGGCTGTAGTATAGTATATTTTATGGTCACCTCTGGTTTGCTTAGGACACCTGATTTCTAGTGATTATCATTGTTTTTGATTACAGAGACCTTCTCGTTTGATAAATAATTGTCTTGAATTAGATGAACTTAAAATTTTTACTATTAGAGACGCTTTTTTTCCAGGCTCTGCTGATAGATGCTCACTCAGATTACTCACAAACACTTAATCATTCTCTTATAACTGCATTAGTCTGCTATCAACAACTCAAGCCTCTGTTACTGGCTCTAAAATCTTCAAAAATTAATCCTACACTGAGCATTTATGGAGAGAAACCTGATGTTAATGCAATTAATATATACATGTATTATATATTTTTGTATCTCTCTGCAGCTCTGTTCTGTAACTGCACCACACCGCAGTGTGAGAAGGATGGGTATAAGTGTGAGACCAAAGGGGCGTGTGTGGCCTCCACCTCAGCCTTTGAAGGACAGGAGCAGCATGTGCGGTTCTGCATCGAGAAAGAGAAGCTGATGCCTCCGGGCCGGCCGCTCTACTGCCTCAGCGCAGAGGGCTGGATGAACACACACTGTTGCTACACTGACTACTGCAACAGCATTGACCTCAGGCTACCAACAGGTGAGCATCAGCTGTAATCATTATAACAGCTAGTGAATTCCACATGAGGAACTAATCTATCGTGTTCTCTGTCAGTGACAAACGGACCGGGTTCAGGGCAGGACTGGGGGCCGGTGGAGCTTACAGCAGTGGTGGCGGGGCCGGTCTTTGTGCTGTGCTTGCTGGCTCTGCTCGGTCTCTTTCTGTTCCAGCACCACCAGCGGGCCTACGGTCACCGGCAGAGACTGGAGGTGGAGGATCCCAGCACTGAACACATGTTCCTGGCCAAGGACAAGACCTTACAGGACCTCATCTACGACCTCTCCACCTCAGGATCTGGATCTGGTTAGTATTGCAGGAGAAGAATGGTGTATGGTTTATGCAAGTATGCGACCGTGTTAGTTTTAGTATTGTTCATTAAATATTATCGTCTTTAGTAATATTTTGAAGTTTCTTTTTATTTGTCTTTTTATTTATTTATTTATTTATTTTTTTCAGTTTTATTTTTTTTAACATCCAAGGTTGGCAAGTCAACAGTCAACAATACTATTTTACCCCTGCTATTTTATTATTTTTTTATGGTAACTTTAGTGCTTCAACCTAAACTTGTTCAGTTAGTTGCAATACTTTTTTCTTATTCTGTTTTCTAGTTTTTCATCTATTGTTTGCATTTTTTTTTTTTTTTGTGCAGCTTTATTTCAGTCAACAGAACTATAGTTACCCTGATGCAATATGCATAAATCACATTGTGATATTAAACTTCTTTGTTTGTTTAATGTGGAGTTAATATGAAGTTCTGGAGGTGAAAAAAACTCTTTTTGTTTTTCTACTATGTACATGTCACTAAGAAAACTGCCTTTCACAACAGTAGTCCATTTGACTTATGCACAGTATTATTATAGTTTATATACTTTTCTAGTATATATTTAAGTATTTATGTGCTTTTGCCTTTTATTTCTGTTTATTTTTAATATCACTCTAGGTTTCATTTTATTTTATTTCAGCATTATTCTCTCATTGATTCTGCAGGTCTGCCGCTGTTTGTCCAGAGGACAGTGGCTCGTACCATAGTGCTGCAGGAGATCATCGGTAAAGGCCGCTTTGGGGAGGTGTGGAGAGGAAAGTGGAGAGGAGGAGATGTAGCTGTGAAGATCTTCTCCTCTCGTGAGGAGCGCTCCTGGTTTCGTGAAGCTGAAATCTACCAGACCATCATGCTCCGTCACGAGAACATCCTGGGCTTCATTGCTGCTGATAACAAAGGTAAACAAATGAATTTGCTGTGTGTCTTACAGTATGCATAGTGTTGTCATCTAGGTGTAATAATGTTTAATTCTCTGTCACAGATAATGGCACATGGACTCAGTTGTGGTTGGTGTCAGACTATCATGAGAACGGATCCCTGTTTGACTATCTGAACCGATATTCAGTTACTATCGAGGGCATGATTAAACTAGCGCTATCGGCTGCCAGCGGCCTGGCGCATTTGCACATGGAGATACTGGGCACTCAGGGTGAGTTTATCAGGATGTTCGATTAAACGATGTCCATTCCAGTACCTTGTGAACCCGTTTGTTCTTAACATAGGAAGCCAATTGCTCACACATCATCTGCATCAGCTGGCCAGGCTTTTGTTTTGTTGGTTGTCTTGAAAATAGCCGTGGAGGCTGGCATGCTGTTAAACTATTAATGAACAAAGAAATGTCAGACATGAAAGTCATTGTGATTTGATCAAAAGAGTAAAGGAGCCTGATTATGCTTAATAAGCCAACAATGCATGTGGTCTTTAAATTCAACTCATTAAAGGCTGCATGCATTTCAAAAAAACGTTCAGTGGTGACTGTGTTCTTGTGCAGCCCACTGTATGAAGAGTCGTGATGCCTCAAATTGTTGTGTATGTGGGAGCCGAACACGTTTCTTCTGTGATCAGAGAGCGTTTAGCAGGTGTGTGTGTGTGTAGCTGTAATGGTTTTGTTTTGGCCGTCAGGTAAGCCTGGCATCGCTCACCGTGACCTGAAGTCCAAGAACATCCTGGTGAAGAAAAACTGCACGTGTGCAATTGCTGACCTTGGCCTGGCCGTCCGTCACGAGTCTGTGACAGACACCATCGATATCGCCCCCAACCAGCGCGTCGGCACCAAGAGGTACCGCTTACATTACTGACTGAACACACAGCCAAGAGAAACAGACGTATATGTGACCCGCTCTGACAAAATGAGTCAGAACTATGAGCTACAGACAACAGTGAATCATGAATTTGAGATTTTCACAAAAATGTCATTAAGCCCTCTTGTAGTGATCCCATTGCTCTAAATAGTCATTAAACCTCTAAAAGGATTTTTATTTGGACGTTTTCTGAGAGGAGTACCTCTCTGCACAAGTGGGAGCGCCACTTTTCTTCTTCTCTTACCTCAGTTTGTGAATATTGAATTCCCGATGATGTGAGTCCAAAGCAGTGAAATATGATTTTTAAACACATACTGATGAAAAGAAAAGGATTGCACTTACGGATGTTTGCAAAGACACACCTCTCCAGGAGCACAAAGTCTATAAAGTACATTATTCCGAACAATGTCTTGACAAAATTCATACAGACATGATCTGTTATCTCTTCCATTAAAGTTTTAGTTGATGTTTGTGGAAAACCTGATGTGTAACTTTAGATCCATGCATTACAGATCGGTCTCATTGTTAATCAAACATTAAAAGAAAAGAATGAATCCCTCGTTGCTCTTGATTAAACTACTCTTTAATTGCATCTTTGTTCTTATTTTTTAGCACAGATTAGATGAAATAAAAAGCTATATTTTTATTAATACTATTTGGAATCTTCAGAAAACATCAACTTGACTTTTCTCAAAATCAACTCTGATGACTCTCGTTGTCTTCTTTTTTTTTTTTCCCATTTCCAACAAGTCCAATATCATTTTGAATGTATTTTAATGGAGAATGTGAATTTTTTTTTTTCATTTTTCCAGCACAGGTCGCATATAAACATACAGGTTGCAATAATCTGACCTATAACGTCTGCTCATAGAGTCGTGGTTCTTTCAGTGATCCTGTGTGTGTTTCAGGTACATGGCGCCTGAGGTTCTGGAAGAGACTATTAACATGCGTCACTTCGACTCGTTTAAATGCGCTGACATCTACGCTCTGGGACTGGTGTACTGGGAGATCGCTCGCCGCTGCAATGCTGGAGGTGCTGAAATTAATCCAAACCATTCTTCAAGAGGCACACTGCATTAAAAAAGCACTTGAAGAGCTTTACAAGTTAAAATGAGAAATATTTTTATTCTTCTTTATGTTATGTTTGCATTCAGGAATTCATGAAGAGTACCAGCTGCCCTACTATGACCTGGTGCCCTCTGACCCATCCATAGAGGAAATGAGGAAAGTAGTGTGTGATCAGAGGTTACGACCCAACATCCCCAACTGGTGGCAGAGCTATGAGGTTAGGGAAAGATCACTACTAGTACTACATTTTCCTGAACCCGCTTAAATATGGTGATTTCTGATTTGCCGGCTTTTGCTATTTTATTATTCATCAGATTGGGAAGGTGATATTGAGAAAGATTAGATGTCCAAACCTTTTTTAATTTTCGCTGTTTCAGCAAAACATCAGTTAAAGTTTTCCCCCTAAATAACTTTGTAACAGTTATTGTCAAAGCAATGTGACGCCCTGTATGTCAGAAGTGCTGCATTCTCCCCTGAAATACTCCAGGAGTGTCAAATCAAAAGGTCTGATGCTGAATGTTGTGTTTCCACAGGCGTTGCGTGTGATGGGAAAGATCATGCGGGAGTGCTGGTACGCTAACGGTGCGGCGAGACTGACCGCTCTCCGCATCAAGAAAACTCTGTCTCAACTCAGCGTGGACGAAGACATGAAGATCTGAGCAAAACACTACCTTCTGCCAGAAGCACTCCTAGCAAAGAGAACGTGTACAGACATGCGACTGCTCTAAACTATCCTGCCAGTTTAAAAGTATTTCCGTCCGCCGAGTCGGGACGGGGCCTACCTCACCCCACCGCCAAAACTACTGAACCTACGGTACCCAACAGCCCTTTGTGCTCTCCTCCTCCTCTCTACATCTACTACCACCACCGATCAATCATGTGACTCGATTGATTCTGATCAAATCAGTTTTGCCCCAAAGATCGATTTTCCCACCAGATCACGTTTTAGCAGTTTCGATCGCCTTGTTGCATTCGTTTAGATCAGTCTAGCAGACTACCTCGGGTTAACTAACTAGGAGGAATACGGAATAAGGAGGTGATAACGGGTGAATTGGTGCAAGATGGCACTGCTAGCGACCGACGCGATTCCTTTCATTCGCTGGGGTTTCATAACCACGTCAAAGCTGTTAGCAAAGCAACCTTATTTGCACTTTATCCCGAAGGTTTTGTGAGCGTGAAGTGGATTATAGCCATCACACACTGGCACTCGCGTCTATTCTTACTACTGAACGGTACGGAGATATCTATTTATTTTAGCTCGTAGATCCTTCATATGTCCTTATTTTTTTATCGCCGTTAGATTTCCTCCTCTCCTCCATGGGCAAAGCAAAGCTACTGTACATAGTATATTTTTTAAAAGTATGGAAATGTAAATAGCTTACCGTTTTTTTTTTTTTATTTCCAAGTCCTTCGAGTAAGCTAAAGGTTTGATCGTCTAGGAACATCAGAGATGTGAAGCTAAAAGTACAGGCTTTTGTTAAACACTGTTTTTCATAGCTAAACCTGTCACTGTAGCATTAAATGACACTATAATAACGCACATTTTATTGGCTGAGGAGCGTCGGGACTGTTTTGTATGGACTTGAAGCTCGTTTTTAAGGAACTACTCTTGCAAACTTAAGAATGTTCATCTTTCATCGTCCTCGTGTTGCTCCAAACTTGAGTGGCGTAGTTTTTAGTATAAAACACAAAAGGAGATATTGAGCAGAATGTGCAAGCTGCACTCCAAAAATGATGGAAAATCATCCTCATCAAGGAGTCCTTTGAAAACTACATCTGTGACACAGAGCTCGATGCACTCCACATTCATGCAATTTAATTGCAGGGCACATGCGTGAAAGAAAGTCATGCAGGTCTGGAGCATCACAAGGGCGAATAATGACAGGATTAGACTTTTCTTTTTTTTTTTGCATTAACTCCAGCGGCTCCTGCCGCAAGTGACATTACGCCGTGACCCTAGGAAATAGATCTCATTGTTCTTCATGCACTGGGTCTGTAAGGAGAAGAACGACTTGAATATGTAACTTGAAAAGTTTGGCGTGGAAGCACACTGCTTTACTCCTCCTACACTGTATTTATGACTCCTGACAGACATTACGTCGCTCTCTCGTACTCAATGGAAAAATACTACTGCCCTTCTGTCTCTCTCCGCTTAATATGCAAGATGTAAATATAGTTTCTATAATGTATGACCTTTTTTATTAATCCGATTTGATCCAGTAGACAATTGTGTGGTTCTGTTATGTGGTTTGTTTTTTTTATTGTGACTCATTTAATTCAGGTTTTATTCGTATAGCGCTTTTAACAGTAGGTTTTGAAGCAGCTGTACAGGGTTTTTGGTCTGTGCTCTTTCATTTGATTTGATTTTATCTCCCAGTTTGACTGGACTGATGTCTAGAGTTTGTGTTTTGACAATCTGAATAAGTACTGTTATACTCCTTTATCCAACAATTCAGTCACCTTACTCTATTGAAATGTGTCCAGAAAAAGCCAAAAATGATTGCGTGTAATTTAAAGAACATGTTAATGCTTTCTATGTAGATCCAAGAGGACATGTGAAATGTATTTGTAACACTGGATTGAGTCAGAACACTACTGAGAAATACAAGACCACACTGGCACATCAGCTGCTGATTGAGAAAATCTTCTTGGATTGGGAGTAAGTGTTCGGGTTTGGTGTTTGTTTCTACTGTCGAGTTCAGTTTGTACATATATTTATAGATTCCAGAAAGCATGTCGCTGCTGGCAGGATTTGGGTACGTCTGCTCCCTTTCATCCACTGGCTGTAGTGGAGACGTCTGTCGCCCGACTAATTATAACAGCTAAACGATGGCGACAGTGTGATTTACGGCTGTGCTCACAGTCTTAGACCCGGTTTAGCTTTAGGAAGTTTCCTCAATCCTCTGACCTCACAGCCAACCCGTATAATCCCAGTGTATTTCCCCAATCTACATGGAGAGACTTTTCAGGAATTTCAGTTTCCAATCATGTACATGGGTAATTATTAAATGTAATAAATACAGATTTTCCTACATTTGTCATTGGTCTTCATTCTGGCTTCAGAACGTGAACAGTGTAAGCGTGGAAAGTGTAATTCAATAACTTGTTCAAACCGTAGAAAACATGTAGTTTGTGTTGTCAAACATGACATTGACATTTACACAAGATGTTTATTAAAAACTGGCTGAACTGGAATAAAGCCTGGGGGAACATCAGATAGCTGTAATGTGAAACTAGTTCAGAACGATCGCAAAGGGAAATCAGTTATACAAATGCAGCTTTCATCTAACTTTTGTTGTGACGTCAAATCAGACTGAAAATACTTCAACCTGATAATGTTCAAGTAGAAGTGAAAATGCAATGTTTAAAGACTTCCAATCGTGAAATGAAATTTTGCACTTTATTTGTACAGTTACACTTATTAGTTGCTTATTAACATGCATATTACTAAAATATTAGCCATTTATTAAGCACATCAATGCCTTATTCTACATCCCAATACCTTAAATTAACTACCTTACTATTAATTGGCTGTAAGTATTTAATGAGGGAAAAGTTGGGAGTAAACAAGTGTTACCTATTTTTACTATTACCAATTCTATGCCCATTGGAAATTAATTGCCACTATTACTAACAGCAATCACAGACTAATTTATGATGTTCTTTGACATGATTATGGAAACGTTTTAGATGCCAAAGAATGTTTTTTTTAATGCAAGAATGAAATCAGTGGCAGTAAAAACATGTGTAGTGTTATATTTTAACTAATAGGTTTATTAGTTAAATGAACAATACTTGTACAGCAATTATTAATCTTAATTATAATTTTAGCATTTACTAATGTATTATTAAAATCACAAGTTGTGTAGGTTAACATAAGTTAATGCACTAAACTAACAATGAATGATTGTATTTTAATGAACTGAAGTTAAAGATTCAGAAATACTGTAATTGTTTGTTCATGTTAATACATTAATGACACATTGTCAAGTGTTACCAATATTTCGATTTCAAATAAATACTGTTCTTTCTAGTTTTCTATTCAGTAAAGAATCCACAAAAAATGTTCAGTTTATCCAAAGTAAGAAATGCAACAATAAACTGAATAGATTTTATTTGCTTGTGCCTCGAATAAAACATCTTTGACATGAGAGAATTAGAAAACAGTTCAGGTGTATTTACAGATGTGTGGCGTAAAAATGACTATAGAGAGAAAGCTACTAGCAAAATATATTACAATAAAATGATGGAATGATCTCTTCTCATAGCAAAACAAGCTACAATAAAAACAAGAGAAGTGCAAGTCGTCCAGAGCTGATGTGATGTATGTGATGCTTACAAAAAATGAAAAACAAGCATTTTCGCTATTGGAGCCTGTGGTAGATTACTGTCAAATTACAACAGCTAATTGTGGAAGCATATCTAACTGAAATGACATCATGATTTACCCATAATGCAGAGCTGACAGGAGATGACAGCTTTTGATGTTGTATCTATAAAAACACTGCTTCCTCTTCACGTCAAAGCCTTGATAAAAGCCACTGAGATCACTGAAAACAACTCGAGCAGCCCAAAACAACGGAAAATATAACAGAGATAACATTGATCTGATGATGTACTAAAAATACATGATGATAATATGGAGCTGTATCGGTTTTCCCAATGCTATAAATATTCAAAGGTTAATTTCAACATGTTTTAGCAAAGCACTCCATGTTCACATTATAAAGGAAGTTGAAATGGCTCTGGTTTGATGTTCAGAGAAACTGGATTGGAATAAAGCAATCAAACTTCCTCTGAATACTGCAGGAGTGACTGTATCAGGGTGTAGTGCGGAGACGGACCGATTTAGATGAACCTCTTCGAAATGAAATGCCCACATGATAGAAAAACACTGTTACCCTGCAAAACCTCAATAGTCTCCTGACACAAAAAACTCATCTTCATTTCCAGAGCTCATCTGCGAGGGAAGTAACGTGAACGATGAACAGTGTGCCGAGTGACATCATTAAAATCATTTGAATTCCGTCCAATTAAGGTGATATCATTTCCTAGCAGACTCCCTGAAGCGGTACAGAGGCTCTATGATTAAGAGTTTGTTCTCTGAAGAGCAATGTCTCTTCCTTCACTCCGAATCGGTTGTGCTTTATTACCTCCTGTGTTTGGGATGTGCCATAGACGTCTTTATCAATCCATTTTCTGGAACTGCTTGTGGCTTATTGAGAGAAGAGGAAATACAGAGACTTTACGCTTCCATCAAGCGCTTCCTGAAGAGGGAAAAAAGTAAAGGCTGTCAATAGTTCAAAATAATCGATCCAATATAAGCAGGTTAAATTATGATTAATGAGGTCATGAAGTATAATATAAAAGGAACATGGGAGCTATTAAACTGTCGTATGCAAAAGGTTATATAAAGTCTTCCACTGAAATAACAGAATATGAGCATTAATGCGGTCTTACCATCATCTCCGTTGGTGAGCACCAGCGCCTGTAAGATATCAGACAGAGACACGATGCCTTTCACGACTTCCTGCTCATCTACGATCACTAACCTGTGAACCTAAACAAACACATCAGTCTATTATTACACGATCAGACCTTCATCTGTCCATCCAGATATACATGCACCGTTAAAAGTTTTGTTTTATTCATCAGTCGAAAATAGCAGTTATTTTTAGTTATAATATCATTACAGTGTTACTGTATTTTGATCAAATAAATACAACCTTGGTGAGCAGAAGAGACTCAGAATGCGTTTCTCACCTCGGCCTCCACCAGTCGGTTGATAATGGCCTGTAGCGTCTCATTGGCTCGGCAGGTGAGCACACCCTCAAAATACTGCGAGCGATGCTGGAGGGCTTTAGTCACAGTGATGTCCAGGTTATTGTACGTCTTCTCAGCGGCCAGATTCTGTCAGGCGGTAAAAAAAAAAAACAGATTGAGACACAAACACAGAGAATTTAAAGTGATAGTTCACCCCAAAATGTAAAAATCTATCCATAATATTGCTTTTGCTAGTGAAACAAATAGTCAGGAGAGAAATCTGTTTACGCGTCAAAACAGCTCTAAATAAACGTGTGTGGATTGTGAGGTGAGAGACGGAAGACTGTTAACTGCAGGAAGTGTTGTTATGGATTATGGACATGGAAAGAAGGTTTAAAGTTCAGCATCCCATGTAAAGAATCAGCTGTTTGAACTCTCATTCTGACGGCACCCATTCACTGCAGAGCAAGTGATGCAATGCTACATTTCTCCAAATCTGTTGTGATGACCAAACTCATCTACATCTTGAAATCATTTTTGGGTGAACCATTCCTGTAAGATATCAAATTAAAGACTTACTGTTAAAACACACCCACACACACACACACACAGCATTGTGAGTATGAGATCATGTACTGCAGTAGCTGCATTCCCTGAAGCTGATCAATACCACAAACACCAGCGGCTTTAGACACACTGAGTCCAATCGAAACAGAAACACCATCACACACACACACACAACCAGCCCAGCTCGATATCCAGCGTTCTGGTTAGAAACGACACACACAAACTTACTATAACATCAAACTTGGAGTAGATGTCGACCACGCGTCCTGTCGGCATAAACGAGAGAGAAACCACAAGAACGAGTGAGGAGGGAGAAAACAAATCACAGATTTGTCATTTGCAATGTATAAAAAAGTAATGTACTAATTTCCTCTCACCGTTTTCATCCACCACAGGAAGAGCAGACACTCTCTGATCCACGAAGATGCCGAGCGCGGCGTAGAGCGGCGTATCCGCGTGAACCACAGCGATGTTGTGAAACGTTCCGATGTTCATCTCCTCCAGCGTTTGAGACAGAAACGCAGGCTTGGGCATCTCAGATATCTGTGGGAGATCGTTAAAATAAAGAAAGAAAGAAAACGTAATTACAAGTCGTGCCAATACATGAGTAAAAGGGAAATTTTGCAATAGTTGCTTGAAAGGTTGTGACAGAGTTACAGGCCGCTCCCAAATAAATAAATGTCTTTATTTAGCTTCATGTGTCACAGGAAATATTCAGTGAGTGGTTACAGGACAGGAAACTTACAAAGAGCTTCAAGAATTTGAGGATCCTCTTGTGTGTCAGGATGTAGAGTGTGTTTCCTGTCAGAGGATCGATGACGGGCAATCTATGGATCTTATGCTTTAGTAGAGATGAGACTGCGTCATATAGACTGAGAAAGAGAGAAAAACCTTCAAATAATAATCCCAACTCTCTAATAAAAGCACTCTTACAAACTCTTACCTGGCATTGGGCGATATGCTGACGAGAGGTTTGAAGGAGCCTTGCAAGTAGACCTCTACAAGAAAAAGATCAGTCAGTCACAAGCTCACATATCAGAGTAAACCTCACGAATACACATCAAATCATTCCCACCTCGCCATGTTTCTATTTTGTGCTCTTCTAACTCATAGATCTGGACCTAAAGCAGGGAAAAAACAATAACATTTAAAAATGTTCCTTAAAAATACCCGAGGAAAAACATCGATGGGAAAATAGCAACCTAAACTAATGTTTACCAGAGGAGACTTGTAATAGCGATGTAGTATATTGATGAAATCTGTGATGGTCAGCATACCTACGATAGAAAAACAAGACATAACTTCAAGACATTTTGTGCAATAACAATAACTGATTGCAAATTAGTTATTTATGATTAAATTTTTAGAATAATTATTATCATTTCGGAGTTGTTAATCAAGTCTCTCATCCCAAATATTGTTGTGCGCATAATCTTCAAAAGAAAAAAAGTAATAACTTGCTCCACATCTGATTTATTTATTTATTTTTTGCTAATGCAATCAAAGGCAGCCACATGGATAAGGAAAAATAATATCAACGCAGTCTAACTTGATCCAATCAAACCACAATGATTTGAATCTACCCTTAATGGTTTTCATTATTAACATATACATATATTGTGAATGCAGTTCTTATCTTATCAAACAAATCACATTATATTCAGATTTTTAAAAATCAGCTTACCAACAAAGCATTGTTTGGTGCTGTCCCAGAGAGGCGCTGCTCTCACTCCATTAGACACTAAAGCAAAGAACGCCTTCTTCACCTGGGAACCATACAACCATAAATGAACCAGCAGGCACTCAGACAGCTTTAATGTTATGAATGTTGACAAAACACAGAGCAAAAATATCCAAGCCCTAAAGTCAACATAAAATCAATACTGACCCCATGTGGCTGATTCTAATATCAGAATAGGCTATTCATAATATTACAAATCATTTGTGTGCATGTTAATTATCTTTTCATTCATCAAAAGGTAATAACATGCTCTTTGTCTTTCCTGCTAAAATTACTTTATACATAAATAATGTTAAAAATTGGTCAAAATGCCAAATACATATTCAGTCTGGCTGTGTGGAACTGATCCTTTAAATGGTCTAATTAAAGCAGTGATTCTCAACCCTGGTCCTCGCACCCCCCAGCTCTGCGTATTTTGCATCTCTCGCTTTCTAATTAGAAGAGAGCTCCGTGCATGAGCTGTGTTCCCAATCGACATGGTCCCTACACAGTGTCCGTTAAAGTTTAC